>CM068707.1:47900257-48393665 GCA_035079005.1 Fraxinus americana
TTTCAACTGAAATCAGTTAGAGAAACAAGGACACCCTTAAATCCCATAGATGCAGACCATGTTCCCATAACTAACTAACTAACTTTATCTTACGCTTCCAAAACTCTGCATTTTATCTCCGTCCATATTACCCAAAGAATGTTTGATACTACTGCTTCCCATGTCACAAACCTTTCTTAAACCAAATCCATTTGGCTTTTCAAGGAATAAATGCTGCATCTTCCTGGAAGCACCCAAGCTAATCTGCTTCCTGTAATACTTTAATCCGTAGATTCCTTGCAACGATGATTAATACGTTGTGATTCTTTTCTACACATTACACTACAAAGGAGAAATAAAAATTTTGCACACTAACCAAATCACAAGTATGAACCTTCCTTTTATTTTTATATAACAGTCAACAAAACATTCTATGTCCCATTTAGAGACACGTTAATACTCGATTTTTTCAGAAAAGTAGAGGACGACATGTTGGGGACACATTTATTATGATAATATAAAAATATTTTTTATTTTAATTTTATACTGCAAAACATACAAAATGTTGTGTAGTTTTTTTTTTTTTTTGATAACCGTGGATGTTCAGGCCAGCTTGCGCGCACCTCGACTAATTCCACGAGGCCCTGAAGTTTACGGTCGGGTACTCACCTAAGTGGCCCCGAGGGAACTCAAACTGATGACCATTGAAGAGCAAACACAAGGTCTGACCAATTGAGCAACCCCTCAAGGTTAGAATGTTGTGTAGTTGTTGAAGCAAAAGAGGGTTCCATGTAGGATATACTGGTGTTTTTCAATTTTGTAATTGCCTTAGTAGACATTTTTATCGTAAATTTTTGTAAAGTGCTTCTGCTTTTGAATAAAACAAACAGACACCTAATTTCGTTAATGTTAAAAGCTTATAAGTTATGACTCAATTTTGGTTCATTTAATCAAAAACATAACTCTGATCTTTAAGTTAAATAGGTGTTTGCCAAGTTAATAAAAACAGTGCATTTTGATTGCTGAACAAAGATGGGGTTTTTCCTGCATTCATTCTTTTCATTGCACCGTCACACTCAGAGCTCCACCGCACCGTACGACATTGCTAGTGACTCCACCTACAGCGACGCCTTCCTCTTCAACCTTCGCCATCATCTCGACCCATCACCGCGTGACTCTTCTATCATAGATCAATAAAGACGAAGCACCAGCTAGTTTCTCCTTTTCATTTATTTCAGAAAAATACAGTATGTCAATGACGTGTCCAACTATAAAAAACCAGAAAAGGGGGGTGACCTGCACATCCAACACGTGTCAGTGACATGTTTGTGTCCAATGTGTCAGACGCTGACACACAAGCATCGTAGCCGTGTCATTGCTTCCTATCCCATTTTATGAATGGGATAAATGATGAATTTACCTTAGCTATAAATTTCCATGGATTACTAAATAAGCCTCTTACGTTCTCTCGCAATTCCATTCATTTAGGTCCATAATATTAGCTCCTCCGAACCTTTCCTACCAAGAACATTGCTACCATGTAATCTCCAAATTCATTGTCCCATCGAGTACTTACGTTAGAAACAAAGTTACAGGGAACAATTTCTCCTTTTCTCTAAATATCATCCTATCTACTAGACACCTTCAGCCTTCATATGAACTTCTCGTCCCTTTTTCAACCTCACAAGTTATTGTGATGGCCAAGTACTTCCCACCAAGAATTTGAGAGCCGAGTAATGAGGTTCTTTACAAAGTTAAATGTGAACAATTCAAAATCCTCTTTTGATGGCCAAAGCCCATTTCAAGGAGAATGAAAACCAAAATTAGCTTTATCGTGAGGTTCAAGTCCCTCTATGACCCCAAAACCTTTTGTCATCAGTTTCAGCACCAAGTTGAAAAAGGGCTGACGCCCAGCAAGCACCATCTTTCTAAATTTTCAATCCTTATTATCTTGGAGTTCTTCATATTACAATTAATCTTGTAATAGATCTCTTTTTTGGGGAAAAAAAAATCTATTTCAAGCATTAAGGGGGCCCACCTAAGTATAATTTAAAACATTGCTATTTATACAACTCTACATGGAAAAAAAATCCTAAACTTTCCAAAAAGGGACTGGGTCATTCTAACCCAACTACATCTCATGTTAGTGCTACACTCCATGAAATTGATATTTCATACTGAGGATCTTCTTATGGCAAACTCAAATGTTTCTAAAATAGCAGAGCAGTCGGAAACTTTATTCTAGTAATATTATCTTTGGAGAGTGGCTATAACAATAATTTGATGCAGTGTCTGGGAAACTTCAATTATTTTTTCATCTATGGAAATCATCACATTTTTGGCATTCTGTTCATTTAAGAATAGATAAGCTGTAAAAAAAGAGATCAGGATACATGGAGGACTCACCACATGAGGCCAAGTCAAAACATTTTCTCCACTGATTGTCTCAACCGAAGGCTCTTCAAAAGCACACTGTTTCGCTAATGGCAGCATGGCAGACACTGCATATAACAACAAACCCCCAACCTTAGCAATCTAAAGGGAAAAAATCCATGAAAAATCAGCTGATAATTAAACAAGCAAAGGCAACATTTAAGTGTAATATATATATTTCTGGACTAACTTTGACATGAAAGTAAGCAAGGAAAAACAATAACTCAGAATTTAGGTTGAATTTATTATTGAGAGTTAAATACTCACTACAGTCAATCCTATATATAGGAGAATAGTACTATCTTTATGCCCCTATTTGGTTTTGCTAAAAATCAGATTTTTAGTAAATTTTAGTAAAAGTTGATGAAATGTGTGATTAAAATAAATTTTTGATTTAACTTAGATTTTTATCAATTTTTTTAGTTAAATATTTCCAACTATTATCTTTCCATTGCAACTCTCCCCCCTCAAGTTGGTGCATCAGTATCGAATATGCCCAACTTGGACGGTGATATATAGAAGGTAGAATGGCCTTACTTGAAAACGGACTCTAATTGCAACTCCAACTTCAAGTAGTAAAGACCTCCCCCTGTTTACTAGTTCCAATCATCCTCTTGGTTAAATTGGCCTAGATGAGGGGTAAAGTAGAAAGACTAATCAAACTAGACCTCGACCTTTTTATTAATTTCTGGAAGAGATTTTAAATTTCGTTTGATTCTTTGATGATTTGGCAAATTAAAAGTCTCTCCATGCTCACAAGACTCTTCATAGCCACAAATGCGTTTCCACCTATGGTGTCTACTCTAATGCACAGTGATTATAAATCATCCTAATTGTATCATAATTAAATTTTATTTTTTTGATTATAAAGCATATCTGGGACAAAATTGAAGCAGCTTCTACAGAACAGGGAATTGATTAACTTTACAATAAAACTACAGGGAAAAAGGGGGAGAGGAAAAGGAGAGAGAAAATCCAGCACAAGAGAGAATAAGTATGTCCTGGTTGATCCTGCCCATAGATGCTCCTCCGGAGAGCAATTCAACAACTTTTAAACAAACATGGTGCATCGTGTCATTCACATTCTAGGAAGCAGCTATATCTGCTTCAGACCGTAACTACTCCTGTTTAACTCTCACGGAGATAAGTGTGATGTTTCTTTACCACAATTTCCACTCAACCTCCCTAACATCCGGTTCCTTTTGATTTTCTCCTTGTCACTCTTCACTGCTACATTTTTGTGCATTCCAATCCCGAAATAGCCATAATCCAATAAATAATATATAATTTCTCCCAGAAACCATAGTGTACACAGCAGCATAGCTCCAACAACCCAACATCAAGTCCTAGTCTAGAATGGGAAAGTATTTCATGAACTAACATATCTGATGAGAACTGTTGGAGAACATAGCAAAACAGTATCATATAAAGAGATACAACTTGGTAACCTTAAGGATTCCTTTTGAACAAGTCTTTAACCAGAAAAAATTATCTGCTAAAATTGAAAACTTAAACAACTATGCATACATCAATCCACATTGATGATGTTTAATCAGGTCCCAAAGCAAGGCCAGTGAAACTCTAAGCATAATTCTGTGTTTCCTAGCAGCACTACTACGTGCTTCTTGGAAAAAATAACATTTTTTTCAAAATACAAAAGATAAAAAAAACTTGTGCTAGACATCTAGTATATAGTTATTGAAAATATTGATAACGACATAAATCTAAACAAATATACTCACTATCAATTCCATATACATTGCGCCAGAAGTCGACGCTTTCACTATATCGGTCCGGATGGGTGACAGGCGCCATGTACAGCTGCAAAGGTAGAGAATAAAACAGCATTATGCCCAATGATTGGGCCCTACAATATGCCAAGGCTAGTATTAGGATGATATGGACCAGAAACTAAAGCAATCATTATATTCACATTATGACAATAGCACTAAACACTATGTTTGTTTCCAATAGACCAATTTCTATTATTATTGTTCACAGATTGGTCTACAAGCAATTATGTACAAGCTGAAGCAAAAATTTAAAAGACCAAAGATTATGTCCAACTATTACTGCATCAGCAATATAAAATTGACATTAGCTCCTAAAATATGTTGGAGCATGCTGCCACTGTTGCTTGACAATTCACATACACGAAATAAGTGAGAAGAAGAGCTATCAATACCGTAGCAGTTGAAGGAAGAATAAGACCCCCAGGTTTCAACCAACGTTCTCGGGCGGTAATGACACTCCCCAGCATACTCTAACATGGATGAGCAAGTTCCATGTCAGAGAAGATACACTTAAAAAGAGGAAAACTGGAACCTCCAGACAGACATACAATTCAGTGTATAGTTCAGAAGTGCATTACCTACATTTGTATAGACAAGCAAACATAGATTTATAAATGCAAGCAAGATACTAGTCATCACCTCATAGAGAAGCATGTAACCCATCCATTCTGAAACTATAACATCAACTTCTTCATCAATTTCAACATCCTGCAATAACCAGATTGTGATTTTCTACGTTTATCCTAAATTTATAAGCAGCAGACAAATTATTCAAGAACTCGTGTAAGTTCAAAACAAAACCAGAAACGAACAAATTATAGCCATCCCTTCTGTCAAACATGCAACTTCAAAAACAAAATGCGTAACATTTTTAGTACTAGACAACAAAGAACAATAATTTGTTAGAAGAAAATACAAAGCAGTTTTTCCACAAGGAATCTAGGTCACTTGTACACCATACATTTCTTTGAAGACATTTAGATGCTATTTGTATGTACCAACAACCTCTTATTGCTTCAACTCATTTAGTTCTTCACAAATACCAACAACAGACTCTTATAACAAATTATTTCTTCCGTTTCCTTTTTCTTTTACATTGAATAAAACATTTTGATATACATACTTTGCCATCTGTTTACATTTTTTAAAGTAAAAAAAAGAAGTATATTATAAAACTAATATAATTATAGAAATTT
Source organism: Fraxinus americana (assembly GCA_035079005.1). NCBI lineage: Eukaryota > Viridiplantae > Streptophyta > Magnoliopsida > Lamiales > Oleaceae > Fraxinus > Fraxinus americana. The sequence goes on from CM068707.1 coordinate 47,905,659, forward strand.
AAAATGTAAAGAAAGTGGATAGTAACAGAAAGTAATTTTTTTTACCGAAGTAACTTCAACTCTTCTTTCTTTCGCCTCTAAAAGTAATCTCTCTCGAAACAGGAGTAAAAATTCATCGAGAATACCTCGGCAGGACCATAAAATAAGACTCTATCAGGTTATAATAAGGTGATGCGTGAGACCTACATGAGTAATGCCTCAAGAATGAACTGATTCCCATAGTTCTTCAACTCTAGCTTGAATTCTTTGTTAGGTCTATTGACTGCGTGAGCCTTATTATCTAACTCAGGCAAGCCCAATTATTTGTACATTTGCAATATAGTTTTCCATAATAGTTTTTGTTATTACTCATTTAAGTAACAAAAAATAAGAACTTTTTTCAGAGAACCAACAATAGGTCAAGCTTCTAACAAACTTTCTCAAGATGCCATCAGTTTAGTTAGTTATCTTCTGTTCTTTATATTATATTTTCAACTATCCACAATATATAACCCAACAAAACTGAATAGCCTGGCACAATTCAAGGAGAAATTTCAAAGGGTACTTTTACTCTCAAAGGTAAGGCATGTTCTGATTCATTTATCCCCAAAATAAAAAACGAAGAAGCAAACGCTTTCCTTCCATTTTTTCTAGCAACAGAAAAAGCACCTTGGGGTTATTTGAGGCTGGTCTTTCATGGCTGGAACTAGTGTTAGTGGTGCTCTGACACAACAGACGAGTACTGAATTCACTTTTCCTCAATGCTTGTGTCTAATTTAATGCTCACGTGACATACACTACCATCTCTGCACTTATTAGTTGGTATATTACGAACTGAACTCGATGGAGATCAAAATAGAGATGGATTTTAAAGTAAAGTTTGATTTAAAATATATTTATTTAGATTAGATTAGTTATCATATTTCGATAATATTCTAGTTTATTAGAAGTTTGTTTAGTTTCTTGTTAATTCTTACTCTATCAATAGAGGGCTTATTCAACGTAATTCGTAACCCTTAATTATATGAATAAATTGATATCTTCTTTTGCCCTCTATTGCTCTCTTCCTTGTACCACTCTCTCTTCTTAATCTTCTTGTTCGTTAACAAATTATACGCTCATGCGTCAATTTGATATCAAAGTAATTCGTTCTCCTTTGACCTACACTTTCTCAAATCCAAAAATTCATCAACCATTTCCATCCATTCCATATACACACCGTTGCCTTCCATCGCCCCAAAACTCTAAACCACCTTTATGCACAAAAACCTCAGAACAACACAAAAACAAGAAGAATTCATACCAATAGCAATCAAGGGCACAATTTTTTCCTCCTTTTAGTTGAAAAAAAGTTTTAAAAAAATAAAATACCAGCAATTTGTTCTACTAATAGTTGTTTTTTAGCCTGTGTTTGAGCCACATTCTTTAAAAATTTATTTTCAATTACATATCCTCCCAATAAAAAATTTTACACGTAAACCTAGAAGTTTTCTTTACTTTTTAACCACATTCTCCAAATAAAATAAAAAAAGAAAAAATCAATATCACAAAATCTATTCTCCAAAAATTAAGGCTTAAACAAACCCTTGGTTCCAGTTTAAAAATAAAAAAAAAGTTTACGTCTGTTCGCTTGTCATCAATTGACTAGTATAGGTATTTGATTCATAAGAAAGTCGCCCCAGTAGCATGAGCTAAGATATATGTTGATGTCAAGAGTTCAATACCTACATTTGGTCAAGACAAAAGAATGGCCTCCTTGGAATAAAAAGTTTCAGTCTAACTCGTCGGAGTCGAGTTCTCCCACTCGGAAAAAAATGATGGAGATCAAGATACATATAAAGAATAAAGATAAAGATAGATCTTAGTTATGATTTTAAAGTAGAATTTGATTTAAAATATATTTATTTAGATTAGATTAGTTATCATATTTCGATAAAATTCTAGTTTATTAGAAGTTCGTTTGATTTTAGTTTCTTGCTTTATAAATAGACAATATAATTCTAACCCTTGATTTTATGAATAAATTGATATCTTATTTTGCCATCAAATCTTCTCTTCTTTGCACCACTTTCTTTTCTTAATCTTCTTGTTCGTTAACAAATTATACGCTCCTGCATCAGAACTATTTGACTAAATTGTTAAAACTATTACATCTGACAAATAAAAAAATCAGGCAGTGGGCTGAAACTGACCACAGCCTAACATAGCAGATTTTGTTTCCTTTTTAAATAACATTAAACAACATGAAAAAAATGAAATCACGAATGCACAAGAAATAACAGGTGTCAGCATGTTTAGAGAAGAGGTTTACCTCAACACGCCCATGCAAAACAATGACTGTATCGGATAAGTTGTTTGCCTTTACAACTTCATTTGCCTGACATAACATTTCAAAAGAAAAGCATCTATTAGACTACTTATAATTAGAATTTTCAAGAATGGTAAAACATTAAAAATATAACAGTTTTTTTTTTTCTCAAAAAATTGGAGAGGAAATAGAGAGGTATCATAAGAAACTTCTATCAGATTCTTCAATTCCATTTAGAGAAGACCAAGATCCATATATTCAAAGGAGCAATCTTCTGTCTCGTGCCAAAAGGTTTAGACTGAGTGACTCCTATTTTTTCTAAGGGTCCGTTTGATTGTAAGGGTGGTAAATGGGTGTAAAGAAAATGTTTTATAGGGAATTGATTTTCCTAGAAAATATTTTACTGGGAATTGTAATTAATTGTGTTTGATTGGTATAATTTTTCATGGAAAATGTTGAAAGTTTGGTGTCCATTTGGCTTCTTTTTTTATGGAATTTGTCTATTAAAGTGATAATTTTTTCTACCATTGGGTCTAAAATTTGTTCCAATTGTAAAAAAAAAAAAAATTTGAAAAAAAATTTTATCATACCGAATATTCTTCGTTTGACTTTGTTTTGCATGGAAGTTGTCAATAAAAGTGAATTTTTTTTAACCATTGTATGTAGAATTTGTTCCCATTGCAAACAACAACAAAAAAAAAGGTGGAAAATGTTTTCCCACCAAATAGGTGGGAAAACAAAATCAAGTTTTTGTGCATCAAATGATTGTACCTAGAAAAAGGTGGAAAATGTTTTCCTAGGAAAATTTATACTATCAAACACCACAATTTGGGGAAAATGGAAAACGTTTTCCTACTTCCATGGAATTCTTTGGCTATCAAACATAGCCTAAGAGTGATTTCTAGGATTTGTTGCTATATGAATCTAATACAATATCAGCTCTAATGAGCCTCTGGTCTACAAATTTTTTTTTTTAAAGGTAATCAAATATTTTATTAACCAATGCATAATACACAGGAAGTGTACTATCAAGTTAAATTGGAAAGTAACAACATGAAATGAGGCAGCTCATCTATATGCTTAATAGCCGCAGCATTAAATCAAGTATACAATGTAAAATAAAACAATTCCCCGATCTGATCTATTGTCCGTGATTGGCCTTCAAAACAGCGACTGTTCCTTTCCTTTCACACACACCATACGATACAGCCCGGAATAAGGTCCCACACAAGTTTACTATCTTTATCCCGAAACTTTCTCCTCCATGCCTAGAACATGTCTTCCATACGCTTCGGTAACACCCAATTCATGTGTTGCGACACCAGAATGTCGTTCCACAGTAAACGAGCAACATCGCAATGAAGGAATAAGTGATCACTCGTCTCCTCATCCCTCTTAATGGGCCTAATGGAAGTGAGCTTGAGGTGAATTTCTGGGGCTTGATTCTAGGTAATATAGGGAGGATTGCATTAGTGCCATAAGCTGAGGCGATCAAATGCAGGTGCATTTTTGATTAGGTAAAAATTTTTGATTGAGAAAAAAAAATAGACAGAAGACACACCAAATGCCTTGGTTATATCCCAAACACTTGTTTAAGGAAATTCGACTTTTTGATAAGAGATTATTAGCCTAATTAAATCCTAGAGATTGAAGCAATCAAACTAAAAGAATCCTTGTTTATTGATATATCGACTTGTAATTAGTGAGATTTACCTAAACTAGAGAGGTGAGGAAAGTAGAAAAATCAACCTTATGTCACACACTTGAAAAAGAGCGAAAAGAATAAGTTTGGGGATGTGTGAATCTTACGAGAGATGAAAGAACATATTTGACCATTGAGGGTCGGGAATTGAAACAACTCATGAATTCATGATACTATGCTTAATTCTTCATACACATACGTCAATTTTACATTGAAAAAGTAGATTTTAATTTTTGTATTGTGATTTTGAAGCTGTGCATAAATTGGATATTATGATTTCAATTTTGAGATCAAAAGACAGGGTAACTAGCTATATCGTTTTGAATTGCTTGATTGTGTGACACCAATTAGATAATTAGCATTGCATGTTTGTGTGTTTGTTAGGTTTTAGTTTTGTTTGAGGACAAACAAAGATTCAAGTTTGGGGGTTTGATAAGTGTATTTTCTACACTTATTCGGGGCTTAAAGTTTACATATTTTATGTTATATTGCATTGTGTAGGTAAAACTTTATGTTTGATGAAGAATTGGAGAAAAGAAGCAAAATATAGTGAAAAATGGTAAAATCTAAAGTTCGAGGATCAAATTACAAATACTCAAGAAGATACTTTGAAAATTGCTAGGAAACAATTGGATTGAAATTAGAATTCAAAAAGGAATGGAACATGATCAAAGTATTATCAAAATCAATTTCCAATCACTTAAGATATATTCCAGATTTTTAGCCGAATATTGAGACCCATTTTTGGCATAGTAAACGTCCGAATTGAAAAAACTCTATTTCAATCAAAGTTGTAGCCCTTTAAGTTATCTTTCCAACACACTTTGAATCGCATCAATCGGATATCAGAAGAGAAAGTTATGACAAAAATACGGACTGCTGTGCAGAGACAAAAAATCTGCGCGCGAAGGCAACTTTCCTTATTCGATTAGAACTCTTTTGAAAACCAATTTGGACGTGATTTTCAACCAATTTTTGGCTCCTATAAAGAAAGAACATCAGAATACATATGGAAAACCTCCCTAGACCTAAAAATCTCTATATTATACATATTTTGGAGGCGAAGAACGTGGCTAACAACGTGGAATCAAGGCGAATTGCATAGGATATTGAAAATTCTTCATCCGGATTCAAGTTTCACATCAAGAACGTGGATTTTTCCAACTTCTTCCATCTTTCTTATTTCCGGGTGATATTTATCCAATTATTCTTGTGTAATTTAATTTCTACAATATGCTAGGCTAAATTTCCTTGTATTAGATGGATGATGAAGCTAATTAATTTTTAGTTTTTAATTCGATATCATGTGTTTTTAATTTAATTCTTGCATTGTGATTTCATAAACATATATGAATTTATTGTTTTTAATGTTTGCGCACCATTATGACAATTAGTTGCTTATTCGTAGTGTTGGAAAACTCACGGTAGGTAGAACACTGTTTATGGAACACACGGACAATAAATATTAGAAATAATATTTATGGCGTGTGCGGTCATGTGTGATAATCCTAAACGTCAATGCTTGCTTGTCATATGAATTTGGACTAGGAATAGAATCGTCTCGTGGCAATCATAGATTTATTATATCTTGGGAAATAATAGCTCAGAAGCACGGACACGCTGCCGGAGACAGCGTATCCGTGTCCGATACGTATCGGACACGGGTACTCCTCCGACACGTCTCCGACGCGTGTCGGAGTTCCTTGCGGCGTGTCGGAGCGAGAAAAGGCAGCTATATTGAAGAAATCAGTAAGAAAAATAGATAGGAGGAAGAAATGAAGAGGAATGAACGGTAATACCTGGAAGAAATGCAACTGGTCGACTGTTATGGGAAGAAATGCATATGGGGAAGGGAAGAAATTCAGGGGAAGAAGGAAAGAAAAAAGGGAAAAGAGAAAGGAAATGGAGAAGAAACTGGGGAAGTTAACTGCCTGGGAATCGTGGGGAAGGAGGAAACTTGGGGAAAGAAAAGAGAAGACTGGGTCACAGGGAAGACAGGGAAAAGATGAAACGTGTGGAAGAGAAAAAAGGACAAGACTAAGACTGAGTATGAGGAAATGAAAAGTTGTTGGGCCCACCATTGTAATTTACTAATTTTTTTTCCCAGTAACATGTAATTTATGCTTTTTCACCTATTATTTTTGTTTCAGCTGTATTATTTGACAAAGATGTTGAAGAGGTTTGTAATTAATTTCGTTTTTACCATTTGAACTTGTTATTAAGAAACACGTATGAATTTAATATCAAGTTTGATTTCTATTTATCATTTAATTATTTATATATATGATGTAATAAGTATAAAAATTATTATTTAGACTATCAAATTAAAATAAATTGAAAAAATAATATTTTAATTAACGTGTCGGCGACGTATCGTGTCGAAACTTTTTCAAAAAATCACGTGTCAACGTGTCGGACACGTATCGTGTCGGACACTCGTGTCCGTGTCGGTGCTTCTTAGAATAATAGTAAATGAAAGTGGAATTATCGATCGTCGCAATTGCATGAATCGAATTAATTATCACTGGTTGAGAATTGAAATTAAGAATTGATTAGTGGAGTCGGAAATCCAATACACTCACCCACATTTGATTTAAAACCATTTTTTTATTACTTTCGTAGTTATAGAATGTAGTTAACTAAAAATCAACCATCTTTTGTTACATTTACGAATTTAAATATATCTAATAATCTAAAATTGAGCCTTATTCTCTGTGGGACGATAACTCACTCATCACAATTATTACTTGTACAACAAACTCATACGCTTGCGAGATTTTTGCGTAACAATACCCTACATCCAATAGTGAGAGTTGTATGATTGATTCATCCTCCCTTGGAAGTCCACCAAGGGTAGCTTATGATGAGTTCTTCCTTTAAGATGGGTACCAGCTGCCTTCATGCCCATCAAGCTTTTATTTCATCAATGCCAAATATTTAAGCAGTATACCTTTCCAGGTTTGGGAGAATGCAAGTTTGAACTCAAGCACTCGAGACTGAGACTTACAGTTGAAGAGCTCCTCCTTTCCAGGTTGTATAAGTTTAGCCACCGCCTCCAGTTGAGATTGCTCAGCCATGAACCCTTAGCTATCGACGGAGAAGTTGGGTGACCCATTATTCATAGGCTTGGTTAAGGCTCAAAAGTGAGGAAAAGGGTGTATTACTGCTATTGTTTTGGTGCTCAACCTAATTTAAAGAGGATCTCCAAGAAAACCATGGTCGAAGGGACTCAATGTTTGATGTAACCGTTGTTGCGGAGAACATTGAAATCTGACCAAACAACGCTGGAATTCTCAGAAAACTTATGTGCATCCCCAGAAAGGGTTATCATGCTTAGATTAGTACTCATATTGTCGACGGCATGAGCCTTTTTCGCTTAACTAGCAAGAGGATACAGAACAAAAAGGAGGAACAAATATTTCAGTAAAAAAAGGAGGAACAAATATTTTAGTACAAGAGTCTAGCCATGGGATGCTATACATATAGCAAAAACTAAAGGACGAAAAAACCAACAAAATGAATAACAGACTAGAAAAAGGCAAGAACATTTGTTGATGAAAGAATAGCCAATTTGGTGCTACATCACGTGCTGAAGAGGTGATGCGTCATTTTACAAGTAATACCAATAATGCCCCTGGTTTTAGTTGTTTTTCTCACAATTTCACCATGGAATATTAAAAATTAGGAAGAGAGTTTTAACTTTAATTAACTAGTCAAAGGGAGACATTGTGTAACAAGGCAAGGATAGATCGGCATGAGGTAAATTGTAAAACTTGATAATGTAACATGTCTGCACATCAAGGCTAAGCTGGGACTCATGATTTTATATTTTAAACCAGCTCATTAAGTCATAATTGAGTTCAAATAATATATAGGTGAATTTGTTAACTTAGTTGGCCAAAATGGAATATATACTGATTTTGTTGGTTATATACCTTTGTGCCAACACAACTACGAAGGTGTAAGAACATTTCCCAAACCCGATTAAGCTTTTAAATCAGTAATGAGGAATTTTAAATCTTGGATGTAAGAAATGACAGATATAGAACAGCACTGTATCATGCACCAAATTTCAGCCAGTAACAATTGAAAATTAATTCAACAAAGTACCTGAACTGCAATATTACTGGCATCCACTGCATACACCTGTTAGCAAAGAAAATGTAGGCCATACTTATATATGCAATTAGTGGAAATATAAAACCAAAAGAAGTCTGCAGAAAGAAGGAATGTGATGCTAATAATATAGATCTTAGAGAATAAATTAGGAGTTCTCAATGTTGTCTTGAAGAATGGACAGCAACCACAAAGATAAGACCATCACAACTACTATATCTTCTAGAACCTCGAAGTCATTCAACTAGGAAACAGCCGAGATAGCAAATAAATAATATATCGTGAGACAGATGGAAATCGGTAAATAGTGAGACGCTTGATCGGGCAGAAACAGGGATGCGATTTGCCAAGCTGGGGCAAACAAAGCAGTCCGACCCAACCTAATTGAAGGAGTCAAACCATTCTAAGCCTCTCTACTTACCTTCATCTGATAACCAGAGAGGTTATATTACTCATGGATTAATGCTAAGAAAATAACGAAGTAAATGGGAAGACAAACATTATTATTGCCCACACACGAATATTAGGAAAAGAAAAATAAAACTTCGTCCAGTTTCTTCGAGGCCCCCCAATTTAACCACCATATCAACTAATAGATAATAATGCTATAATCATCATCACACATTGATGCGGTAAGGGGTCCACTTCAGACAAACTTGTGATTTTTCTTACAAAAATAATATTCTACGTAATTATCACATCTTCGTTGCATATATGTGTACTTATATAATGATCTACTTGAAAATAGTAAGCCTCAAGAAAGCAATGAGAGTATTAGTATAGCACAGCTCACAATAGTGTTAAATTTTGTGTATTTTTCAAGAACTTTTTAAAGGTTTGATGAGTGAGTTCCTCTGGAAACACAAGAAAAGGGGAAGATAAATTACTTATGCTGCTTCTGATCCTTTCCTCAGGAAAAATGTTCGCTACAATATATACATATTTCTAGAAATGTCAGTTACCCAGTGGCCAAATTAAAAGAACAAAGCATAGATCTTCTTACTCGTTTTGCACCAGCCCGAGCACAAAATATTGAAAGAATGCCCGTGCCACAACCAACATCAACTACTACCTGAAATATGAGCATACAATATTCATCATCAGGAGAGGCACATATTAGCCAATCAAGAAGAGAGTTAGAAGTTACATCAAAATCTTTTCCACGATGCAATTATTACTAGGATTCGTAGCAAATAACTTGTAACTTGTCATGTATGACGACATAACCCTCTGACAGTTTAAGACAACTATGGGACATATGATAATTGACAACTGCTTACTTTTCCCGCTATACGATCTTGATGCAGGAAAATTGCATTTCTGTAACTTTCTGTACGCGCACGATCCTGTAAATATCAAAAGGGGTATCATAATTCAACTCCCAAAATATCAATCTGAAAAACAGTAGACTATCGGAAGCATCCTTGAGTTTTTCAAATCCATCTCAAGAAATTGAACTTTAGCACAAACGAATAGGTGTTGGTAGAAAATAGTATTTTTTTTCACTGCCATCAAAAAAGGTACAAACAACAGTGTACAAACTAAATGTCACTAGTGTAATTAGACTAGCCCTTTGAGTAAAAGTGCTGATACCTCACTGGAATTTGTTAAAATTCAGAGGGGACACCCCTTGGTAGTCCTCATGTCTTTTATTTACAATCTTAGCACGAAACATAGTTCTCTACTATACATATGGGATAGATATGTATAATCTGCACATTCGCATACCTTTATGTGTTTATTTTTATATTTATGATGTGCATATGCTAAGACACTCACTCAGCTGGAAGGAAGGGAGAGAGGAGTGATGAGTGTATTTCACTCATAGTTTAGACATCATCTAAACTTGATATTTAAATAATTTCTATGAGTTTTAGAGCATTTTAATGTGTTTTTTAATGTTGTGATATATGTTGATTAAAATGAAGGAAACAAGCAAAAGTTGGCAAAATTGGAAGAGATGACTAAATTGTAAGAGATCCAAAGTTCGGGGACTAAAGAGAAAATACTCTAAGTTGTATCGAACCTCATAATGAAGATTCGAGAGTGCTAGGAGTCAATTGGATGAAGAAAGAAGTCAAATGGATGAAATATAGGCAAAGCATGATCACACATCAATTTCCAATCGAAAAAGTTATGCTCCGGATTTTCAATCTCATATTGAGACTCTTTTTTGACATAACAAACGTTTGAATTGGAAAATGATTTCTGAAGCAAAGTTGCAGTCCTTAGATTTATCTTTCCAACGCATCTTGAATCGCCTCAATCGAATATCGGAAGAAAAAATTATGATAAAAATACTGCAGGACGCACAGTGCTGAATTTTCATCCGAAAATAGTGGCGCTACCGTTGCTGAAATTCAACAGCAACTGGGCTAGAAAAAAGGTTTTTGAGTTTTGTGGACACTTTTCTTGGCCCAACACGACTCCAACCCTTCCAAAACTTCAAAATACTATAAATACAACATTTAAGACTTAATTCTAGGAGGAAAAAAGGTTCAAGAGGCAAATGGGAATTCAACACAATTCTTCAAGAAGGCAATAAGGAAAAAGTCAAGAGATTCAAAAACAAGACAAAGAAGAACAAGAGAATAAATTGAAGATCTACATCCTAGTTTTTCTATTCTCTTCCCTATGTCTTTTTATATGAATTTTAGTATTTTCATAGATTACATCATGAGCTAAATTCATTATCTAGGCTTTGATTGTCGCCAAAAACTTGAGAATATGGATTGATTAATTTTAGTTATTTCTATTAGATTCTTCGCATGTGTTTATTTGTGTTATGATTTTAATGTTTTCAATTAATTGGTCACTAATTGAATGATTTGATGCTAGACAATTTCGGTACTCGAGAGAGGGGAGTTTAAGCGTGATCACAAGAATAACACAACATAGGAAATTATAGGTTTCAAGAGAAAGTATAATTCCTTTGAAACATGTTTCATTTAAGAATCATGAACTTGATAAATTCTATATTTTGATTCGGAATAGAGATATTGGAATTGAAATATATGAATAGTTTTTACTCGACAATCCAGAGAGGTAATAAAATTACGTTAGTGTTCTTGCTTATAAACGTTGGAAAATTGATTAGAAATAATTATATAATTGAGAATCATATTTGATAGTTAGGTAAAATCATAATCCTAAGCTTTCTCACTTGATTATTCTTCTATCTTGCATTTATTTGTTGAATTCGTCACCATGTTAGTTTAAATACATTAATTATAAAATTCATTCATTTAAATAAAATAGAGGTTATAAAATTATAGTATTTCGTAGAAATTTGAATTACAATCTCTGTAGGTTTGACACTCTAACTCCATTATTATATTACAAAATTTGATACCGTACACTTGCGGTATAAATCACGTTATAGAAAACGCGTGACAAGGAGAAAACTTTAAGTCGCCATTTCCTCCCGCTCCTCTCTCTCTCTAGTGTCTCTCTTCTCCATTTACTCAACTTTTACTTTACTATCATGACGCATGCACACACATGATCCCACATGCAAAGAGAGAGAGAGAGAGAGAGGAGCAAGCCTATTCACCTTTTAGTGCTCCACCAAATACCATCTTATTTCCTCCTATTTCTCTCTCTCTCTTCCCATAACCTCTACGATGAGAAGGACAAAGTGAGTGACAGCTCACTGTACTTGCAGCAGGATGCTTGCTTGTTTTAAGGGATTAATTGCGTCCACTACTGTTTTCAATTAAGAAACCTGAATAACATGCTCATTCAAGATTGGCTGAAAATTACCATTTAATCAACATTAACACACCATAAAAATTAATAAACCATATTTCATCTAATTGAAATTAATTTATTTCATGTGCATAGCAACACACCAACCCACCCCAAGTTGAGAGATCTACCATCTCCACCTACTATTGCAATCCCGTCTCCTATATTTTCTATAGTTTTTTTTTTTTGTCTTCTCTACTACCTAAGTTATGATTTAGCAGCAAGACCAACAATATAACCATAAGTCCGCTTTAATCACATAGTGAACAAACAGAACTTTCAAAATTAACTGGTTCAACAAACAAGCCTGAAAAAAATTCCAGTAAACAGATTTTCCAAAATTGAGCTCAATATTAGTAGTTTCATATATACATAGTTATATCAAATCAAACACATTAGTTTTAGATAAAATAAATAAATAACTCCAACATTAATGTAAAATTTGAGTGCATTTAAACTTGCAACTTTGAAACCAAAAATCTTAAATATATACTTGATAAACAATAGTAAATGAACTTAAAAATAAATGACATCGTTTTTCCAACAAATTTTCATCGGTCTGAACCATTGTCAATCAAAGATCGGCAACTTATACGAGTTGGATTTGTGTAGAAAATTAGTATCCAAATGCCCACAGTATTACTGGAATTTCTAAAGTGATTGTGTAATTTTTGACGAATCCTAATTCCTACCCAAGTTCAAAAAAGAAAAAATAAAATCAATGAAGTCTAATTGAAGAGCACCAATAATTTAGAGCAAAAATAAAAACTTTCACACGCAATATATCCTAAACCACAACCATCTAAAAGACCTTGTGAAATTCTTTCTTTTTCTTTCAGTTATCAAAAAGATTTCAACTTTCTTCATTTTATTTCTTCCTTTAATAGGAATCGAGGCTGTTTATGACCAGTTCCTCGACAACAGAAGTGAAAAGCACCCGGATAAAAATCCATTGCACCCAAAAGCACAAATACAATCATAACCATACAAAGTGAAGAAACAAATTTTCATCAAATAGCGGTAACAATTCACTGACAAATAAACTAATCCGAAAAATAAAGATACTAAACTTCAATGTAAATAAGAAATAAAGTTCTCTGTCTTAAAACACCCAAAGCTGGAAGAAGAAGAAAAAAAGAGGGGGGCGGAAGGTACCTTGATCATTTCTTCGTGAATACCGAGGTGAGCGTAGGAGTTAAAGTATGCCATGTCGAAGTCCGTACAGGGAGTGGGAGCCTTATCCGTACCCGTCTCCTCCTGCTGCTGTTGGATCATCCTGGTAGAAACCCTAAGATTTGTAACACTGCCATGGTCGCGTGACCTGCTGCGCCTACCCCTCCGGAGTCTATGCCCGGCCACTTGAGCACCGCCGCCACTACCACCATCGTCGTGATAGCCATTGCTGTAGCCACTACTGCTCGTCGATTGGAACATATCTACTCTCCTCACCAGCTCTGAGATGGACATGTCATTTTTAACCTTTGGGACAATTATTTAGGGAAAATTGTGGTAGAGGTCCCTAATCTTTAAGATAAGTGCGAATAGGTCTCCGACCTTTCAAAACCTGGCATTACCATTAGGGATGGACAAAATTCCCGAATCGAGAGGTTCTTCATAAGTTAAATGTCCGAACGGGTATCTAAATCAAGAACCGATGGATTTTGGTCGATTCTTAATTCTGGATCAAGATCCGAAGAACCGAATCTAAATAATTTTTTATATTGAATTAATTAATTTTTTTAAACAAATTAATAAATCTTATTAGTACAACATTTTTAGTTTATTTGTGTTTGTTAAATTGTGTTTTTTCAATTATATTTAGAGAGTTTCTTACTATGACAAGTCAAACAATTTATGATTAAATCAAATAGTTGGTAAATATTACCAATACTTAAAAATATTTTATTTTTATAACTTTTAATTTATATTTCATTTTCTTTATACAAGCTGCTTGAAGTAAATGAATTATTAATATGGATCATCGATATTTTAATATTAGTATCTAATTTTTGGTTTTTGTATACATTGAATTAATTTTATTAGACAACTTGTTATTTATATGTTTTTAAATTGGGTTACGTTAGTTTGTAAAAGATACGAATGAACATTCATTGGTTGTATTTATGTAGTGTTACTGTAAATGTTAAAAAAATTAATTATGGTATAGAACCGAACCCGAACAGTTCCATAATTATATTTGGACCGACGGTTCCATTTATTAAATACCCGAAAATTTTGTGTCGGGAGAACTGAACCAAACCGACCCATATCCAGCCCTAATTACCATGTTAGATTTTGCTACCTGTACATAATGAATTACATAATATGATGTGGAGGGAAAAGATTGAATAAAAAGAATTGATTATATTTTAAATTGAGAAAATGATAGAGTGACATGTGATATTATGTAATCCACTATATAAATCTTGATAGACATGTAACAAAATCTTACCAAATCAGATCTTATAAATAAAAATGATATTACCATATCATCTTTTATTAAGGATCTTGCATGTGTATAACAAAATTTACATAAGGGATTATATAATGTCATATTATGTTAAATTATGTCTCAAGGCACATAACGTTAGTGATAGCGACGGGGCGAGGCAGCGTCCCCCGTTCCCCTCCCCGCGAGGTAATTTCCCGCCTCATACCTGCTCCATTACCCGTTTGAGGCGGGACGGGGCCATTACCCCATTTACTATCCAATATTTTTTCCTCATTCATTAAAGTGAGATAATAATATATTTTTTAATTTTTTTTGAAGTTAAATTATTCAAATATATTTGATAAACTGTGACTTTTATTATTTGTCATATTTTTTAAATAATTTTAGTTGTCATTTTTTATTAGAATTAATGAAATTTCATGAAATTTTCTATTTAAAGTATTGAATTTTAAATTAAAAAAAATTAAGCGGCGGGGTCGGGCTTGGGTACCCATTACCCATACCCCCCGCCTTCCCCGACCCGAATAACCGATTAAGTGGGTAATCCCGCATCGTTCGGGATGTCCTGGCAGATATCGAGTTTGTCGAATTTTTTGTCATCCCTACATAACGCCTTGTTGTGAAGGTAAAATAAGTAAAAGAGAATTATTTCTAATAAGAAATAACAAAAAAGAAAAATAAAGTCAAAATATGTAAGAACGCAAAACTTCCATGCCTTCAAAATGGTGTTCTATAATCATTGTTCTAAAAAGTTCATGTAAACTTTGCCTCGACTTGAAGCTTGGCCTTATAGTCAAGCTTTAAGTTTTTCATGCCCAAATTTCGTTAGACTTCACTTAGCCTTATTTAGGCTCGTAAAAACTTGAAAATTGCCTTACTGTTTAACCCCATTTTATATTTTTTATAATACATTCCATATGCCCCAAAACTTCCCTACCTCTTTTAAGAGACGGAGTTTTTTGGCGCATTTAGGGCTGGGCAAAATGTCCGAACCGAACCGAACCGAACCGGAACCGAACCGAACCGAACCGAACCGAGCGGGTTTTTTAAAATGAAATACCCGAACGGGTATCCGAATCGAGAACCGAATGGTTTGGTTCGGTTCTCGGTTCTCGACCAAGAACCGAAGAACCGAATAAGAACCGAACTTTTTTTTTTATATTGGATAAATTAATTTCTTTTATTTTTTCTAAACAAATTAATAATTTTTTTCTTATTAAATCTTATTAGTTGAACAATTTAGAGTTTATTTATGTTTGTTAGTTGTGTTTTTTTCAATTTTTTCTTATATAGTTTCTTAATAATTAGTATGGAAAGTCAACCAACTAATAATTATATTAAATAGTTGGTAAGTATTATCAATACTTTAAAATATTTTATATTTGTGACTTCTAATTTATATTTCACTTTTATGTAGATTTGAAGGTTTGAAACAAATGAATTATTGATATGAATATCGAAGTTTTATTAGTAATATTTACTTTTTGGTATTTGTATTTGACAACTTATTATTTATATGTTATTAAATTAGATTACGTTAATTTGTAAAAGTTAAGATTGAACTTGATATTTGTATCTACTTTTTGTTATTAATATTGGTATCCACTTTAAGGTATATTTATGTAGTATTATTTTAAATGTTAAAAAATTTAATTATAGTACGGAACCGAACGGAACCGAATAGAACCGAACCGAACCGAACCGAAACCGAATGGTTCCAAAATTATATTTGGAACCGACGGTTCCATTTACTAAATACCCGAAAATTTCTGGAACCGAAAAAAACCGAACCGACCCGCGCCCACCCCTAGGCGCATTGGTAGCAGGGAATCGGTGGTTATTGGTAAGGATTATTGGATCCCCCAAGTACCAACTTCACATATTCATCCTCCTCTGCATGATCAGTTCTTGAATGCCCGCGTTTGTGAGCTTATAAATGCAGATACTAAAACTTGGAACATGCAACTAGTATATGATGTTTTCTATGAAGTGGAAGCTAGTATTATCAGCCAGATTCCTATTAGTATGTGTGGTTCCCCGGACAAACTTATTTAGAGGGGCACGAAGGATGGGAAACAGGATTCATTGGGTCAATGTTCCTAAGGTAATTATCAGATTCAGGTATGGAGGAAGATTTGGAAGCTTCAGGTCTCAAATGCTAGCAAAATGGTTTTGTGGCGTGCTAATCACGAATCACTACCTACCAATCTGAACCTATACAGAAAGCAGATAAGGGATTCGCCATTATACCCGGTCTGTACATGCGATGAGGAGTCTGTTGTTCATGCTTTGTGGTCCTGTGTGTCAGCCCAAGAGGTTTGGGGCTCAAGCACTCGGAGATTTCAGAAAATGTCCTACCTATCGATACACTTCAACAATCTTGTTAGCTATATGCTTAATGTGCTGACCGACGAGGAAATGCAGATCTTCACAGCCACAATCTATTTAATCTGGAAGAGGCGGAATTCTTTTATTTTTTAGAACAAATTCGAAGGTCCAATTTCAGTCTCAAATTCAGCCAGACAGATTGCAATGGAGTACAGAGAAATTAACTCCCTGCCGGTTATCTGTATGACCAGAGGAACCAATGTACCCCCCCCAAATACGTTTAAAATAAACTGGGATGCAGCGGTAGATGCGTCTAATAGCCGAATTGGAATTGGTGTGGTGGTGAGAGACTGGGCAGGACAACTCAAAGCGGCGTTGATGTACCAAAGGAAATTGCTACCAGATGATTTTTTTGGCAGAATCTCTTGCAGCTATGGAAGCAATATCGCTTGATAAAAATCTTGAGTTGAGGTCGATAATTGTTGAAGGGGATGCACTTAACGTAGTGAAGGGACTTAATGGTGATACAGACTGTTGGAACTACCCTGGCTTAGTGATTGAGGACACTAGGAGCATGCTTAATTACTTCGATTCCTGGTCTGTTGTTCATGTTCCTAGAATGATTAATGTTGCTGCTCATACTCTTGCAAAGGAAGTACTTAAACTCTCCGAGGAGAGAATAGTGTTGGAGGAACTTCCTCCTTGTATTCGACATTTGCTTTCTTGAAGTTAATGGAATATCTTTTCTTCAAAAGAAAAAAAAATAGCATTCTATAAAAGAATTCACATAAGCTTCGCCTAGACTTGAAGCTTGACCTTACTTTAATCACGTTTTATGTTTTTTTTTTTAAATTCTAAATTTCGTATGGACTTCCACAACCATTGTTCTCTGAAAAGACTTATTTTCACTTCAAAATCAATCAGGAATTTTGGATAATCAAAGGTCTGGATAGCTTAAGGTAAATTTCAACATATGGAATGATCTCATTTGGAAATTGAAACTAATTCCTCATTCTTATTCATATACTAGTCTATTGTCAGTACAATACACGGATTATGTTATTTTGAAGGTAATGGTAGCGGTAAGTTTGTATCTATTCTTTGTTGTTTAGCAATATAGATGTGTATATAATGGTCTCAGTTTTCAATAACATCAAAACAAATTAACAATGCTACATAATGAACTGAAAAATTGTTAGATATTTTTTCATAATTTATTTATTTGTTTATTGTTGTTATGCAAATGGTTTGCCACTTCGAAACAGGGATCTACTTGCCTAGTCAAGTCATGAGGTTCGGGGGCAACACCCCCGAAAGGGGATTTCGATTTCACGCTGACAGTGCTCTCCACATTGCACGGACAACACGCGAACAATTAAAAGATAGTGCAAGAGGATGGACAATTAAAAAATAGTGCAAGAAAAGAAATGAAAAAGAATAAAGATTTAGGGTTCACCATAAATAATCTATATCTATATAAAAAGTGCCTATCTAACGAAATTTGTTGGTTTAACGGAAAAACTAACGGAAATTCTTGGTTTAACGGAAAAACTAACGGAATTTCTTGTTTTAGACAGGCAGCTGCACCTTCTTTCAGTATTTTTATCATAACTTTGTATTCCGATATCCGATTGAGCCGATTCAAAATGCGTTGGAAAGCTAACTCATCTGCTACAACTTTTATTCAGACATCATTCTCCAATTCGATCACTTTCTATGCCAAAAAATAGGTCTCAATATGAGACTAAAATATCGAAACATAACTTTTCGGTTGGAAATTGATTTATGATCATCTTTTGACTAAATTTGATTCCATTGACGTCTTCCTTTATCCATTGACTCCGAGCACTCTCAAGTCTTCATCGTGAGGTTCGGCACAACTTTTAAGTATTTACATTTTAGCCCCCGAACTTTGGATCTCTTACAATTTAGCTTTTTTCTCCAAATTTGTCAACTTTTACTTATTTTCTTCGATCTCACCAACTTATATCACAACATCAAAATCACACATCTAATTATTTATCAATTACATAAACATTATATCATTAATTATTTAATTAACCAAAAAAATTACATCTTTATTAATAACAAATTAATTTTTAAACAAACTATTAAATATAAACTAGGTAAACGTACATTGCACATTGCACATTGCTTGCGCGCGCGTGCGCGCGCACACACACACACACACACACACACACACACACACACACACACATATATATATATATATATATATATGTAATGGAATTTCTTGTTTTAAGCAGTGGGTGGACCCCCCCCCCCATGTGAGGGGGTGTAGCCCATTGTGTACGAAAGTTGAAGTGCAAATAAAATTTTCCTTTTTGTTTTGAGTGGGGATTTGAGATGGATCCGGTTGTGGGGTGGAGATTGGAAGATTTGGTGCCCAAGTATGGAATAAGGCTGCAACTCATGATTAAAAAGATAGAGGCTTCCATTTCTGATTCTTTTTTACATATATCTTACACAAATCATTTTTCTTCATCGTCCTAATTTCATTCTTTACATTTTGAAAATCGATTGCAGGCTTGTCGAAAATGATTGGTTAGAAATTAAGAATGGCTTATATTTTTCATGAAATTAATATTTTTTGTATCTTAGTTAGCAATCAAGAAATGGTAGTATTTTACATATTTTTCAAGTTCAAGAATCATGATAATATGAAAAATTCATGTTGAAAAAAAAGAGGTTTTTGAATTTCCCGATTGAATTTGAATATAGATTTTACATTTTAAATATTAATTTTTTATTATTTTTCTTCGCGTTTGTGAAACATGGCGTATGATTTGTAGTCGGGGAGGCATTGTAGTAATTTGGATATGAATAAGATTTTTTATTCTCAAAATGAACAATATAAATAAAAGATTCTACAACGTTTTTTACGTTTTCATCACTTTGATAAAAAAAATTAAAAAATAATCAAAATCAAGTTAAATTTATTTCGATTATAAAAAATGCAATATTCTAAGATAGATGGGCATGGTGATACGATAGGGTCTTTGAAAAAGAGCATAGCATGAAAATAAAAAATGTATTTTGCAAGACCAAACACCATTTTCTTAAGCATTTGCCCTCCTATTCAACGAGGCTAATTTACATTTATTTCGCTTATAAATAATCAATATAATACTAAGCCCATGTATTATTGAGATTAAGATCGGAATTTTAGTGAATTTACTAAAATTTTGACAAAAGTTGACAAAATGTATCATTGAAAAGTTGTAGATTTCATAAAATATGTTGTTAAAATTAATTGTTAATTTTGATTTAAATTTTACTGCTATAGGTTTGGTGAAATAGCAAAACATACACTTGGTTGTTCAACCGTTGAATTGATGGGACATACTGGAGAGGTATGTCTTAAATTTTTCTTCAAACTTGATTTTTATTATAATAAGTTATTTAAAAAATAATTGTATTTTTTATTAATTGTGTAAACCTATTCAATATTTATTTTGTAGAAAAATCGACCATATGTTAAAAGTATTTCAGAGAAATTATCAAAAAAAAATTGGAAGATTCAAGTTTATGTAGATTCGGAGAAACTAAATGAGAAAAAATATAGACAGTTTAATATCCTCTCTATTGAACTAGCAGTGCAAGATGATGAAAACACTGAATTGTCATCTTAGAATCAAAATTATCTCAAACGGATTTCATAAAACTATGAGCGATGTCTATTTATAGGACAATGCTATAGATTCTATTAATACTCTTTTTTTAATATATCACAATGTGTAATTATTTATCAATTACATAAATATTACATCATCAGTTATTTAATTAACCAAAAAAATTACATCTTTATTAATAAAAAATGTAATTCTTAACCAAAAAAATTATATATAAACTAAGCAAACGTGCATTGCACGTTGCTTAAACCTAGTATCTATCAATGTACCAATAGTTCAAGAAAATAGACAATTAAAAGATAGTGATTTTGGTGGGCAGAAGGAACAACTATACAGATATGAAATAATGAAGAGAGAGATTGAGAAAAATGAACACTCCGCGCAATGCGGAGACACAGAGGAGAGTCTCCGCGCAGCATGGAGACAGTTTCCGTGCTCAGCCTTCGTGATAAGAGTGTATTTTACACGTCTATATCGACTAATAAACATGGATATTTGTTAGTGTATTTGTGAAACATACCTTAATTCGTTATAAATTATGTTGCAGGTCAATAGTGATGAATGTGGTGGAAAGTGGAAGAAACATGGAGAAAAATAGTCAAAAATGAAGAATATCAAAGTTTGGGGACTAAGCTGCAAATATTCAAAAGATGAACCGAAAGAGAAACTGAAGAAGTGAAGAGGACACGATCAAATTGAGCATGTAACTTTTGCATTGAAACAAGAAAATTTGGAAAAAGGTCAAGAAATGGAGAAAACAAAGTGCAAGGACCAAACCGTAAGAAATAAGAAATTTCTATCTCTATGCGGTCGCATAGAGCCTTGCAGAGAATTCCAGTATGGAATCTGGGTATTCTATGCGACCGCATAGAATCCTTTTATGCGGTCACATAGAAGGAAAATTCAGCGAAATCTGGGTTTCCTAATTTGGCTCGAACTCTTTTGGAAACAGAATTTTGGACTCCCATATAACCAGAATAACATCTAGAAGCTAGGGTTACGCCCTCTTAGAGAGAAGAACGACCTTGAAGAGGAAGAACGAAGGCTAGGACGAAGAATTGCATTCCAAGATCCAAGATTTGGTGCTTTACATTGAAAAATTGGGTGATATCTTCTCATAAATATTTTCTTTGCTATTTTATTTTATCCATGGTAGGCTAGGTTTTTATTGTACTAGGTGAACGATGAACCTCGTAATGTGAACTTTTAATTCTTTGTTTTGCAATTTGTTTTTAAACACGAATGATGAATGTTGAATGGTTTATATGTACTTTATCATCTCCATAATTAAATGCATGTGATTATGTGAGTTTGGGTGATCTATCTCATGCATTCGAAAGAAGAAAAATAGATTTTACAAGGTATAAGTCATCGTAGGGTTCGATAGGGGATAAGAATATACCCCTATGCTTTACGTGAATCTTTAAATGTTCATAAAACGTTCTTGTATAATGGCATTTGTCATAAAAATATAGTCAAATGATATGCGAGAATAGGTTTAACTCCACTAGAGAGAATGTTAAATATTTTAGGAATATTGATTCTTCAATCAAATCACCGTACTATCAAATTGTGAAATAAAGATTAAAAGTGAACTTACTTGACGATTCAGGATCCTAGTACGCTTTTCATACATAGATTTCTTTAAGCATTTGCATTTAGTTTGTTTACTTCCATTTAAATTTACATTCGTAGTATAATTTAGATAAGTCCACATTTGAATCACTTCTTTGAATCTACTTAGTTCGGTTAAGGTCGAGATAATTAGAACTTGAACTAACTCAATCTCTGTGGGAACGATACTTAGACTTCAAAACCCATTTTATTACTTGAGCGATCCATACACTTGCGGTAATCAAAGTCGAATATATTTTCGGTGTATCACTCCGGACAGCGTGTTTGTACACGTACACAAAAATTAGAATTCCCTTTCGAAGCGGCAAACCATTTGCATATCAACAATAAACAAACAAATAAATTATGAAAAAATCCAACGTACCCCCCCCCCCCTCCCCATTTTTTTTTTTACAAAATTTGTTTTGATGAAAGAATAAGATTGCAGCCCCATTTCGATGCTATGTCTTGATATCATTATCAATATTTTATGTAAAATTTGTTTTGATGAAAGAATAAGATTGCAGGGCCCATTTCGATGCTATGTCTTGATATGATTATCAATATTTTATGACCTCATAATTTTGAACAAAAGTCTGTTTATTTCCCTCTAATTGCATGCCCTTACTTCAACAGGAACAAAAGGGGAAGTATTTTTGACTGATATCAATGCTCGTTGAAGCATAAGAATATCACAACAGATGTTAAAGTAGATACAAGCTCCAATGTATGTGTTATTAGTACTGTTACCGTCTTGTGTTCTGAAATAAATTGAAGTTTCCTTGTAGCAATGTTAAGCTTAGATTTCTTATTCTTTTATATGATTTTATCAACATTTCTTACATATTGATAAATAATGTTAATTGAAGTTATGCTTTGGTGAACTATATAACTGACTTATGAAGCCTATACCAACTCTTTACCACCATTACAATTGGCGAACCTGCTCATGGGTTGAGAGCTATTTCCAACATTAGAGTTCTTCATCAAAGGTCTAAAAATGTCAATTTTGTATTTAATGTTTTACAACATGCTTGTCATGTGTAACTTACTTCTAATAATTTTGTTATAACATCTGTTACAGTTCGAAGTAGGAATACAATTAAACTTAGAATTGACTACCAATAGTAAATGGTTGCTTCTGTTTTTTCTTTCTCCTTTATTCTCAGAATTGACTACGAAAAAGTTCATATTACCCTTTTATTTTAAAGCTGAGAATGAATAGTGGAGGATGGATATGAATAAAATGAAGATAAAAAAAACTTCATAAATGACCAGTAAATTGTGGATTGTCTCTTTTAAGATAGTAGGGCAATAACATATTAAAGAGCTAGAAAAGGTAAATCTTTGCTTATTGAGCACGTGACTCATTTCTTGAGTTGTAGCACATACTTTGCAAGTGCATATCAGTGTAAGTGTTTTCATGTGTTACCAGGAAAGAAAATTTCATCAGATCTTGTATCTGCCATTGCTAGGTTGATGTATAGAGATTTCCAAAGTTCAGTTTCTGAAAATGTTTGTACGATATGCTAGTGACCAGGGCTCAGTCACATAACAAAGAAATGCCCTTAGTCTAGACCCAAATGAAGATACAAGGCAATTTCGAGCCAAGCTTCAAGTTTTTTACGAGTTGCTGGCATGCAGTGGATCCATACATTGATAAAGGGTGGTTTTTTGTGCTGATTGATGGGTCCACACACTTTTCATGCATCTAACATACCATAGTACCGATGTCTCCTTCACAAGGACCGACTTTATGAAGGTCAAGATGGTAAACAAGCTGATTATATTAGGATACTGCACCAAACGCACCCTAAGTGCATCAGCTCTTTGCACTCTTCAGGTAAGCTTAACTGCCTCTTAATTCCAATTTTCAAGACTCGGTGATTAATTACCAAAGGAGATACTCTTTCCGATAACCAAATAAAAGAGAAATGCAAAAGAAAAATGATTAAATCTTATGGCAGCAAAGGGTTACAATCAACTGTCTACAGCATAAAATATTTGGTGATAACAAGAGTCGTACAGATGACACGAAAAATGGATTTCAAAGAAGAGTAAGGAAAAGAATTTGAATTATTTGTTATGTTTGTAAAATTGTGCTAAAGCATGCACCAGTTCCAGTTGAACAACCAGTAACCCGTAATCTGCAATAGAAAGCAAAACTAAGCGAATGTAATCGAGATTTTCAAGTATCAAAACAACCATCTAAAAAGTAAACAAGATAATTGGGACACACCATGTGAAATTTGTCCACAATACACACCTCATTTTCTTAAACCCACTAGGCTGACTATTTGTACATTACCAGCACGAGGAAAAAGAATTTGAAATGAAATGTTATGATCCTGCGCAAATTCTTCCATGTTACGAAGAGAAAACAGACGTTAACGTTTATATTTGTGAATCATAAACTACCTTACCTGCCTGCCTACCATGGATCTAACGGAATTCGTCATGGTATCCATAATCCTCTTCATCATCATTAAATACAGCACTATAGAAAACATATGGACTCTCAATCATCTCTTTCAAGCTCAGGCGACCGTCTTTATCTGAATCAGCCTGCAAAAATATCAGTTTTATATTTTCAGCACTGTTCATCACTAGGCAGAAAATTCAATCAAGTCTGGTTCCAGAGCCATCACTTTTCAACATACAATTATTAGGACAATCGTTAGTAATTTCACTCAATGGGTTAACCAGATTCTCTCAATCTAATTGACATAGACATGTTGATACCAATGAGTAGGAGAACATTGTCAGTTCATTAGTAGAGGAAAATTAAACAAGAAAGGAATGAAAACACAAACTGAAAAGTCACTTGTGGAATTTCTTAAAAGTGTGAAAGTGAACTTACAGAACTGATCCCAAAATCACATTGGTTTCAGAGTAACAATGTTTGTAGCGCACAGACATTACTTCATTTCAATTTCTTACTATCCGCATTTACAATTATCAAGGTCTCATTTCAAACATTTAATTAGGATGAAGATTATGAGTTTGAAAAACGTCTACGTGATCAGGAAAAGTGCATATGGGCTGACAAACAATGTGCCCAGAGTATGGTTTCTAAGATTGTTTTTCAAGATCCGATGTTTCAACGGTCATTATTGAATGTGGATTACCCTTTTGTTTAAATTTTCTTTTTATTATTTTTAAAAAAAAATTGTGATTACAACCAAACATTCACTCGACCGCCCTGAAAGGAATAGGGATGGCAAAAAAAACCGCCCCGCCCCGCCCCGACGGTGCCCCGCCCCGAATGGGGCGAAAAAAACCGCCCCGACGGGGTTGGCGGGGCGGGGCGGGGCGATATGGGGTGCCCCGTCGCGGGGCGGGGCACGGGGCGGGGTGGGGATGCCCCGCCCCGAACCCGGCCCGTGAAAGATTTAAAAAAATAAATAAATATATATGTGGATTTTTTAAGGAAAAAAAAAATAAAAAAATAAAAAAAAAATTAAACGGGGCGGTTTAACGGGGCAAGCCCGCGCCCCGCCCCGCCCCGCGCCCCGCCCCGCCCCGCCCCGTTTAAGGCGGGGCGGGGCACGGGGCGGGGTGGGGTGATGGCTTGGCGGGGCGGGGCGGGGCGGGGGTGCCCCGCCCCGAACCCGCCCCGTTGCCATCCCTAGAAAGGAACCTACTGTTCTATAACACGTAACTCGTAAGTGGAAATTAACCAGCAGTTACGACATGCACTCACATGGGGCAGGTCACAATTTGTGTCATGCACTTATCTTCGTATTCAAGAGATTAATTTTGTTGCCGTAAGTCAAAAATTCAATGACCACCCATTTTATCCCACGCTAGTAGGAGGTCCAGAATACCCTTAGACAAAACCCCTTGAGTAGGCTAAATAAATTCTTTAAAGATTGTAGGAGACATCAAGAAGTTGGGCACTTTATCATGAATCATCCACTCTAGTGTAAGGAGCCGCTAATTATTTTAACATTGATAGTTGCAACAGAGAAAGGGATCAAGAACCTCAATGCATTGCATTACATCACGTTCAGACAACACAAGCACCCATGTCGAGAATAGTCAGTCTGCTTAATGTACACACATAATTATTGACCACAAGTTTATATCCCAAAATATATTTGTCATCGTTAGAGCACTGAAATAGTTGTACGCGTGACTCCAGGATGTTCATTCATAGTAGAAATATAATGCCAACTTCCAAAAGTCAAATTAATCAAAGCATTTATCCTAGATAAATGATATAGTTAATCTAAGAAGCGATACGTCCATATAAAACTTCTCCTCAGATCAATCTCGTCAAATCGAAAAGACTACAATAATCAAACTAGTTAAATGGAAATGCAATAAATACCTGTTGCATGATATACTCTGCCTGTTGTTTAGCATAATATCGCTCTGATGGATGAAGTTTTCCAATAATGGGTAATAATTCTTCATGGGACAAATATCTACAGCATAAGAAATTCAGGTTATATATAATTGATATACCCTTTAAACAACATCTAGCATAAAATCTATTTGAACAGAGATGTCTAGTTTATCACCCGTCACCATCTTTGTCAAGCTGCGTAAACAATTTCTTAGCTGGAGCCTCCATTGTATCATCAGATTCGTGTGAAGAATTATGCCTCTCTTCGTCATAATTTCTCACCAAATCAAAAAGCCCGTGGAAAAACTCTTTGAAGTTAACCTTACCATCTCTGTCACTATCTCTTTCCCTGTAAAATTGGAATAAATAACAAATTAAGGGAAAGTGTGGTAGAAAAATTATAACAGAGTAATGTCTCCCAATTACAATAATGCTAACAGCACTAGCAAATGATAATACGAGACAAATGTAGCTCGCAAATCACAGCAAGCGAATGTAATTTAGCAATACTAACAAGCATCGACATTTGTCGTCAGAGAAAGTTTCACTCTGAAAGCTGACTACTTTTCAATATGTAATTGGAAAGCATATACACGGACATTGATTTTATTATCGGCTCACCAGTGACTTTTTACTGATCAATCGTTGATTTGGCCTTTGGGAGCTCCACAGCATAGGACTAGCTTTTGAAATTTGTTTTCTTCATATACCCCAGTTTTGTAAGCCAAAAAGTAAAGACTATTGATGGTTCCCTATCTGAGTAGCAGGGAAAGATTCTATTCAATTTTTTTATTTTTTTTTTTTTGAGAAGGGAAATGTTCTATTTCTATCTCAAAAATTTGATGCTCAACTACGTTCTTCATGTTCCAAAAAGCAATTTTATCAGATAGTTTAATCATGAAGACAAGACTGTCAAAGTTCGAAGAACTACCAAGGTTTCATCTTTGAGATCATAATAGTAAAATAAAGTTATACAGCTTTTAGAATTTGGATGTCTTCATCGATACACATTCTCATTTAACTCCATTTTATGTCTATGAAAGAGAAGAATAGCAAAATAGATGAGCAGAAGCAACATCAAAAAATTTATATAGATACTATCTAGAAGTGCCTGTCGCCATCCTTCAGACAATAGAAAAAAAAATGCAACAGGAACTAAATAATTGCATCAATATTCATAAAAGTAGTTTAAGAAAAGTTGTGGCACCTTATCTCTTCCTTGCACAACCACTGAAGTAATTTGGGATTATTGGTATCAGCCGGATGAAGAAAGCTATAATCACAAGGAAAACAATATATTGAATAGTTTATTAACAATCTTAAACATATGGAACCAGAAAAACTATTATATCCTTTAAAGGTTAAACTTCCAGCTGAATAAAAATTTACTCATTGAACTCAGTGATATTCAAAAGGCCATCTCCATCCACATCAGATGCGTTAAAATGCTCTTCTTTCCACCAGCCCATATCATATCCAAACGAATTATTATCTGGAGTAAGAGAATCGAGAAAGATATATTAGAAAGTATGGAACCTAATGTTTTAAATCTGTCAAGCCCAAATTTGAAATTACAAGGAATTGTCGTATGCTGCAGACGGGTTTAACTAAATGATGTAGCTCCAAGACAAGCAAGCAAATGTTGTTTGAAAGGGACGCTTCTGTTGCATAAATTTTTTTTTTTTCTAGATAATCAGAAAATTTTATTAATCAAAGAAGAATACATAGGAAGTGTATTATCAGTTTAAACAAGAAAGAGAAGATATAAAGTTAGGCAACCCCTCTATAGGATTGCTAGTCGTTGCATTAAACCAAGTATACAAAGTCAGATAAAAAAATTCTCTAAATTGCTCTATGTTCCGTATCTGGTCTTCAAGCATCGGCTATAAAATTTGCGCTCCAAATAGAAACGAACAGTTTAAAACCATATTTCCAACAAAGTTAGGCACGTTTTCTTCACTCTATTGGATTTGACAAGCTAAGTTCAAGTCCTCAACTAAACTAGTTCTCACTTGTACTTACCATTATTGGTTTTGAGCTTTCTAATCACTCGACCATAGCATTCACAATAACATAGTATAAATAAAAATCCTCAAATAACTAGGCAAGAAGCTTAAAACTCTATAAAACTTTATTGGAATTATTTTAATTAGCGAAAAAAATGAACAAAATCAAAATAACTAAAATTCAATAAATAAATAGAGGAAAGGAAAAGGATTCAAGTAGGACAGAATGAAATTGAAATTGACCTGAGTTCTTTACCCAGCCGGGGGCCTCGTACTCAGCGTAAGACACAAACCCATCCTTATTCTTATCATGAACCTCCAACTCCCTTTCAGTCCGATGCAAAACCTCCCGCTGGCTCTGCTGCAAGTTCCACTCAGTCAGCTCGTGCTCACTCACGTACCCATCCATAGGGCCCACATCGATCTTGGGGAACAAAACCACCAACCTGTTGGTAACATTAAACCGTTCCTCATCATTCACGTAGTCCTCGGCATTCATGAAGTCCTCCCACTCGGGCTGGGACTCTTGTCCGGGAGCCTCCTGGTGAGTCGACTCGGCTGGAATCAGCAACTCGGGATGGTGGATCTGAAAGTAGTTGTGCTCCCATTGCTTGTCCTCACGGTGGCGCTCGATGTCAGCTATCAGGGGGTCAAAAGGGACAGGTTCGTGGCGGTGGTGGTGGGGTTCCGCCTTGAAGTTGAAGTTGGACCTGAGTCTAAGGCGGCGGTGTCGGTTAGCACGGTGGGACTTGTCGTTGGAGGAGCGGGAAACGAGAATTA
Organism: Fraxinus americana; assembly: GCA_035079005.1. Taxonomy (NCBI): domain Eukaryota; kingdom Viridiplantae; phylum Streptophyta; class Magnoliopsida; order Lamiales; family Oleaceae; genus Fraxinus; species Fraxinus americana. The sequence continues at coordinate 47,934,695 of CM068707.1, forward strand.
GGAGGAGTATTGCTACTGTAATGTAGATAATCAATGAGGCTCTGCCCATCTTATCATCTATCTATATAGAAATACTGCTCGCAATGAATTCACACAAAAGAGGAGATTTGCAGAGAGCAATGCCCGAATTTTGTATATATGATTTCGAATCTACTATTTAGGTTCTAGAGTCGTTTCGGTGAGTTTGAAGGTAGATCTGCTGTAGTTGGAGATTTGCTATTAAAAAGAAGTGGAAATAGTTGAAATTCCTTTTTATTAGACGCAGACCAAAATTAAAATCAATTTTTTAATAAATTTTGATAAAAATTGATGAAGGTCGTGTTCGGTAGAGATTAAAATTGGATTAAAATTGAAAAATTAGTCGTTATTGTTGACTTTTATTAGACGAGTGGGACCCAATAACAGCCATATTTTCAATTTTAATTGAATTTTAAGCTTTATCGAACGGGTCCGAAATTTATGATTGATATAAATTCCATAAAATATACGATTAAAATGAATTGTTGACTTTAATTTAGATTAAATATCTGCCAAAGAAGGGTAAATATATTTAAACTGTATTATACCTCTTTTTTTTTTTTTAAACTATCAAATTACTTATTTTTAACCAAATATTTTTATCCTAAAACCTATATGGAATTAATAAAAAAGAGTTGAAATCAAGGTGGTTTTCACGACCACTTAGTGTGCGTCTTCTCTTCAAATATGCTAAAACGTGATAATAGTGGTGGCGCAGGTGAAAGTAGTGCATGATTGTTAATGGATGTGTCAATAGTTGTGAAGGATCATACGGTAGTAGTGTTTCTAGAGTTTGGAAGTAGCAGATGACAGTGGTCCGATGGATGGTATTGATGAGACTCGATGACAACGGTCATCGTATATATGTGAGATCATGTTGTTTGGCTTATGTTTGGTTTCAATGGTGGAATATACTTTTTTTTTTATTGGTGGTGGTGGTGAATGTGAGGATGATATGCTATTCTTATAAATTTAGGCACCTGCAAATTTTCAATAGTAGTAACCTTCAAAAAAATTTTTTTTTTCTTTTCGTTCTGATGGTTTGTGGTTGGTGGCAACTGATTGTGCAGTGGCTTGTGTCAGACGTCGATGGTGGTGACAATGACAGTTGTGTAACATTGTGTGTTATAAGTTTAATATAATTTTATTGCACTTATAATACGATTTCATACAAAAGATGGTGGTGGTAATGGCCACCAATGACAACAACGTAATATACTATGTTATAAGTGGTTGAGGCAACGTTAGTGATGGTAGAATATGTATAACAAAGCTTGTTTCATGCATTAACACATATGTCACAGTTTTACAGAAACTACAATACTTTTTTTGCTATAAAATAAAACTAAGGCTATGTTTGATAGCACATATTTTCTAGGGAAGTTGGAAAGTTTTTTCAATTTTTCACAAAATGCATTGTTTGATAGCAAAATTTTCCAAGTAAAATTTTTTCCTCTTTCCTCCACCCACGCGTCTGATTTCCTGGAAATGTGGGAAAATATTTTCCTTTTATTTTTGTGAGAAATAATTTTCAAAGTTCTTCTCTTTTTTATTATTATTATTTTTTGACAATGAAAACAAATTTTAGACACAATAGTAAAAAAATTATCACTTTTATTGATAATTTTCATGCAAAATAAAGCCAAACGAATGGTATTCGGTATGGTAATTTATTTATTTTCAATTTTTTTTGCTGTTGAAACAAATTTTAGACCTAATGGTAGAACAATTATCACTTTAATTGACAATTTTCAAAAATAAAAAGCCAAACGGACACCAAATTTTCAACATTTTTCAGGTGGAAAATTATTTCAATCAAACACAATTAAATTCCCTGTAAAATATTTTCTTTCCACCCATTTTCCACATTTGCAATCAAACGGACCGTAATAGTAATTTGAGAACAAGAAAAATTAACAATAATGTAGAAAATAGTTTATATTATTCTGAAATTTTCCCTAAAAAGAGTGCAACGACCAAATGTCATGATAAAAGATCCCGATCTCAGAAGAAACGCAACATTACGAACTATTCATAAAAGCGATATAATATTAATTGTCATACAAGATGCAACATGTGGTTTTAAACCCTCAATTTTTTGTGTTTTACACAGAGGCGGTACATGGGAGATAATTTTTGTAACGGATTGCCCAATTGATTAAAGTTATTCATTTTTATTTATTTTTCAGAATTTTTTTTTTTAACTTTAAAAATATTAGAGGGCATGGGGATGCCTATTCGGCCTTATAATTATATGTTTGATAGAAAGATAGGACCCAAGTCCCTTCCATGGAAAAAGGGTTTGGCCCGATTCAAGCCTAGAATTTTATAATCGTCTATGAAATTATATTGATTCAACTTGTAATAAAATATGAAAAACTCTTTAAGTACGGATTATTTTTTACAGATTTTATACAAAAATTCAAAAATTGTCTCACATGATGGTGGCCCCACATGATTAAAATAATGACAAAAACCCCACCCCACCCACCCACCCACCTATTGTGTGAGTTATCTAGCAAGTACAAGGATTTAAATCCCTGTACTTGTAGCTTGGTTCATAAAATATAGAATCCTAAATTTCCTGCCCTTTTACAGGTTCAATTATGCTACATGTACATTTTTTTTACATCATGTTACGTGGCGACATCACATTGAGCAGTTTTAAAAAACACACACTTTTCCATCAACAATTTTCTTTTAAAACAATGGAGTGTCAAAAACATTGGCAGATAAACATGGTAATGATGTACACTTTGGATAGCGTGATTGCAGTATTCAGGTATGCTTCGACTTATGGTATTCTTTGCTTTTACAGCAAGTCTTCAGTATATGAAGCTTCTCAATTGCCTCTCTATTGCTGTTTTATGAAACTAGAAATCATCTTCTTCATATAAAATTGATTTCCTGCTTCTAATGGACATGATAAAAATTTCGCATTGCTACCGTAAGTAAGATTCTCTTGCCATGTCAGTAATGTAAACTTTTTATCCTAAACGAGGAAGATGAGAGTGTTGGACACCATTTTTTTGTGTGGAACTGGCTCACACTTTTCTCACGCCTATGCACTACATGTTCATTCTACTAGGCTGGTGTTCCTAGAAATTGAATCCCCGCATTCCTTTATATGAGTCTCGAGGTCAATCTTGGTACTTTTCACCTAGATCCTAGTGTCCATATCCATAAAGCGAAAGGATCGTCTTTCCTCCAAAGGGAACTCCACTGTACAACATCTATGTAATCTATGGATGCCCTTGCTGCAACCGATGCATCTCCCATGCATGGCTTTCTGCAAATCTTGTGTTAATGCAGGAGAAGGTGCTTCGTCCAACAACTTCTGGTATCTTCTCTGCAATAGGCATTGGAATCATTACTTGATTGAGAATTTTTCTGAATTCAGAAGAAAATAGAAATTGTCAAAAAGGAGAATCGTGAATGTTAATATTTTGTTCTTCTTGAATATAGTTGACATTCTTACTTTCAAATTTTTTGTTTTAGTAGGCTAGATATTTTGTATCTTAAATCTTAAGTTTAAGTGTTCAATTTAATAACTTAATCTTTGTAAAAGTTATCATAGTTAGATCTTTTTTAATGACGGTTTGTTAGTTTAAAGGAGGTGGAAAACATGTCTATGTAATCTTATAAATACCTCAAGTATTGTATGAAAATATAGTTTCAATCTTCTTTCTTGAACTTCCAGAAAAACAGAGCAAAACAAAGTAATTTTACTTGGGCAGAAAACAGAACATAGCAGTAGCAATCCCAGTGAGCATTTAAGCATGTGCGGTGAGAAGAGTGCAAATACGGTAACTTCAATGCAAATTCGGTAGGCACTCTGTTTTACATTGAAACAGAATTTCCTTTAGTAAATCCGGTAAGTGCTTTGCATATACGGTAAGCCAAGTGTATATCCAGTAAGTTGAGTGTATATCCGATAAGTTGTATTAAATGGTGAGGAGTGTAAAACCGGTTAGTTTATATTATATCCGGTAAATTCCACTCTTAGATTCATATCTTCCAACATGGTATCGAGCTGAATTGATCTTAGAAAGGGACTCTAAAGTAGGGAAGAAGAAGAAGAGAGAAAGAAGCTCATAAAGAAACAATCAACAAAGTTCGACAGGAAAAAAATGGCTTCAACAGGATTTTCAGCACCACTACCATCTACCTTCAATGGAGGAAACTACAATTTTTGGGATGCAAAAATGAAAGCTTATCTTAAAGCTTATGATCTATGGGAGATCACTGATACTGGAGTTGAACCGGCTCCTTTGAGGGCTAATCCAACAATGACTCAAATAAAGCAGCATAGTGAAGATGTAGCAAAGAAGTTCAAAGCTCTATCTTGCTGAAGTCAGCCGTTTCAGATGCAATATTGACAAGAATCATGACTTGTGAAACTGCAAAAGAGGCTTAGGATGTTATGAAAAAAGAATATCAAGGTAATGAAAAAAGGAGACAGATGCAAGTCCTCAATTTAAGAAGAGAATTTGAGACTTTGAAAATGAAGGAGACTGAAGTTGTCAAAGATTTTTTAAGATAGGATGATGAAAATTGTAAATCAAATCAGACTTCTGGGAGATGATTTGCCAAATAAAAAAGTTGTGGAAAAGGTTTTAATTAGCCTACCTGAAAAGTTTGAATACAAGATATCTTCATTAGAGGATTCTAGAGACCTGTTAACAATGACCTTGGCTGAATTGGTGAATGCTTTACAGGCAACTGAACAAAGAAGGCTAATGAGGCAGGAGGAACAATCAAAAGGTGCATTGTTTGCTAAAGGAAAATTCAAAACTCAAAAGAACTTTGGAGCAAAGAAACCTGAGGTTCAGAGAAGAGAACCTGAAGGCAGCAGGAATGAAAACAAAGATGATAAATTTGCACCTTGTCCTCATTGTAAAATAAAGGGCCATTCTCCAAAATTTTGTTGGTATAGGCCTGAAGTTCAATGTAGAGGCTACAAACAATTTGGTCATATTGAGATGGTGTGCAAAAACAAAAGAAGGAATCAACCACATCAGCAAGCAAAAATGGCAAAAAATAGGAAGAAAGGCTAGAATGGCATATATTCTGTGCTATTAAGGTTTGTAGCAAGGTTGAAACTTGGCTATTGGATAGTGGTTGCACTCATCACATGATTGCAGACTCTAGTATATTTGTGGAAATGAACAAAGCCTACAAATCCAGAGTTAAAGTGGGAAATGTGACTTTGTAGAAGTAAAATGTAGTGGAGTGATTGCTGTCCAGACTTCAACAGGTATTAAGTACATTCCTGATGTTTTATATGTGCCTGAGATAGATCAAAATCTAATAAGTGTAGGACAATTGTTAGAGAAAAAACATTCTTTAATGTTTAAAGAAAATGCCTACACTATATTAGATGAAAATGGAAAGGAGCTGATGACAGTTCAAATGAGAAATAGGAGCTTTCCTATAAATTGGAGAAATGTCACTACACAAGCATGTTTAGCTGAAGAAAATGAGACTTCTATATGGCATAGACGATTTGGTCATGCTAGTCACACTTCACTTAAGCAAATGTATGATTTTAATCTTATTGAAAGCATGCTTAAAATCATTGATGAAGCCTATGTTTGTGATATCTGTTAACTTGGAAAGCAAACCTGATTGCCCTTTCCAAAGAATCAGTCAAGAAGAGTTATTGACAAACTTGAGTTAGTACACTCAGATGTATGTGGTCCAATGAAAGTGACTACATTGAATGGTAGGAGATATTTCATCCTCTTCATTGATGACTTAACAAGAATGTGTTGGGTCTACTTCTTGAAAACAAAGTCTGAAGTTGCATATATGTTTCAAGCGTTTAAGAAAATGGTGGAGAATGAAAATGGCTGCAAGATAAAGACCATCAGAACTAACAATGGCACTGAGTAAGCTGCAAGCAGTTTGATGATTTCTGTAGAACTGAAGGTGTCAAGCATTAGTTAACTATTCTCTATTCTCCTCAACAGAATGCAGTCAGTGAGAGGAAAAATAGGACATTTATGGAAATGGCTAGGTGCTTATTGATTGAGAAAAAAGTACCAAAAGAATTTTGGGCTGAGGTAGTTAACACTGCTGTTTACCTTTTCAACCGGTTGCCATCAAAAGCTTTGGAGAAGAAAACCTCATATAAAGCTTGGTATGATGTCAAACCAGATATCTCACACTTGAAAGTGTTTGGGAGTGTTTGTTACACTCATATTCCTGATGTAAAAAGGGATAAACTCAATGAAAAAGCTGAAGTTGGAATATTGTTTGGCTCTTGCAACAATGCTAAAGGATATAGAGTGTTCAATCCCCAAACCAGAAAAGTAACCTCCAGCAGAGACATCAAGGTGGATGAAGATGCTACTTAGAACTGGGATGCAAGTTCAGTAGTTAAAGAAAATGCCAATGATATAAGTCCTCATATCAGAAATGAAGAGAGTGATGAAGAAGAATTGGAACCTGGTGTCAATGATATTTATTCAGAAACAGAAGAAGATAGGGTGAGAATGAGACATCTAGCAGACATTTATGCAAGGTGTAATGCTGCTATGGTTGAACCTGTAAGCTTTGATGAAGTTTCAAAATCTTCTGTCTGGATGAAAGCAATGGAGGAAGAGATCAATATGATTGTAAAAATGAAATTTGGGAGCTAGTTGAAAGACCACTAGACAAGAAAGTCATTGGAGTAAAATGGGTGTATAGGACTAAATTAAATCAAGATGGTTCAGTTAACAAACTGAAAGCAAGGCTAGTTGTCAAAGGATTTGCTCAACAATTTGGAATAGATTACACAGATACCTTTGCTCCAGTTGCAATGTATGAAACAATCAAATAGCATATGGCAATTACAGTTTAAAATGGCTGGAAAATCTATCAGTTAGATGTCAAATTAGCTTTTCTAAATGGCTATCTAAATGAGGAGATTTTCATAGAGTATCCTGAAGGTTTTCAATTGGAAGATAGTGAGGATAAAGTCTATCTCTTGAAGAAAGCCTTGTATGGATTGAAACAGGCTCCAAGAGCCTGGTATAGTCGAATAGATGATCACCTTGGTTATCTTGGTTTTACAAAGAGTTTAAATGAACAAACTCTATATGTAAAACAAGTGAAAACAGAAATAGTTATCATATCACTTTATGTTAATGATCTCTTGATCACTGATAATAGCAAAAGATCAATTAGAGAAGTGATTGATAAATTGAAGAAAGTTTTTGAAATGACACATTTAGGTGAGATGCATTACTTTCTTGGAATGGAGATTTGTCAAGATCAGCAGGAGATTTTTATCAGTTAAAAGAAGTTTGCAAAGGATGTACGAAGGCGATTCAACATGGAAAATTGCAAACCTGTTAGCACTCCATTAGTTCAAAATGAAAAGTTATTAAAAGAAGATGGTACAAAACAGGTTGATGCAAAGATTTACAAAAGTTTGACTGGTTGTTTATTGTATTTAACAGCCACCAGACCTAATATCACTTATGCTGTAAATCTACTGTCAAGGTTCAGATAAGAGCCTGGTGAAATGCATTTTCAAACTGCAAAAAGAGTCTTGAGATATGTCAAAGGAACTGATGAAATGGGAATTTGGTTCAAAAGGTCAGAATTGTGCAAACTAACTGGCTACACTGATAGTGATTGTGTATGAAGTTTTGAAGACATGAAGAGTAGTTCTGGCTACATATTTTATGTTGGTTCAAGTATCATATGCTGGAATTCAATGAAGTAGAAAATCGTAGCACAATCAACAGCTGAAGCTGAATACATAGCTGCTTCAGAAGCTAAAAATCAAGCAATTTGGCTGATAAAAGTGTTAGAGGATCTGAAGTTTAAACAAGAAGAGGTCACAGTTATCTATTGTGATAATCAATCAATAGTCGCAATGGTAAAGAATCCAGTCTTTCATGGTAGAACCAAACATATCAAAATCAAATACCATTCAATCAGAGAAGCTCAAGAACAAAAGGAGATAAAGCTGGTGCATTGCAAAACTGATGATCAATTAGATGACATTTTGACAAAAATTTTAGGCAAGGCGAAATTTGAAACATTAAGGATGTGTTTGAGCCTCATTATTTTGGAAGAATGTATGGTTGAAAAAGAAGGAAAAGTTATTAATGTGATGGAAAATATTATTTTATTGAAGAATGTGTGGTTGAAAATAAGTAGAAAAATGAGAATGAAAATTTTAGTATGTAACAAACATGGGCTAAGATATAATCTTGGCGTTTCCAGTAAAAATGTCAATGAGGAATGTTGAATATAGTTGACATTCTTACTTTCAAATTTTTTGTTTTAGTAGACTAGGTATTTTGTATCTTAAGTTTTAAGTTTAAGTGTTCAATTTGATAACTTAATCTTTGTAAAAGTTATCATAGTTAGATTTTTTTTAATGACGATTTGTTAGTTTAAAGGAGGTGAAAAATATGTCTATGTAATCCTATAAATACCTCAAGTATTGTATGAAAATATAGTTTCAATCTTCTTTCTTAAACTTCCAGAAAAACAGAGCAAAACAAAGTAATTTTACTTGGGCAGAAAACAGAATATGACAGTAGCAATCCCGGTGAGTATTTAAGCATATACGGTGAGAAGAGTGCAAATACGGTAACTTCAGTGCAAATCCGGTAGGCACTCTGTTTTACGTTGAAACAGAATTTCCTTTGGTAAATTCGGCAAGTGCTTTGCATATACGGTAAGCCAAGTGTATATCCGGTAAGTTGAGTGTATATCCAGTGAGTTGTATTAAACGGTGAGGAGTGTAAAATCGGTTAGTTTATATTATATCTGGTAAATTCCACTCTTAGATTCATATCTTCCAACAGTTCTTAACTTGCCCTGGCTGGTACTTTGCTCACACTTTTTTTACGCGCAACAGGTTCGTGCAACCAGGATGGCACCTCCACAAATTGAAGTTGTGATCTCGGATTGGCCTTGGAACTCCTAATGTTTGGCTCTTGTGCGCAAATGGTCCCTAATTAACTTTCTATCTGTGGCCTTGACCCCCTCAACCTAATGATTTCTGTGCGCAAAAAGTTCTTTTGGATGGTTTTCATCTATTTAGGCCGTGAAAGTATATCTATTTTAATTTAAAAAAAGACACTTATGTACCCTTTACTCATTTATATAATTAAAGGATGATTTGTGCAAAATTTCTTAATTCTCATATTTCTTTGAATGATATCATTTCCTTGACGATTACTAACATCCATCAAACAATTATCATTGTTAATAAAATAAAATGATCATTTGTAACAAATAATGACATTTATGTGATCATTTCTTTTTCTCTATTTGTTCTATCTTGTTCCCTTGGGATCACTTCTTTATTTACAAATTTTATTTTTATTTTAGTTTTTTCTCAAATATAGAATTTTCAGCAGTCTGATTGACAGCTGGGCATCGCAAACGAATTTTGACCACTTAGAATGGATGACATGCGAGCATCCAAAATCACAAGGTGGAATCAAAATTAATTTCAATTAGCATAAAATATTAAAAATACAAAATACAATCACTATTAGTCTAAATGTTAGATAATGTTGAGGCCAAAATCTAGCTCAAGTTGGAAGAGTGAAATTTTATCGATCATTGACCTGGTTCGAGTCTATTTGAGAGGATAAGAGTGAACTGTTGAGAGAGAGAGAGTGAGCTCGCTTTATGAAGTGTAAGTATTTGTTGACATCGAAAATTGTAAGAACTAAATTCAAGTCAACTTCTAATGTAAAATATGGATTTTTATTGATAATTGCTTATGAATTACCCGTTTCTTCTACCAAAAGATCCTTTTTTTTAATGAAGTTCTTGGGCCCCTTTTTATTAGAAAAATGGGCCCGTATATTTCTTATTCATGCCTTATCAACAATAGTCCCGAGCTGGGAATCCGTGCCATGGCCTAAGCCCTGGTTGGTTGTTATCAAATCATCATATAGTACCAAATTGAGAAAGTACGTCAATGTCATGTTTCTACTGGTTACTGAGGTCGGTTCCATCAAACAATTATGAAGCCGACCTTAAATGAGGTCCCTAGTAATTAATGAATTGATTAGAGAACGAAGTTTTAACATATGATTGGTGGGTTCTGACGTAATTCCTTCTGAATGTCATTAATTGATTGAATATCTTGGCAATGTGTAAGGAATCTAAAATCATGATGTCCTCACAAACTACGACAATCAAAAGTAAGAGCTGACCTTGCAGATCCGACCTCAATTTATCTTGAACTAAGTGCATATAATAAACGATCTTGATTAGATTGTCAGGTCGGATGTCAACAGTACAAAAACTAGTTAATTAAACATTTTGTCTCAATTATTTATTTTAGCTAGAATACGCAATCAGTCAAAACGTGGTAAACCCCTAAAGGAAACATCAGCGGGCCCCATGCCACGGGGTAAAATAATCAACTATCAACGAATAAAAAATCCAATAGTTTCGATTTTGTAATTCGTTAAACAATCAAAAGCAAGTAAAGAACAACCTCTTCGTTTTCTTTCTTTTGTTGACTTATTGGGGAAGTGGAATCAAACCCTCTAGTTTTGATTTTATCGCCACTTTACTATTGTATTCGGCCGCAATCATTTCTTAGATTAAGATTTGCCAATCTTAACTCACACCACATAGCATGATCTTTGAGTAGGATTATATCATTCACGTTCGGGTGTGTTATCTTCAATTACTTTGAAGAATATGATTTTTGTTTTGAGATACTTTAATAGAATATCAGTCGGTCAGAACTCACTGAAAATGGTCAGAAAATTTTAGAACTTGTTGTTGCAGGTTCGTCAGACATATGCAAATTTTTCTCAAAGTATTCGAATGTCCCTTATGATTTTCTCTACTCATGTAGAGACTCCTGTAAAGCACAAAGGTGTCTTACCTCAAATATGAAAGTTTTGCACGATAAGAATAATGTAGAATATATTTGAAATGATCAATAATTAAATTAAGGAAAGTTTTAATTTGTTAAAATAATCTTTCATTCTTTTAATTATTTGACCAATCAAACCATTAAGAAAAATTTTGATTTGTTAAAACATTATTTCATTCTTTTAATTATTTGACCAATCAAACTTGCTCAAGATGGCAAGTATGTTCATGTAGAATTATTCTACTCTACCAGATTTTGGTTCACAGATTTTGTACAGACTATCTCACATGAGGTGGGTCTCGAGGACCTAATTCATTAAAAAAACCCCCCAAAAATGTTAAAACACCCACCCACCCCATCTCACATGGCTGTGCCAGGCCTTTTACCGACCTGGCACAGCAGCTCGGTTCGTTCATGTATATGTTGTTATAAAGTAAGTAAATATTGCACCTCGTTCAAGGTTTGGAACCCCAAAAAAACGCGGCCAAGAATCTATTAACATGTGGCACACGGTCAATCCTGATTAGTTGGTTTACCTAGTTTGGTCTGTATCAATTAAACACGTTTTTTGTACATGTTTTGACATTTAAAAATAATTCTAATTTTTGCAAGCCAATAAATAATAAATAATAAGTAAAAATATAAAATATATTTTATTTACATGAAGTATGGATGAATAATTTTCCACAGATTTAGTCTAAATATAATCATCCTGATGTCTTATGTTGTAGTGCTATTTTTGTTGAGTTCGGTATTAATTCTTTCTAAGTCCAACTTTATAATAAAATGATGCGATAACAATAAAAGTGAGTGAAATGTTAGGGACCATTTGCGCACTAAGACCATACGTTAGGGATCGCCATTTTTTCTATTTCACTATTATAAAAAGATTTGCTGCGTTTTTTGAAAAGAATTATTCTTCTTGGCTGGCACCCCGTTTTTGGGCTGGGCTTTGAGCCTGGCCTAATAGCGGGTTGTTTTGAAAATTACTGAAATCTACTCCTAAGGTTTGTTGATGTGTCGATTAATTAAAGCCTGTATTTGAGTTACATTAAAAATTTTATTCTCATTATTTTGCTCATCTTCAACCACACATTCTTTAATAAAATAATATTTTTCATCACATAAATAACTTTTCCTTCTTTTTCAACCACATATTCTTCATCAATCTACTATTCCAAAATACATTCTTCCAAAATAATGTGGCTCAAACAGACTCAAAGGTGCAAAAATTTTACCATAGAATAAATTAAAGAGAGATATTTTTATATATTTGACTTATCGAAATATTTGTTATATTTTTTAAAATTACTGAAATCTCCCTTGTCTACAACAAATTCTCCCCATAAGTCAACAACAAATTTGCATTTTCTAGTTTACCCTTTTTATAGGCATCATCAACACTACCATTAGAATACATCTAATTGGCAATATTTTTATAACATTCGTATATTTATCCCTTGTTTGGTTTGGATTAAAATTCAATTAATATTTCGAGTCAAAGTCAACAATTAATTTTAACAACACATTTCATGGGATTCACAAATTTTCAACTACATATCTCATCAACTTTTATCAAAATCTACTAAAAATCTGATTTTAATCTCTACCACACATGACCTTATTATCTTAGGTTAAATTTAGAAACTATAAATTCCTCTAATCATAATATCAAGACTATAATAAAGTTAGCATTAATGTCAAAAAACAATGAGTAAGCAGTAAATAAGGCTCAATGTTAATTTTCTATTCTTTTTCTAGTCTATGTTTAATTTGGATTAAATTTGTTGTTTTTCTAGAAATAAAAAAGTGAATTTTCAAAAATATTATTGAGTTGTAACCATTTGTACAAAAAGGAAAAAAATGAACTTTTTTCAAGCTAAAATGAAAAAAAATTTATTATCTAAATTAAAATTATGAAAAAAAATAAAAAAGAGGGTTTCAAATCTAACATAAACATTAGGATAAAATACTAATATGTAGGTAATTTATTCTTATAGTTATTGTTAAAACAGGAAAAATAAGAATTTTTTTTTTTGGAAATACAATAAAGTATACAATCAACCAGTCTGAATCAATTAGGCAAGTAGTAAAAAAATAAGTTTTTATTTGTCTTTTCAAAGCATTTATTTATTTCTTTTGTTGGATTTGTATATATTAATATATATATTTTTTGTTTTGGCTACAGTGTTCATACTTTTGTACCTGGTGTCTGGTGAGTGTCAGATATTAATGGATGAATGATATTTATAGGATGGAGAACTTGATGAGCCACTCGAATAAAGTGGTCCCTTTTTTCATTTTCATCATCATATTAGTTGTCATACTGACTGACTAGTTTTGCTCAATTGTGGGCACAGCCCCACCTCTCTCTCTCAGTCAGTGTGTGCAGTTGCTACTTTTCTTGTGGGATGTTGATTTTTAGATAAGCCATCAACCTCATTCAAGAATTACTCTCACCCCATTTCATTACATTCTCCATTGGCTGTAAATTTTAATACGTCGATGCATTAGTTCTTGTTCTTGAATGGAAAGACGTCATCAAGTACTCTACGAGTAATCTTTGAAATGGACAAAGGACGGTTAAATGGGAAAATTTAGTTGGCGGAAAGCTAAGCGAGGATGATATATCTGAACAAACTTATTTGTCGTTATTAGGCTTATGGGATTTCCTCGTTGTTCCTGCTTTACTTATTCATTTATTAACTTAGACTATGATTTGCCAATTCTTATCAGTAATCTTATCTGCACAGTATATTCTTCACTTTGTATGTGCTTAGCACAATCTTTAATTAACTGAAAAACTGTTGATTTCCAATTTTTTCTTTAAAAAAATGAGAATGTTCTCTTAAACATGAACGTTAGTAATCTTCTTTCTGACCCAACACTCCAAATCTCGTGTCTTAGGCATGTAAAGTCTGTACTTTCACATGAACAGGCATAGCCATGGAGTTTTACTTTTTACTGTGTCTGTGTCTGTGTCATAACTCAGCAGCGGAAAAGGTAGCATCACTATCGGACTGTAAAAGTTAGGTATGATTCATCTTTCAAGTGGGCCTTTGCTGTAAAAACATGTGCTATCGAAGATTGAAAATATGTAGAATTTGAGAATTATGGCAATTTGAATGCTTCTTTCATCCATTTTGCTATTATGGGTCTTTCTTTGTATGGCACTCATGGTAGTCTCTTTCATATTTCACATTCTTATGCAGTCATTATTACCATCATAGTGAATTCACCCCACCAATTATACTTGTCAATTTATGTTCCTCGCTGCCATTTATTACATTTTTTCTTTAGTTATGTTATTCATTATGTTTGATTTTGTAGTTTTCAGATATTTCTCATGGACTGAATAAATTTATTGCCTTTTTCTTCATCAATAGGGTCAGCATTTCACACGAATCCAATTCTTGAATTTGAGGCAGATTACAATCGAATTCATCAACATTTCCCTTGCTTCGCTCTTTCAGTAATATTTATTGCAAATTGTCTAATAAATTTCAGTTGTCCATATTTTGAGTCTTTTTGCCTTACTCTTTAGCTTTCCCTCTTTGGAGGCTTTTCCCATAAAACATACAGATCTGAAAATACACAATTGATAGAAAAGCTCGATGCCAACCAGTGAGTCAAGCACCTCTGTGTGGAGTAGAGAGCAGGATAGGCAATTTGAGAAAGCATTAGCAACTCATCCTGAGGATTCTTCAGATAGATGGGAGAAAATTTCTGCTGATGTTCCAGGAAAATCTCTGGAAGAGGTTAAACATCACTATGAACTTTTAATGGACGATGTCGGCCAGATTGAGTCTGGCTGCATACCTTTGCCTTGTTATCATTCTTCTTCAGACGGTGGAACAAGGTATGCTAGTGATGAAGGAGCTGATAAGAAAGGTGGGAATTTTGTGCACTTAAATGGCGATTCCGGTCATGGAGGCAAGGCTTCGAGGTCAGATCAGGAGCGGCGCAAGGGGATTGCTTGGACAGAAGATGAACACAGGTGAAGTTTTCTGGTATTTACTAGTTTTAATCTAAAAGTTCGCCCCAACGTGGACATATAAATAGAACATGCTCATTCCTGGTTAGTGCAATTTTTCTGATAAATGGGGTCTAAATATAGTTTTGATAACGTGAAATTATTTTGAAGTTAGTCACTTTTTGTCGACAGTGTTAAATCCATTTTGTGCTTTTTCTGTTTTTACTGTTATGAGAAATTTATGTTCCTGTTTGTTTACTGGGACATGACATCGTCATTTTTCGCTTGTGGTTGACGATTGAATTATTATTCCAGATCATTTCTTCTATCAGATGGCAAAATAGATAATTTTTACTAACATGGAGGTTGTATAGTTCCAGTTGCCATGTACATGATAAAATAAAACTTGACATAATGACATATGTCCTCGGAAAATATACCCTGCATATCCTTAAAAGTTCTTCCTTACGTGCTTCTTTCCATAATCGTGCCTGTAAAGAAGCAAAGCCCGTGAACTATCCTTTGGAAACTCTCTGAGTTTTTCTTTTCCTGTCTGCAATTTATATTGAGTTTTCAGCCTTGCAGACAACTGGATTAAGATTGGTGGGGGAGTCATCCTTGAAAATTTAAGCGCCTATTTCTGTTTAAGATCAACCTTCATTCTACGTAAATTAAATTAAGGTTTCTTCCAGCAAAAATTGATTGGGAATCCTCGGAAGAACTTTTTTTTATCCCCAATATAAATTCCATATTCATCTCGGTTGATTGGAGAGAAATCAGAACTCTAGTAGGCTTCGTAAGAGTTTTTCTCATAATTTTAGTGAGTCGTCATGAGAAGTTGGCACTTCAATAAACAAGAAGTTGGAAAATGAAATGACTATGTTCATTAGATGATTAAGGTTGCTTCTATTAAAAATAAGTTTAGATAGAACAGAGTGAGATGTTCTGTGTAAATTGTGGAACTAGTACTAACGTGAACCAAGAGGTAGAGAGGTACGCCAAAAATCAAATGTCCATACCTGTTCATCTATAAGGTTGTGAGTTTCTGTGGTTTGAGTCTTTAGATTACCTTTTATGGAAAGAAGAGGATTCATGTACTGCATCCACAGTTTGGCTCAGCTTACTGCTTCAATGTCAGACCCATAACAACTAGACAGGGAGAGGGGTAGTATTTGTATATTAGCATGTGTAGAATAGGAAGTACCTTTTAGTATGGAGGATAGGTTATGTATTTATGGGATAAGAAACCTTGAGTTCAGCTAGGGCCTAGAAGAATATTCATGAGAGGGAATCTTGTTAGAATGTGTAGAAATGGAAATGAAATCCCTATGAGTTTACAAGAAAATGCCACGATCTTCTTGTGATTGAACATATTTTGGTATCACTTGGCAATTTCCATAAAGGTTAAGGAGTTCAAGATTGAGTAGGAACAGGAACCAAGTAGCCGAACCCCTTTTGAGGCCGAACTGTTTCTGCTTTTTGGTCTACTAAGGTCATCAAATATGATCTCATCTGAGTTTTGTTATTCCCAGAAAGACGTCGGCCACTAAGTTTAGGAGTATGCTGCTGTCAATTTGTTACACTTATGGATATGGTAACTTGCTAATTCCACAAGAGCTAATCTTGGTTTACTGTATTTTTCTGCGCCTGGATGAAAGTTGCATATATTTGCGACTTTTTTGACTTGTCTTCGTAGCTAGTTCTCTACTGAGCTCCATTTTATGATAGAGGACATGTCGAAGAATTTAAGTTCCAAGCATTTCACGGTGCTTCCAGTATAAAAGTAGCTTTACATTAATTCATTGAACATAACAGGGGAAGACAGTATAGTAATAAATATTTCCATCATTGGTGTCGTGCTAATAGTCAGTCTTTCAAGTCTTACTCAACTAAAAAAAAAAAGCTTCCATTTCAATCTACCATAGAACTAAGAATGTTTTTTTAATAAAGCACAATCATAATCCCGGTGTATTTTTTGGGCTCTACCAAGATAGGATGAAGAGGACTAGGATTCCCCTACCACGATATAAGTGAAACATAAATGAATACAATAGATGGACATAAATTTGACCTCCAATCAAATGCATGAAAGACGAAAGTAGTAAATCAGGAGGTACTAACTCGTGTATAAATATGAATTTAAAGAAACAAAAAACCTAAGGACTCCTGAATGTGAGAAGGCCATATTTGTCAATCTATACAAAAGAAAGATGGTAGTTGGCGTTTCTGTGTTGACTACCGCGCCCTTAATAGAACTACTGTTCCTGATTGGTTTCCTATACCAGTAATTGACGAGTTGTTGGATGAACTATACGGTGCCAGAGTATTTTCAAAGCTGGATCTTAAGTCTGGATATCATCAAATTCGAGTGAGGCCTGAAGATATTCCAAAGACGGCATTTCGAACTCCTGAAGGTCATTACGAATTTCTCGTGATGCCTTTCGGGTTGACCAATGCCCCCACAACTTTTCAACATTGTATGAATGAAGTGTTTAGGCCGTATCTGAGGAAGTTTGTGCTTGTCTTCTTTGATGATATATTGGTGTATAGTGAGACTTTGGAAGAACATCAGAGTCACTTAAGTATAGTTTTGGGGTGTTTGCAAGAAAATCAGTTCTATGCTAACCAAAAGAAATGCTCGTTTGGCCAAAAGCAGTTGGAATATCTCGGCCACATTATCTCCAAAAAGGGTGTAGCAGCGGATCAGTCTAAAATTGAAGCCATGGTCAAGTGGCCTGTACCACGTTCTTTTCGGGAACTCCGTGGTTTTCTTGGGCTTACCGGTCATTATCGGCGTTTCGTAGCAGGATATGCTAATATTGCGTGGCCATTGACGGAGTTGTTAAAAAAGGATGGGTTTAACTGGAGTGAAAGGGGCGGAAGAAGCTTTCCAGCGACTCAAAATCACCATGATAGAGGTTCTAGTCCTGGTTTTACTGGACTTCTCACAGGAATTTGTGGTGGAAACTGATGCTTCTGGATACGGGTTGGGTGCTGTTTTGATGCAAAATCAACATCCCATCGCCTACTTCAGTCAAGTATTGCCACAGAGTGCACGACGAAAGTCTGTATACGAGAGGGAATTAATGGCCATTGTGTTTGCACTGCAAAAATGGCGCCACTACTTATTGGGTCGACATTTTATTGTGCGGACTGATCAGAAGAGTCTGAAATTCTTGCTTGAGCAGCGGATTGTGAGAGAGGAACACCAAAAATGGCTGACTAAACTGCTGGGGTTTGATTTCCACATACAATATCGTCCTGGACTTGAGAATAAGGCAGCTGACGCCCTTTCCAGAATCGAGCCAACTTTGCACGGTTTATCTCTCTCAGGTCCTACAACTGTATAGTCGGAGGAAATCATGAAAGCAGTCACCGAGGATGAGGAACTAAGTAAAGTAGTGATTGAACTACAATCTGCAACGGCAACCAAGACAGGGTATTCATTGTCTGGGTAAGTTCTCTTATTTCACGGGAAGGTCGTTCTACCCCGAACCTCTCCTTTGGTAAATATGGTTCTCCAGGAAGGTCATGACTCTAAGGTGGGGGGCCATTCGGGTTTCCTTAAAACCTACAGGCGGGTTAGTCGTGATGTGTATTGGCAGGGCATAAAGAAAGATATCAGGGAATATGTGTCTCGTTGCTCAGTGTGTCAACAAAACAAATACTTAGCTCTCTCACCTGGGGGACTGTTGCAGCCGTTGCCTATTCCTACACTCATTTAGTCTGATATCTCCATGGATTTTATTGTAAGGTTGCCTCGGTCTGGGGGTTGGGATACAATTCTGGTGGTGGTTGATAGACTAAGTATGCGAATTTTATTGGTCTAAAACATCCATTCACGGCTCCTATGGTGGCTGCGATTTTTATTCGGGAGGTTGTCCGGTTACATGGTATGCCCCACTCTATTGTCTCTGATCAAGATCGGATATTTATGAACAGATTTTAGGCTGAACTTTTTAGGGCACAAGGTACTGCCCTCAATTACAGTACGGCGTACCACCCGCAGACTGAGGGGCAAACGGATTTAGAAACATATTTGAGATGTTTTGTTTCTGGCAGACAGCGAGGGTGATATCAATGGCTACCATAGGCTAAGTTTTAGTATAACACGTCATTCCACTCCTCGACCAAGCATACTCCTTTTCAGATTGTTTATGGGCGTGACCCACCTCCTATTTTACCCTTCGAGAAGGGGATTACTGCTATCTCAACTGTGGAACAAATGCTCCAGGATAGGGATGAAGTGCTAGTAGAACTGAAGTTGCAGCTTTCACGCGCACAATTGCGGATGAAGCAGCGGGCTAATTCACACCGTCGCGAGGTTCAATTTGATGTTGGGGATTTGGTATATCTCATGCTGAGACCCTATCGCTAGAAATCTATGGCTAAACGGCTGACTAAGAAGTTGTCTCCACGCTACTATGGTCCATTCGAGGTGGAGTCGAAGGTGGGCAATGTAGCTTATAGATTGAAGCTCCCTACTTCAGCAAATGTACATCCTGTGTTCCATGTTTCGCAACTACGAAAGGTAATTGGGAATGCTCAACCAACAACTCATCTGCCACCCCCATCTATTGGATGTTGGAGAGTCCATTTTTGAACCGGAACAGGTATTGGGGATCAAACCTCAGATTGGATTTTCTACTAAGAGGACAAAGGTGCTAATCAAATGGAGGGATCGTCCTGACCATGAATCTTCTTGGGAGCAACTGGAAGTGAGTTTCCCGACTTCCACATTTTGAAGGGGGGGTAATTATAGACCTCTTATCATATTCACACACACGAGGAGAAAGAAAGAAAGTGGTGCAGTCACTAGGGCAAGTGCAGGAGCTGTGGCAGGGAATCAAATTTAGTTTGATATTGTTATCAGTTAGTTACTAGGGGTATTTTGGGGAATTGAAGGAGTGAGGAAGAGTCAATAAATGTGAGAGTGGGGGGAAGGGGATAGGCATTCACGTTTTGGTTGAGTCTAGGGGGAGAGTCCAGGCCTCTCAAATGCCTTAGAGCTATTCCCTTCTTTGTAGTTTGTAGTGTCTGTTTTTGCATTCAATATAAATAATCTTCTTCAATACATCTCATTTCGTTTCAGCAACACCAATTTCTGCAGAATTCTTCTTAAACCATTTTCAGGAACTTATCAATAGACCACAGACCTCCACCATGGTTACGGATAGGTAGGAGTCCGCCTCTATCCACAAGTCCGAAAGTTTAAGTTGGCGTGCAAGAAGTATCCCACCAAGAATGGCTGTCAACTCAACCTCAAGTATAAGGCAGTCATAGAAAGATGAGAGAAGGCACCAATGCCAAGTTGTTCTCGAATGATAGCCCCACTACTAACAAAGTCATTGTGACACAAGTCTTGTAAGACAATAAAACTATTTGTACAAAATTGAGTTACAAAAGTTGGGTTACAAAGTGTGTTGGAAAAATCCAGACCGTTGATTTCAAATGATTTAAAAATTTGTTTTTAAAATGATTGGTGTAGATGTTATTTTGCCAACCAACTTTGTAACCCAATTTTGTACATGTAGCATAACTCATAAATCACAGCAGTAGAGTATGCTAGAAAACCAAAATAGGAGGGGAGTTAGGGGAGGAATTGAGAATGTAATTTAAGAGGAAGTAAAAATAAAATGCCAGTAAGAAAGCCAAAAGGTGTATCTTCAAACTCCCAAAGTTCATAGATGCAATTTAATCCTGGAACTCTTTAAACCAATCCAGCAATGGTGCTTTCATAAAATGAAGAACTAGTCATTATACAGTATCTTATTGATTTTTCACAAAATAGTAGCGATTTGGTTTTGGAGTATAAAAGGAGTATAAAACCAAGGGTAGGCAAGAAAATATGTTTAGAGTTAGAATAACATGAATTTGTTAAGTTTAGAACTAACACTCGAGAAGTATATATATCAATAAAAGAAATAAGTAACAGTTGAGCAGCTCTTCCATCATTCTGAAACTGAATTACGGTTCCTAGTTTTTACAGAAAAACTGAAATATCGTACTCTTGACTATATCCAATTATTAGTAAATGACTACTTGTGAACTCTTGAAATCAATTGCACATTTCAAAAATTAACCTGAATTTTGCAAGTTCGTAAACATAATTACTAAGCTAAACTAGCAAATAAACATAGAACTGACATAGCAGTTCGTAAACTATGTTAATGTAAACGTTAAAACTCATAATAGAAGAATAAAATGACACCAAATATGTCTAGAAACTTAGAAGAAGCTTTGCCATGTATTTGTTGAAGTTGCTAAGAGATTTTCTTCTTAATTTTAAGAGAGTTTAAACTTGGCCAGACTGAAAAAAGTAGACGTGGCTTGAATTTTGACACAAATATGATTAGAGATTTTAAGCATTGTACTTTTCTTCATTATCCAGTCACTTGATTTGACAGATAAAAGCTGGGGCTTAATTTGCTAATTACCAGGTAGAGAAGTGATGTGCGAGTCTTTGCGTGTTTTCTTTCCCCTTTTCATTTTCTTTGCCTTGTCTTCTCTTGGCTTGAAGTTACCGATCTAGCTAACCAGGGAGATATGCAAGGGAAATGGCATATCTCCATATGCCATTCTGTTTGTGATAGACTCATAGACACACTGAGATGAGATCAATCTTTTTTTTTCTTTTGAAAACGTAGGCGCTTGACTCTCTGAAGGTGCAGAAATGTTAATTCGGTCTTTTTTAGAATGTAAGGCAATAATAAATTCCAACATAGAACTTCAAATGGGAACTTATTATAAGTTGAAACTAAAAAATATCCTCTGATATACGTTAAATTTGAACTTCTATCTGACCTAACTCATGACCAATTATGGAAGCAAATCAGACAAAGAAATGGCTATCTTGGAAACTCTATTCAACATGCTTATGTGATTAAGACTTGACTCATCCAAAAGAGTACCAATGTCGCCCAACAAAAACATTTGACTTTAAAGTAACTAATTATATAAAGCCAAGATGTCAAAAGTTCAGAATTTTCAAAATCTTCTTATTATCCTCATTTTCAATGCTTGGATGACCAACTTAAGTTGTATATGTCATTCTAATTTGTACGTGTGTTGATTTTTCACTTGATCAGACGTTAAACTTCCCTCTTTAATAACTTGCCACTTGGTGGAGATTTTTAATCAATAGGAGTAATTATTATACCAGGGTTAAAATAATTGATGAACCAGGACAGTTACACGTGCAATACATCTCATATCTTCGTATAAACAATCCAAGATTGTAAATCTGCATATTGACGAGTCTTTGCCATGTTCCTTTCGTATCCATTGGCTGTTCACAAGCAAGCAATGTCAACACCATGTATCAATGCGTGTGTAGAATAGCAGGAAAAAAAGCATAGGTTTTGGGGGTAATTTTACTAAATCCGTGTGCTTTTTCCTTTATGGCTTCTTTATATGCTAATGTAGAAGAGGCGCGTGCCTGTGCAAAAATAATATGGTAAACAAGGAGAGAGTAAAGATTTTTGGTTGTTGCCAAGTAGTATACGGAATACTGCTGTCAGGAGGTTTCTATAAAACAAGAAGCCATGTGATGTATCCTATCATCAAGGATATTAATTTGGAGTGAATCGAAGAGAACACTACACAAAACTTATAACAATTGTTGGGACATTGGTTGTGTAGAATTCACACACTCCTGACACCATCGAACCATGGTGAAACATTGCTCTGATGAAAGATAGCAATCCATTTAATAGGGACTGAGTTTTTTATTTTTTTTCATAATTCTGTTTTTGCCGAGACATAATAAAAATAAGACTGGTACCCAACATAATTGAGGTTGACTTAAGTATCACGTTTTGTTGCTTTACTGATACATGTTATATCTACTGAAAGGTTCGTGAGAATCATATCTATTGCAGCGACATCAGACCATTTTAATTTTGGTCTACCCCTTCCTCCTCTACTGTGATAACACTACTCTTGCAAATGGGAAGCTTATTTACATCTATGCAAGATAATATTCTAACTACAAAGATAGCAGTGTGGAAACTATGCTTCGCTTACAGATTACATATTGTTGATGATGTTGTTCTTTGTTAAATAAATAACCTTTTAGACTTTCCTTTGCTTCTCTTTGGTTCTTCAGAGCATAATGCATAAAAAAATAAACATGTTTGATAGCATTCTACAGAATGTTTTACATTAATGCTGCTTGTATTGGTTTTTTGTTTTTGTCTCTGATTTTGCATTAGCTCCATCCTTGAGTGTGACATTTTCCTTGTTTAATAGAGATGTATTTTCATTTGTGGGTTGGAAAACAGATTGTTTCTTCTTGGTTTGGATAAATATGGAAAAGGTGATTGGCGAAGCATTTCCCGGAACTTTGTTGTGACGAGAACTCCAACTCAAGTTGCCAGCCATGCACAGAAGTATTTCATCCGTTTGAACTCTATGAATAAAGATAGAAGACGATCAAGCATTCATGACATCACTAGTGTCAATGGTGGAGATGTTTCTTCGGTGCCTCAAGGTCCAATCACAGGTCAAATGAATGTTTCAGCCGCTGGAGGTTCATCCAGCCAATCAAACAAACCACCTCCTCAAGTCCCAGTTTGCCCCCCGGGAGTCAGCGTGTACGGGGCACCAACAATTGGACAGCCAATAGGACCACCCCTCCTTTCTGCTGTTGGCACTCCAGTGAATCTTACACCTCCAGGGCATATGGCGTATGGTGTTCGAGCTCCAATTCCTGGACATATGGTTCCTGGTGCACCAATAAGCATGGGCTCTATTGCTTACCCGGTGCCACACACATCTACACATACGTGATCCGGGAATAGCAAGTACAAATAAATAATGAACCTTATTGGTCATGCCCATTTGTCGAGTAGGAATAATTGACTGTGTTTTACCAGAAAACTAAGCCATTACTTAAATTGCATGTATCAGCAGTATAGGCAATGAGGCAGCATTTTAGATTTTTGGAACCATTCTGATTTTAGACCATAGGAATTTTTAGACTTGCTAGTTAAAGTCAGTAAACTATACAGATTATTATAGTGGACATTGTAAAGTACTTATTGTAAGTGTTATGCCCTAGGTCCAATCAACTTTGGATATAAACACTTTGAATATATATATAATCAATGCACATGTATGACAATATCTATTATTTAATTGAATTAATATTCTAATAAATTAAATAATAGAATCCGTAGATTCAAGTTTTGGTGATTTGTTAATCACAAGGAGTTGTGATTGTGAGATACAAATTACATATAACTGAATCTTAAATCATCCGTGGTCGAAGTAATAACGAGATACGGATATCGTTATTACGGATAGACTATCGCGTGTGACATTCTTACTTGTGAAGTAAGTAACTGATCTCACAAGTTAAAGTATGGTGACACTTGAATGAACACGTGGATTGGAGACCCGCTGAGAGATTCCACATGGATAACTATCTGAGTGTTAGTGGTTAATCTTTAACGTTCGGTAGTGGAATTGGTCCTTTGACTTGAGGTCATCATGGTACCTTATATGAGGACAGTCATACTTTGGTGGTGTTGGATGTTGCTCTTCCACGGGTCGCTAATACAACATCGTTCGGGTATGTCAAGAATCATATGAAGGTTGTGAGTGACTAATAGATGATTCGTCACTCTTAGATAGTAAGAGATTATGATCTACATTTTATCCAGTTAAGTTGATAATGAAATCCTTGGCCAAGGTGAACTCATAAGTCGGAAAAGAGTTTTCGATGTACATTGACTTAACAGTAGGATAAAAGATATGATCGATAATTGAGATTGACACATATCCATATCTCATAATTGATCGGATCATATTGACAAAAGGATTATAATTTCACGGTAAACGAACAAGTTTGGTTTTGTCATACTACGTGATATTTCCCGTCACATGTATTGCCCTGACACATTGCTGATGTTAATCTGGGACAACGAAAGTGAATTAGTGATAAATTAAAAGGAGCGTTTTAATTTGTCGATTTTGATTAGATCAAAATAATAATTCACATCGTTAGGCATCGTGATCGGGAACCTAATGGGTCACACACAAAAGAGAATCAGAAGAATGAGATTTACCAATTAATTAATTGACAAGTGTTGGATAATTAATTAATTGAGTTGTTTATTAATAGGCCCGAATTAATTAATTGGATTAATTAATTCATGGACCAGATTTAATTAATTTGATTAATTAAATATTGGACCGGGTTAAGTTTAACAGATGGACCGAGCCCATTTGGACTTATATTAATAGGCTACTAGGGTTTGAAAACAGTATGAAATTTTTCATTATTCTTGCTAGCACAAGAAAAGAAAACCCTAGCCGTCATTCTTGTTCTCTGTGTGGATCACCATTGGAGGTTGGACAATTGAACAGTTTGGATTGCAGATCGTGATCATTGGAGTTCAAGAAAAAGCAAAAGAGTTTGTGGAATTCATCAAAGGTATCATTCTCATCACAGTTTCTATCTAAACACATTGCAGATCCTCGTTTGGGAATTGAAAATTGTTTTATTTCCGTTGTGCATGTTAAGTAAATTCTCAATACTTATATCGTCTCTTAACGATTTTAAGTGTGTCGAGTAAACATTATCTTCAAGCTTGTTACTCAATGCAAACATTTTTCTCGTATTTGATATCAGAACTCATTCGAATGTCAATTTTGAGGTTCTAAGCAAACTTAGGGATGAAACACATTCTGCACTTAGCATGACAAAGAATGAAGATAAAAATGAAAAGAGCGGCGCAATCCCTAAGTATTTTCAATAAATTCTTTATTTGTAAAGTGCAGTTTATGTATAATAGAGAGTATCTTTAAATTTATAGAGAATTTTTTTATACATTCCAACAATGCTCTCTATTTTTATTCTGAATTTTGCCCCACACCCCATCTTTTAGTTAACATATTTTATTTTTTTTAGATGTCAATGGCCAACAATTCAAAATATGGTTTGAATAAATTGAGAAATAGAGTATTGAATAATTTATTCCGCGTGATATTTATATTTTTCTGAAAACCAATTTCAACCTCTGACTTCCACGCTGTCAAAAGCAATGTGATATTACCAGCCACCAAAAATATATATACCAACTCGATCATGTAAGATGAAAATTATTGTTGCCTTCTGTATATGTTGAAGTAAACTCCTAGTCTATCTCGGGTGCATTCAGGGGCGAATTCAAGGTTAAAGTTCAAGTAGGATGGACCTTTAATGTTGACCATTGACATTAGACAATCACGTAATAGCGATGTGGTTTATTAACCTTAAACCCTAAATTCCTAAATCACATATTCTCAATTGAATTTTTTTATCCCTAAACCCTAAATTCCTAAAGATAAATAATAAATTTTCAAATCGTTCACAAATCACATATTCAAAAATCAAAATTCTCATTTAAATTCCAAATTGCCAATTAACTCATTACTCATAGAACATAGATTATTATTCATAACTCATAAATAAAAACTAACATCAAATACCAATTCCAAATTTCCAAAGCCAAAAAAAGAAATTTGTAAAAGAACAATGAAGGAGACTTATTGTCCAGTGTCTGTCCACTGATGTCTGCGGCTTACGAGTCGGGAGGTCCGTCTCCATCCAGTGTCCATCTGAGTAACTGAGTTCCATTTCTAGCTTTCTGCTCACAGGAGGTGTCGAGGTGGTGGATGAGGGTTTCTGGCTTTCTGCTCACAAGTCACAGGAGTCCGGACTCCGGAGTCCCAGCTAAGCTCACTGCGGTGTGGTGACTGCGGTCCGTCCGCGACTCTGCGTGCGTTCGTGCGTTGCGTCGTGTGTTTTCTTGTCACCTTCATCGGTCATATGGAAACGGTAATGGATCACGGTATATATATGGATAATGGTAATGGATCAACTGAATTTGGACTGGGCCGATTATTTTAAAAAAGGTCCACTGCATTTTAAGCCCAAACTTAAAAAAGAAAAAAAAAAAAACCAGAAAGAATTCCGGCTGCCTTCTTCTCCTCTCCCCCTTCTTTCCACTGACGCCAGACCACTATTCCAGCAGAGCTCAGTATGCGCGGTCGCTCCCCCTCGTCGGGTGCTGGATCCGCCGCTGGGTGCATTTGGCATAGGTTTTTACTGCAAAATATCATTGTAATACCAGGCATTTATAAAACCTTCTGAAAAGGTTTGTCTAGAATTTCGAATTCGAAAAGTATGAATATTGAACAATTAAGTTTGGAAAATCTTATTAAATGAAAAATCTAACCAAGCATGTGTGTTTCACCACTTCATGCACTCTCTCCTTGATAGAGAACATCTATTCTTGGAGGTTGTTCGCTAAAAAAAGTGCAAACCGTAAGTGTACAGGTTGCATTCAAGTAATAAAGTGAAATTTTTTAGTCCGAGTTGTCGATCACTAGAGAAATGTTTAATTTCGATTACACAAGTTTAATCAATTTAATTTTAAAAATAAAAACAAACATACAATAAAATTTGATTTTGAAAAATAAAGAAAAATAAATTAAAACTCCACAAAAGAAGAAAATACGAACACTTGAAAATTTTGGAAGAGAACGTGATTGCAAGTCATGATTTCACTTAACCATAGCCCAATTAATTTACCCACGAGCCAATTAATAAATTACTCATTTACGATATTAAACCCGATTTTTCAATTTTAGTTAATTACATTTCTCAATCGAAATTAAACATAATTAATTGGTTTAACCCACTATATCTCCATTACACGCAAACCAAATTTTTTTCCTTATTTTTTAATTGCACATTCTCCATCAATCTACTATTCAAAAATACTTTCTTTGTCGAATAATGGGGCTCGAACAAGGTCTGGTGATATGCAATATCAATGATTTTTTAATTGTTTTTATGAAATTAAAACATGTATTCATGTTGATTTCTCAATTATTTTTGTTCAATTGTATTCGAAAAATTATACAATGTTTTAAGAAATAAATCACACTTCATGGTATTTAGTATTATACAAAAAAAATAAAAAATAAAAAATTGCAAGCTATTTTTATTTTTTAACTAAAACCAATGCTCATCAAATTAAGCCCACTTTGTTTGATCCCCATTATTTTTAAAATACAATTTTCTCTCTTTTTTTCAACCAAATATTTTTCAATAAAATAATATTACACGCAAATCCAAAATTATTGCTTATTTTTTAACCACACGTTCTTATCAATTGACCATTTCAAAATACATTCTTCGTCAAATAATGGGACTCAAACAATGAGTATGGAAAACTATAATTTAAATAAGAATGTAATAACAATTTCAAAACAATATAAAAGCAAAGTGTAGAATAGAAAATCTCTCTATTTTTTATTTATTATTATTTCTTGCTAAAATGGAGAATTCGTTACAAAAAGAAATCTCAAAAGATTTCAATAATTTTTGAAAAGATACGAAGTATTTCTGTAATAGTCATAACTTCGTGTATTTCCACTTTCTTGTTTTTGGTTTACAAATAGAATAAAATTGTTGTAATTGATGTACATGTTATAAATCTTTGAGTAATTGATGTTTATGCGATACTAGAAATTCTAATGCAATTTGTAAAATCGTGCATTGATAAACAAAATTTAAATTCATTAAATTTCAAAAATAACTCAAGCTCAATAAAACAATTTGGCTCGCTCTAAGGCTCAAAGTTACTAGTAATTGTCTAATAAAGCAAAATGATTTTTCATTCCTATAGAAGTAACACATCAATCACACAAGTTTTAGCCTTTACCACCAAACTTTAAATATTCAAACGCAATCTTTACATGAAAGAGACTTGTTTGTTGAAAAAAATAAGAATATAATCAAATTCTTATCGCGTACAAGGAAAATGAATCAAAAATTGCATGGCACATCAATTTTCGGAATAATATTAGAAATCTGCATTACAAGTAGAACTACTATCCAGGGACAGTCATACACCCCTGAAAGAATAAGGGAAAGTAGCTTTAAAAAAGCCACAACTCATGAACAAAAATGGAGGAATACGTCTCCAAATGGCTAAATACCTTTATGTATGGAATTATCAAGTGTCTAAAAATACAAAAAATAAAAAAAAAATCATGGATTGGTTAGCATGCTATTCAGGAAGAGTGCTTGCAACAAGTGAGCACACAATCCTCCAAAAAATTGGTGAGCTGAGAAGAATACAATTTGGGGTCATTCCGAAAATGATCGACATGGGGAGTCGAAATGAAGTTACAAGCTCTGACCTCACGTCCACTCCTCCGTTGCTTCTCTATGAAGGACTCGACGGACCCTGCAGGAATAACTTTGTCGGCAGAGCTATAAATGTATAGCTGCGGACAGCTTGGTTGCTGGAGTGTTAATACACTCAACACATCAGAAAGCCTCCTGCAATATGAGAAATTATAATTAACACAATGTCAAGGTAAAAAGGATGACAAAACATAAATCATGTCAAATCTAATGTTTCGGTTCTGATAATTTCATTGCTGTTGTGCGAAAAAGTTGTATGAGGTATTCTAGTTTGACCACTGGCTTATTTTAAAAACAAGGGTGTGTGCATCCATGTATTTCTGTCTAAGCTTTCATCACGTTCAGCCCAAATGAATTGGAGAAGTGTGACATCTTCTGTAAATACCAGGTATAAATAACTTTGGGAGCATAACTGTTAGTTAAGCAAGTTGGGAATAATGACAGAAGAATTTTAGTCTCTAATGGAAAGCTTCTTTACCTATTTACTGAAGGATAATTCAGAACCACCCCGAAGAACTTCTCGAGAACAAGTAGAAGAGCCGCTTCAGTTAATGCAGGCTTAGCTTCAACAGCATTTCTAGTTCCAACTGTTGCCTCTGCATCTGCTTCACTTAAGCTCGTGAAAGCTTTAGTTGCAACGCTATGCTTCTTCAAAAATGCAGCAGAAAATCCAGATGCCCAGACCTAGAAGCATGTATAACGAATAGATTGGATGAAATTCACTGGAGAAGAGAATTGTGAAATAGCACGAAACAACTGAAAACTTCAGATGCTGAAAAGACATTTATGAGTAGGCCTAGACAAAAATCTACCATCTCTTTTTCTCTGCAGTATAACAAAATTTCTAGTTCCTAGATTTGTTTCTCATAATTGATAGAAGAATATATAGACAGGTAACAGTCATCGATAAAGCCTCACTCATTTTACAGAGTTATTTAGCCCTTGTTTGGGCTCCATTAAGCCAAAAATATATTTCTTCAAAACTCATTTTCAAGCACACATTCTTCAATAAAATAATATTACATGTAAACCCAAAACTTTACCTTACTTTTTAACCAAACATATTCCCAAAAAACTTACTATTCCAAAATACATTTTCCCAAAAACCTCATTAAAATGGAACCCAAACAAGGACTTAAGAAGTTATACCACAAA
Source organism: Fraxinus americana (assembly GCA_035079005.1). Taxonomy (NCBI): domain Eukaryota; kingdom Viridiplantae; phylum Streptophyta; class Magnoliopsida; order Lamiales; family Oleaceae; genus Fraxinus; species Fraxinus americana. The sequence continues at coordinate 47,964,905 of CM068707.1, forward strand.
TGCCCAGATCCTTTTAAAAGTGTAGATAAACAATAACATTCAAATCATAACCACTTAGAAAAAAATGATAAAATGTGAAAGAAATCAGCATCAAATCGGACATATTAGAACGAATATGCACATTTTTCACTATCTTATACATGAAAAAAGAAAAAAAGGAAGTGAGCTTCAACACAAAGTGAAATGCTAGAAATACAACCCTGTGGCGTAACATAATTGGTGAAACTACAGCTCAAAATACTAGTCGCACTTTTTTTGTTTCGTGTAAAGCTGTGTTTCAACCCACAATGTCTTTCCAACATTCATATTGCGTAAGAACCTTGTGTAACTACAATTCTACAAGACAATATTACCTGTGGATCAGGGGCTGCCACAGGAGCAGAATCCACAATACAGCCCTTAATCCTTTCTGTTAATGTAGAATCCTTCTTCTGAAACTTTTCCAAAATGACTCCGTAACTACAGAGAAATTAAGAAACTCATCAAACATAATAGTGAGTAAAAGCTTCATCTTTTTTCTCTCTTTCTTTCTTGAGATTAAGGAATTACATCAAAGTTCTAAATGAACTGAAGCACAAAAACTTACATTAGCCATCCTGTATTGCTAAATGTATGGAAAACCAAATTCTTTCCGTGCTCTTCTTCCAGCCATTCTTCGAGATGGTTCACAAGCAATTCTATATCCTCCTCAGCTTTCCCCCCAACTTGATAGCTGAGAATTTCATTCATTGGGAAAGTAAATGTAATGGCATGAAACCCTCTTGAGGTATACCATTCCGCATATCTCTTGAGATGCTTCTGCTTTGCGCCTAACCATCCAAGCAAAACCACAACAGTCCTAGATTTTGCTGATGAACAATCAGAAACACCAGACACATTGATGGTGTTTGGCTCTGGCAAATGCCATCTATATAAAACATCTGATGTCGATGGAGGAATATTATATGAAGAGGACACTGGTTTGGCAGTTTTTGCTAACTCAGCAGACTGATACAAATTGAGCAAAACAGGAGAAGACACCATAGAACAACAATTTGGTCCAGTTTTAGGAAATGATATTCTTACATTAGGCAAAGGAGTGCGAATTCTGGTGATGAAAGACAAATCTGTTAACTTGGAAAAAGATGTCCTGGACACCCAAGATGAACTTGTTTCTTGTAATGACTTAGAAAATGAAGGATTTGATTGTTCCAAGGAATAACAAGTCTCTGATGAACTGGAAGGCCGCAGTTTATCGTGAAAATCAGCAGAAACAGAGGCTATTGCAACTGCAGAGGCCGCAACTACCGGCCTCTGAAAGATTCCAGAAAAGGAAGCCATATGACAACTAGTTGAAGCTCAAGTAATGTGTCAAAGAATTATCGTCTACCCACAAAGCCTAGAAATAGAATTTGCATCCACCTGCATAAAGTGAAGGGTAAAAACTGAAATTGATTAGGCCTTGTATGGGAGGGATTAAAATCGGATTAAAATTGAAAATATAGCCGTTATTGTTGACTTTTATTAGACGAGTGGGACCCAATAACGGCCATATTTTCAATTTTAATTAGCTTTTAATCCCTCCCGAACAGGGAAAACAATTGACACGTGAATTTGATTTAAAAAACTAATCTTCGACGCACAACCTACCGGTTTATGGGTACACGTTTTGTGTTGAAGAATTCAAAGTCAGGCTGTCTAATGAATTGACAGCCTGATCCCAGCAGCCAACCAAAAAAGAAATCCCTTTACAGAGTCAAACCTTTTCCCCAACGCGTCCTGTAATTAAATGAATATTCAACCCAGCAAAATCAATTAATTAACAATACATAAAAGAATTAACAAGATAAAAAATTATAAGTGGTACGATGCTAATGCCTGAGCCAATATGGTCACAACACGTGAATCATGATCATTTCTTAAAACATCATAATCATTTTTAATTTATAAGCTTATTTTCCATGTGAGGTTTAAAATTACCCAAAAATTAACACAGCCCCAGATATTAATAAGACGAGTTTGATGTGATATTTACCTCCAAAGTTTCAGGGTTCAACATATGAAATTGAAAAGGACAGTTGTCGACCCCTGGTTATAGGGTAAAGACATTAATGTCCCAAATTTCCACCTAATTTTGCAGAACGGGGTTGCTTTCAATTTCAGCTCGAATCATAATTTAGTTTTTTCGTTAAATTTTAAAAATCCTGAACGAAATTAAACAATTTGTTAAAGTGATTTTCATCAATGAAATAAGAGTAGATGATTAAAACATCACGAGAACAAACAATTAAAATGAAAGCACTGTTCAAATAAATTATTGGCAGAATTTATAATCTGGTCTAATAGGAGTAAAAATTCAGAATTTAACCTCGAAATTCTAGGGAGGAAAATGGGAAAAACGAAGGAGAAACAGAGAAATAAAAAAGAAAGTTAATGCATTAAAAACAGATTGTTTGTGTGTCGAATGGAAAAGAAGAACTGACCTCACAGATAGAAGAAACAGTAGAAGAACAAATTAAAATTGAACACATAGTATCTATTTCAAATCTCTAATGAAATTAAAGACGTGGTTAATGGAATGCACCAGTGGCATCCCATCACAACGTTATCAAATTGACACATAAGAAAGCATCTTTCATTGCTCGTTAAAATTTGAAAAAGGTCTTTTGTTGTCAACTATACTTCGAAACATGTCTTTCATTACTCACGAAACTTTGATGTGGTCGAATTTTGCTCACTAAACTAATAAAAATAATGTCGGCATATTGTTCGCTAAAAAATGTACAACACAAGTGCACGTGTGACATACAAGTAATAAAGTTGACAAACTAGTCCGGATCGTTGATTCCACGGGGAATGATTATGATTACTCGATTACATAATAGCTAAATTTAATTTTAGTCACGAAACAAATAATAAATTTGAAATTTTCAAATGATGAAAATTAGGGCTGTCCGTGGGTCGGTTCGGTTCGGTTCTGAAAAGAGCCGAACCGACCCAAAATTTTCGGGTATTTAGAAAATGGACCTGTCGGGTCCAAATATAATTCCGTTCGATTCGATTCGGTTCCGTACCATAATTAAATTTTTTAATATTTTCAGTAACACTACATAAATACAACTAATGACATTTCATTCGTAACTTTTACAAATTAACGTAGTTCAATTCAAAAACATATAAATAACTAGCCGTCGAATAAGATTAATTCAATGCATACAAATACCAAAAAGTAGATATTAATATTATAACAAAACTATATAAAGTATATTCATTTGCTTCAAATTAAAATGGGCTAATGGATTTTAAAAATGATTTGAGCTTTAAAATTAAAATTATGAAATAATCTGATTTATTTAATTAATTTACTAATTTGTATAGAAAAAAATAAAATAATTTAATTAATTTAATATAAAAAATAAAAAAATTATTTAGTTTCGGTTCTTATTCGGCTCGGCTCGGTTCGGGTTCGGTTCGATCCGGTTCAATTCGGGACTATTGGACACCCCTAATGAAAACAACTAAAAATTCTACAAAAATAACGAAAAGATTGAACAAAATTCAACCACATTAAAGTTTAGTAAGCAATCGAAAACATTAAACTATACTGAGCAATTGAAAACGTTTATCAAAATTTAGTGAACAATGAATGATGCTTTCTTATGTGACAATTTGGTAATGGCATGACGGGCTCTCCACATGTGCATCATGTTAATCGCGTTACCAATTTCGTTAGAAATTTGAAACGGATGTTATGTTGTGAATAACATTAAACGTTTGAATAAGTTTAGTGATAAAAACTTGACATTTTAAATTTTAGCGAATCATTGAAAACATGAACATAAGTTCAATGATTATTGGGGCCATTAACTCTTCTCTCTCTAGCAAAAAATAAATTTTCGTTATTTAACCCTTGTTTAATGAAATTAAAATTAAGGTTAAAGTCAATAATTAAATTCAATAACATATTTCATAAAATTCAAAAAAATTCAACCACACATTTTATCTTATTTATTTTTGTCAAAATTTACCAAAAAAAATCATTTTAATCCTAATATTCCAATATATTTGAAAAGAAGTTTTATTTTGGAGCAGGTGAATATCATTGGAGGAATGGAATCGAGCGAAATGGAGGTGGAATAAACGAAATTCCCTTGAGGAATATATTTTGGAATATTCTACCAACTAGAAGGGATCATAGCAATCACAATGGATTATGGAGCTCCATTCCGTTCAACTCTTTTCTTGTCCGCACAAATATTTTACAAACTTTAATTTTAAAATTCATTACCCATGTAAAATCCTTGGTAACCAATGTCCACAAAAATAAAAAACAATCTAAAATTCGTACAAGTCTTTCCTAGTCATGATATTACTAGATATCTTCATTAACAATTATTCTAGTTGATTGACGAGATTGCACTACACCTCGTCTATCAACCCCAAAGTATACACGTGAGGTCACCTATCCTCACGGGAAAGAAATGCAAACTTTTTCTTCGTTGTTATGTTTTAACTTTCTATATGAATATTTGTGACCCGGCAATTTTAGAACGCAAACGTAGAGGTCGCCTATCCTCATGAGATTGCACTTGCTCATCTAACTCAAGCTCAAACCCTTTAGCATAAAAAACTACATATAGGACCCTCTCCTCGAGGTTTCCCTGCTAATAAGAAAGACAAAAGACAGCCCCATTCTTGTGCCCAGGAGGTGTATCAGAGAGAGACGAACCACGTTCTCAGAGGGGCTATATGCTTAATCGTAGCTTCTATACAGAATATCATCGCAAATCTATGCACCATCTACATGATCTTAGAGAGAATGTTTGTCTTGGCTTATTTCTGAGAAAGAAGCAAGAACACCACACTAATTTAGAAGCACCAAAACGACGACAAAAGAGTGAAACGAAGGATGATTTCACTACTATATCCTTGTATATCAAAGGACAAGATTAAATAAATGCACAGCATTTAAGGAACCAGCAACCAAGATTCGTCGTCATCACTTTGAAGAAGAAAGTGTGGTAGTTATTGTAGAATTAATCAAGAAATGGAATTGTGCCTTGCTTCTCTGCGTGTCATAATAGTAAAAATAAGGGCAAACGTATCACCCAGGAATCATATCATTGAAAAATAAATATCACATTATTAAAATTCTAGGTAACATCAAACCATCGACTCACCAAAGTCGATACCCAATAACTCCAAGTCTGGAGATGTAAAATGTGTACTAGCAGCTAGGTCATTCAAATCCAAATGAATTTCTGTCGTATCGATAGTGATTCTGCATGGTACCACATTCTTGTCACCAATTAAGAGAGAACAGTTGCTATAAATACCTTCTTTGGGTGGAAGATTCAATAAACAAGACCTAGGTGCTGACAACCCCTTTCTATCACTAGTAACCTTTTCATCGTTTTTAACCATCAACATGAGACGATGATGGCGTCCCAACAGCTCTGAGACATATTTCATGTCACCTTTGGAAAGTGCATGACGCACTCGAGTAGATGATACTTGGCCTTGCTCCTTTGAATTGCTAGAGTTAATGTTTCCAGAATCTTGATTCTTGTCCATGACGGGATTAATGATGTAAGCACCAATACCATACTCCTTGCATAATTGCACCAGGTCCGATGCATCACCAGCAGCTCTGTATCCAAAACGGTAGTTTTGACCTACCATATTAAAAATCATGCTCACCATTACATCATTGGAACTTAACAAAATTAAGAAGACAGAAAGGTAAGGCAATATTATACCTGCCACAACACCCTGAACTCTAAGCTCCTTTGCTAACTTCTCAACAAATTGTTGCGGAGTGAGACATCGAACTTTTGAAAACTCGACCTCGATTTCCCTGGGTATGACATTACCACAGTATGGAGCCCAAGAGGAAAGAACCCGTTCTCGGTCGCATTTGGCAACTATCGGTGCCCTATTTAAAGATAATATGAAAGAAGTCATAAACAACCTCTCAGTCCATTTCTTAATATATTATCAGCACAAAATTTATGTACATACTAGTAAGTTAAATAAAATGGATAAACAATATAACCTAGATGTTAACCTATCTAAGATTTATTTGAATCAGCATTCAAGCACTTGACACATCTCGCTCTTCTACTAAATGAATTAAGAATTTGTACAAATACAGTGGAAAAATTCATAGTTTACGCAAAGGGTAATAAGCACATAACGTCCGTACCTTTCATTTTTTGGTATTTTCACCCTATTTCCATCTTTCATTGCGCAAAAAATCATTTTCATCCATTTTCTCAATTAAAAGCTATGAAATAACGAATATACCCTTCTATTTAAATAAAAGAAAAAAGAAAAAAAATGAACTAATTACAACTGTAGTCCCATTTTTTGTTTTTAAAAAAAAATGTAAACGTGTCCGAAATAAATTATTAAAAGAGTAATTAGCACATAATGTCCTTACTTTTCACTATTATTGTGAAAAACGTCTATACCTTTTATTTTTTTGGCGTTTTCACCCTTAATTACACTTTTGATTGCACAAACTATCATTTCCATCCAATATCTCAATAAAAAGTTGTGAAATGACGAATATATCATCTTATTTAAATAAAAAATAAAGAACTGAACTAATTGCAACAATAGTCTCAATTTTTTTAAAAAAGTACAAATGAGTCCCAAATAGATAATTGAAAAATTAGAAATTAATATTTTTTAAAAAAAGTACAAACGAGTCCCAAATAAATTATTTAAAAAAAATCTTTATTTTTCCTTTTTTTTATTTAAATATGAGGGTGTATTCGTTATTTCACGGCTTTTATTAAGAAATTGGATAGAAATGATGATTTGCGCAATCAAATATGTAATTAAGAGTGAAAATATCAAAAAATGAAAAGTATGGACGTTCTTCACAATAATAGTGAAATATAAGGACATTATGTGTTAATTACCTTTTTAATAATTTATTTGGAACTTGTTTGCAATTTTTTTAAAACAAATTGGGACTTGGTTGCAATTAATTCTTTCTTTTTCTTTTTATTTTATTTAAATAGAAAGATATATTCTTCATTTGAGAAAATGAATGAAAATGACATTTTGCGCAATGTAAAGTGGAAACAATGGTAAAAATGATAAAAAATGAAAGATAATGACGTTTTTCACAATAATAGTGAAAGGTAGGGACGTTGTGTGCTAATTACCCTTTCCACAAATATTATGTTCATGTTCATAGCAAACCTTGAATTTCATCCAACGAAAGTATCATGCCAATATTTACACCCCAATGCAAAAGGACCTTTCTAAGTAGTCTTAAAGTGTGGTAGTTAAGCAGGGTGTCATACAAAGCATCTGGCAAATCACTTAATTTTTTACTCCATTTGGAAAATACTAGTGAATTTATCATATTATGAATATTTTGCACATTCGTCAACGCTTCTCGACTAGATCATGATCATATCTGCAGACAGTCTTGTATTAAGATAAAAGACTTGGGAGAGGTCAAGTGAGCAATCTAGAGTTAAGGAAGATGTTATGCAAACCGATGTTGAAGAATGCCAGTCAAACAGATTCAAGGACAATCAAATTGAGAAGCAAAAACCAAGGAAAAAAGGGAGAAAAACAACAGTTCAGGCATATAAATTAATGAAATGCACCAGGAGAACATGTAAAGTTCAGATGGTCTTGATGTAGAGTGGAGAGATTCACTAGCATTTCTTTTTTCTCTTCTGTGCCTTATTTGCCTTCAAATATTTTATTTCACTAGAATAACAAAAGGGTTGAGAAGAAAGGGGCATTCCGTACCTAGGTTCCCACCCAAGTATCTCTGCCATTCCAACAAAGGATAAAAGAAATGGAACTCCAATTTTTGCTGCTTGGATTGCAAGTTCCCGATGACCAATATGAAGGGCATCAAACTTCCCCAAAGCTACTATCCCTCCTATTAGAAAGAAGAACCAATACATTATTCATCCAGATACGAAACTTAGTAAGTCATTTCAAAACAACATGTTTATATAATTCAAGACAAACTAAACAAAAGATATTTTCAAAATATGGAGGTGAGTGACCATGACATATATACAGCAAATTAACAAGCAATATTTATCAGCAATCTGCGAAAGCCACAAACTTTCCATCACATTTTAATATTTTATAATGAATTATTTGGATTATCACCCCACAATTGATAAAATAAATAAATCAAGATATATATATTAAGAAATGATAAGCACAATTTAAGTATAATTAATTAATTAATTAATTAAATTTTCAATTTATTAAATAAATTAAAGAAGTAAATTCGTCAAGAAAATGATATAACAAAAGTAAAAGTTCTTACCAATTATATAGCCATTGTTTTGCACAGATGCTCTAAATTCATTTTTCTCCAAATTTATTTTCAACTATACATTTTCACAATAAAATAATTTTGCACGTGGACCTATAACTTTTCATATTTTTTAACTACACGCTCTTCAAAAAATTAACTTTTCACAAAATTTATTCTTATAAAATCTACATCAAAGGGCCCATAGTCAAATAGCATAGGAAGTTTACATTTCATGACAAAGGATTGAAGAATATCAGATTTCTCAAGAGGTCTCAAGAGGTCAAGACTCTCGTCCAGCTCAAATAAAGAAGTTTTAGAAAGATTACAAATTTATGTAATAATTCCAAACAAGAAGTCTAATCTAGGTTAAAAGACCTAATAAACAAATCAGTTGTCACAGTACATACCTGCAGCTTTTAATATATCATATTTTGTACAATAGAGATGTTATCATATCCATATTCAATGCACAAACAATAATCAGTTTAACCAACAAACAAATCAGGCAACTGAGGAAACAAACCATTTTTATTTTTTCTATTAAACAAAAAATGTACAAAAGATAGCATGTTTACTTGCCAGTTGTTGAAGATAATATTCAAATAATTTACATACGACCCTCATTAGTAGCTTAAACTTTTAGGTGACATTGGTAACATGGTAAGCAAGGTTCAAGTCTTGATGCCACCCATTTAATGAAATTGCGTAAGTATCCGGCCTTGATGGAAAGAAATTAATATTTCTACACATGAGGGAACTGTTGAAGACAACATTTAAATGATATATACGTAGTTCTTTCTAATAACTTAAGGTTTTAGATAGAATGTTTAACACGAGTAATACTACATCAACCTCGTGTGCACAGCAAGTCGGCACAATTTTTTTTTTAAAAAAGAAACAGCAGATTCTAAATTCCAGGAAAAGAGAACAGATTGTTATGTAAATTAAAATTAGTTGTAGTTCTAATCGGGTATAATTAGAGTTAACAAAATTGTCAAAATTTTGCAACTGATAGCTGCTACCAAAATTTAAGTAACAAGTCAACCAATAGTTTTTGAATGTGGGCATTTTATTCTCAAGCGCAGACAATGTCATTTTCTGTAATACTTATTAGTTATCACTTCTGTCATGACTGAAACCATTCCTATCAGTATATTGAAATGTAGTTATTTCAGATAATACTTGTGTATAAGTGCTTGAATGAAGAAATTAAAACCAAACAAGAGGAGTTCAAATTGTTCTTTTTCAATATACACATTTGATTGTGACTGTGATTGGACTTTCACAACGTTAATGTCATCCATTGATGTTGGAAATAAACTATTTGCAATCTTAAATCTCAAGAATTTACACTTATACTATATTCTCCTTCCCCTTCCCCATGCCCTCTCCCCTGCACACTCCCAAAAAAAGAAAGAGAAAAATCTGTGCATCTCACGAGTATGGAAAAAGAAAAAGTCAGATAAACAAATAATATTACATTTACAATGACTAACAAAGAGTCCATTGTCTCTCTACTTGCCCATCTATTTCTGAAAATTGCTATAAGATAGGATAGGCAGAAACACTGATATAAATGGATTTACAAACATATGTACTGAGTACAACAGCATCAAGAAGAAAAACAAAATGTATTGGTAAATGAGTTCAAAAAATAACCTGCTACAGAGGATAATCCTGCAGATGGAGGCACCTGGCCATCTTCCCTATTCATAAGTGAAAAGAACCACATTAAAACATTGAATTAGGTCTTACTGAAATATATATCGCAATTTGGCTAACGCTTTATTTTATGAAAGAAAATGTTAAAGCATAACAAACACATAAAAACATACATGTGCTGTTGAGACTGTCTGAAAATAAATCAAATTGTTCAATAAACTACTTAAATCTTAATTTCAACCGGTTTAAACTGCTATTCAACATAATATAATCAGCTCACGAGCTAATATATTCTATAAAGTTCAATTCAACGACTGCCTTTTATTTTAAGCTATCAAATACAAAAAGATATATTCTTTATGGTGCTATATATCAATCCCAATCATCAAAACTATAAACAAGAATCCAGTTAACGGAAATTTAAATCAAATCGATGGAAAAATGAAAATATATTATATATACATACAAATAGAGAAGAATACCTCAAAACGTCGGAGAGGAGGGAACTCGGAGCTGTATTTGTAACGCAATTGTCATTATTAACGAAAGAGACGCGGGTAAATTCATCATTATTACTGGTAGTAGAAGAATAGGAAGAATTGATGTTGAATAATCTTAATCTGAAAAACTTTTTGGAGGAGGGGGAAAAAGAGGAAGGCAATAAACCCAGAAATGGTTTTGTATAATTGGTATAAACCCCAAATTGGTAAGGACTGCAGTGGTAATCTCGCAAGTGCTGTGATATACCACGAGACCCACTCCACATTATTCACTAGTTTGGGTTGAAGAGGATGACATGCTTTTGTGTGTGGCGTTTTTATGGCCGACTATTTGTACGATTTTTTTTTTTCTATAAAAGTATTTAATAACATACGCTATTACGTGTTTTGATGAATTCATATTTGGAAAACACAATTTTTCCCGAAATAGCCCCCGTTTGGTGTACATTTTTTGAAAAAGAATTCATTTTTACTGTTGATGTGATAGAGAATATGTGGTTGAAAAAGAATGAAAAGTTATTGATGTGATGAAAAATATTATTTTATTGAATAATGTGTGGTTAAAAATGAATAGAAGAACGAGAATGAAAAAATAATGTAGCTCAAACAGGGTCGTGTAATATATTACATATCATGAGAATTATTATTTTTTACGATTCTATTCCTATTATAATTTAATTATTTTAATAATACTTTCTTTTTCAATATGTATTTAATTTGTTTAACCATTTAATAACCATCAATGTACATGTAAATTTAACTAATTCATCTTACCAGTGTGCATTAATGTATGAATTTTCTATTGGTAAGTCCAAGTGTGTAAAGCTCGAGCTCGAGCATCGGACCCCGAACTTGTCCTCCTCAAATATCCCAACCACAAGGTCAGGGTTGGTCTATGAGGTCGAGCTTTATCTTAGAGATCAGGCTATCGTGCCCTATGATCAAATCTCCTTAACCGTATCTCACACCTTCTACAAATAGCAATCTTACTTTGACCATAGCTCTCCAACTATTACAAATTTGACTCCAATTGAAATTGTGCACTTTTAACACAACACAAATACCTTGTACAGTAAGGATAAGGACTACAGGAGGTTGAATCATTTTAGAACTCCATCTTCAACATCTATAAATACACAACTCAGCCTCATTATTCATGTATGTTTTTCATTAATATTCAGCATACAATCTTTTGCACTATTTCGCTTCCTGACTTAAGTGTCGGAGATTCGACGAGGACACACATCAACGCCTTTATTTCAAGTATTAAAGATCAGATCGTGCGGAGTCCAATCATCTAGTTCGAGTTCATTCAGGTGCAAGTTTTTGATAGCATCATCTATTATTAATTATCAGTTAATTAACATTAACATTCATTTATTTATTATCGATGTACATGTATATTTTAAAGATTCATTTTACCTTTGTGCTTTCATTAATATATGAAATTTCTATTATTAATTTTCAATTAATTAACATTCACATTCATTTAATTAATATTCATCTTCATTTATATATTTCAGTGTTATTAATTATAATTTCACATTCAATAATACATTTCATTATTCGCGTCCATATATGCAAATTAACATCCAATTTTACTTAATTGAAAATTAAATAAGTAATTTAATATTCATTGTCCCGTTTTAATTCTAAATTATTTAACATTCACACGAATTCAAAAATTAAATTATATAACTTATAAATTATTTTCATAGTAATTGCACGTTCAACGTTAACTAATGAATATAGAACAAATAAATGAATTCTAATTTTGAACTAAAATTGTAATTTAAGACGTCAATGAAACTAAAAAAGGAAAAATGGAGCAAATAATGGTTATCTTTCTTGGAGATAATAGAGAAATTTTTCGAACTATAATTTAATTATTTCAATAATACCTTATTTTTCAATATATTAAATATCACATCAAGTGAGAATAATTTTTTGAACGATTATGGTCATACTATAATCTAATTATTCAACAATACCTTATTTTTTCATTTTTCAATATGTATTTAATTTATTTAACCATTTAATAACCATCAATGCACATATTAATTTGACAAATTCATTTTATTTGTGTGCTTTTATTGATGTATGAATTTCATATTATTAATTCTCAATTAATTAACATTAACATTCATTTATTTAACTATTTAGTTATTATCAATGTACATATACATTTTACAGATTCGTTTTACCCATGTGCTTTCATTAATGCATGAATTGCGTGTTATTGATTCTCAAATGACTAACATTCACATTTGTTTAATTAATATTCATCTCCATTTATATATTTCAGCGTTATTAATTATAATTATAAATTAATTAGAATTTCACATCTAACAATGCATCTCATAATTCACTTTAATGTGTGCAAATTAACATCTAGTTTTACTTAATTGAAAATTAAATAAATAATTTGACCTTTGTTGTCACCTATATATTCCCGGCCATTAATTCTAATTATTTAACATTCACACGTATTCAATTATTATTTTTGCAGCACTTGAAAATATTTCATAATAATGTGCAATGCAAGTTCAAAGTTGAATAGTAAATATAGAACAGAGAAATGAATTCTAATTTTTAACTAAAATTGTATATTTAGATTTAAGACGACGATGAAACGTAAAAGAGAGAAATTGAGCAAATTGTGGTTATCTTTTTTGGGGATAATAGAGAATTTTTTCAAACAAGTCATGCTATTTGTACAATCTCGTTTACAACTTCGTTTACCGTATGTGATTTGTCAAACATCGTATCCTTTCATTTTAAAAACTATTTTTGAAATCGATGGTCAAGATCTTTACAATACATAAGTTGTTAAACTAGTTGTCCACAAATGTTGTATAGTTAAGTTTATTCTTTCTTGAATCACGTCCTATCATCCATTCTTGACCATTAGGGACATAGCTAATAAAGCAAATATTACGCTAATCATATATCTTTTTTTACATCAAATTTGACATCTACTACGTTTAGGAAATCAGGCAATTGATTGAAAAGAGTTTTTGTTAAAATTAATGTATAAAAAAATTATCACCATATATAAAGTCAAACTTGAAGTATACCTAGCGATAAAGTAACTAGTAGGGGCATGACTTAATGTAGATTAGTGAAAGCAGGCAATGACAAAAGTTTATACATATGGATTTCATATTATCTAAATTTTCTCAACTATAAAAATAGAAAAAGTTACAATGCTTTGTAGGGGAGGTTTTAATCTTTGAACTCTTCGAAGCTAATTGTGTAAACAACAATTCCTAACCAATTTGACCGTTTTCTTTCTTTATTTTGAAAGTAAAAGTTTAATTGCCGTTAAATCGAAATTCAATGATTCATTGTCAATTTAATTTCAGTGACCTAATTACACTCGGCGTCAAAGTTTGGTGACCAATCTACAATTAAACCCGACACTTCAGTGTAGTTTAGAAATTGCTCATCGCCTCCTTTCAGGTTTGATCAAATTACAATCGGACCCCTCATGTGAAATTACAAAGGACTTGTCTCAGCACAATACTGCCCAAACTTCAAATAAAAGAGAAGCAAAAGGCAAATTACATGTACTCGTATTTTCCGCTCAATTTGACACCATTGGAATCCACATTCAATCCTAGAAATCCAGAGCGGAACTGCTGAGAAGTATTCAGAAATTGGTTTCTATTGGCAATGGAGTTGGCGTCAGGATTTGATGACGCTTCATCTTCGGGATTGGGTATGGATACAGTTTCAAATATGGGGGCGTCCACATCAACACCCATAAACTCCTCCAATATTGGTTTCCAGGTTTTAATTCTCTCTCTATTTTTCTGCCTATATTGTTTATTTTAATAATTAGTAATTGTTCTGTTAACATTTTAGTGCAATTTTTGACTTAGGGTTTTGTGTTTATTTTAGTTTTGATTTTGATTTGTCCAGTTGTTGAAGAAACACGGATGGAAAGAAGGAACTGGACTTGGTATCTCCGAACAGGTTCTCCTTAAACCGCCATACGATTTCTTGATTTTTACTTATTTTCTTCTTCTAATTTAATTTGAATTGCATTCTTTACCGATCTACCTTATCAAGGTTGCCTAGGTTAGTGACTATTTTTCATGTCATCGGAACCACAAGAGTTACATAGAGAATTATGATGTATTGCGTTGGATTTCCTTCAACCATTGAATCTTAATTCCTTTTAAATATTGCTGGATTTCCTTCCAACAGTTGAATCTCTTTAAAATTGTTGGGTGCTCCTTTGAACTTGACGAGACTCAATTAGATAACAACAAAATAAAATATAGTTAAGAAGCCACGTGCCTCTCTTTAAGAAGATTTTAGGAGCATAGAATAGCGCACTTACAAAATGTTGTAAGTACGACATTTGCCTACGAGAATGTTATTGACCGAGAAGGGTGTTTTAAATCGAAATGTATTGAGCATAGAATAGTGTACTTAGAAAATGTTTTAGAGATAGGAGTTATTTATAGATGCGTTACACTCATTAGAATTATGTAGAAATAATACTCCACCCTTCCATGATCTCAATTCTAATTGTCCGTGACCTTCACTAACATAAATGATGATGATCTATGGTCCTACAATAATTTAGTTGATCCTGCTATAGAAAAATAATGTTCAATTATCTCACACGGCTCCTTTCCTTTTCTTGGATTTACTTCTTCGAAATAAAGAGGAATAAATGTTGCTCATCTGAGTTATAAAATTGGCTTATCACGCAACGGGAACATTCATAGCCAGTTCTTGTTCCTTATTTGAGATTGCGAATATATCTTTGGCATATGGTGAATTAAATGTCCATGCTTGATGCTTTATCAATTATACAATAAAGAGGTCAAGACGAAGACGCATCATGCAACACAATTAGATTTTGAATGAAAAATAGGGCTTATTTATTTTTCACTTAAAACTGATCATCTAGAGCTAATTCTTGTTCATGATTGGAGAATATGGAACATACTTTTTTGTCATAGTGATGTTTGTCCATAACTAATCTGAACTCCAAACATAAGATAATTTGCCAAGTTTCTAATTAGTCCTTGATTCCATGCAGGGTAGGTTGGAGCCTGTACAGGCTTATATTAACAATGACAAGAGAGGATTGGGATCACATAAACCAAAGAAGGCAAAAGGGAAGTTGAGAAACCCCGAGAATCCTGATGGGAAGGGTGAAAAGGTCAGTTTTATGTTGCTAAGTGAAAGTTAATTTAGCATTTTCTGAACATCTTCGTATCTGACGTTATTTGTTGCTGCATATATTATGGAAGAAAAATTATGTGAATGATATGCGGTATTAACTCTAATGGACATCCGGTGTCATGGCTTTGAAGAATATTTTTTCAGTGGAGTGACTTGTCACAAATGTAAATCTGAAGTTAAAGCAATATTCATATCCTTAACCTCACTTTCTTGATTTGTTTTTCTATTATGGAGTGGCATAGAGTCCAAGAGCATGTTTGGGTGGCTTATAAATATGATCAAACTATCTTATAAGCCAAAAGCCCATCCAACATCCAAAAATGCTGCTTAAATGGTGAGTTGGCTTATTTTAAGCCCGAGTTTAAATAAGCCAAAAGCCCAATCCTGTGTGACTTATCTATAATATAATTGCTCCAAAGTCTTTGGAGCATTTGCTCCAAACACTTTGGAGCAAATTTGCTCCAAAGTGTTTGGAGCATTTACTCCGCATAATTTTTTTTTTTTTTTTTTCCTCAATGTAACTAATGATAAAAAATATATATATATATTACATGTTTAATATACAAAAAAAAAAACACTTAACAATGATATGTTTAATTTTGTATTATTAAACAATTTAAATTGTAAATAAAAAGAATCTATATATTTATTTTTAATAATAGGTGTGGAAAAAAGACTACAAGAAAAAAAAATAATAAAGTTTTATACTGAAATTATATATAAACTAAGAAGAAAAAAGAATTGATTTATAAAATAGTACTAAAGTTAAAAATAAGTGTGATGAATGAATTAACTTGAATTTATAGTACTTAATAAATCATTGTTAAGTGTCTTATTTTTATTTTTTAGGTTCAAACTATTGTGAAGTTGAAATCGTAGTGGATATCATTAATTTTGTTGTGCTTTCAACAAGGATAATGTTATTAGTATCGTATTTTTTTAATTATTATTTAAATTTAAATATATAAAATGGCGGGCAAAAAAAAAACAATGCAATTAAAAAAAAAAAAAAAAAAAAAAAAAAAAAAAATCGCTCCGCAGTGTGCGGAGCAAATGCTCCAAAGACTTTGGAGCAAATTTGCTCCAAGTGATATGGATAATTTGATCCAAACACTTTGGAGCAAATTTGCTCCAAAGTGTTTGGAGCAAATGCTCCGCACAGTGCGGAGCTACGTATTTTTTTTTTTTCTCAACGTAACTAATGATAATATATATATATATATTACATGTTTAATATAAAAAAAAAAAAACACTTAACAATGATAGGTGTGGAAAAAAGACCACAAGAAAAAAAAATAATAAAGTTTTATACTGAAATTATATATAAACTAAGAAGAAAAAAGAATTGATTTATAAAATAGTACTAAAGTTAAAAATAAGTGTGATGAATGAATTAACTTGAATTTATAGTACTTAATAAATCATTGTTAAGTGTCTTATTTTTATTTTTTAGGTTCAAACTATTGTGAAGTTGAAATCGTAGTGGATATCATTAATTAATTTTGTTGTGCTTTCAACAAGGATAATTTTATTAGTAACGTATTTTTTTAATTAATAATTAAATTCAAATATACAAAATGGCGGCCAAAAAAAAATCAATGCAAAAAAAAAAAAAAAAAAAAAATAAAATCGCTCCGCGATTAATGCGAACAAATGCTCCAAAGACTTTGGAGCAAATTTGCTCCAAAGTCTTTGGAGAATTTGCTCCAAACACTTTGAAACAAATTTACTCAAAGTGTTTGGAGCAAATGCTCGCAGTGCGGAGCTACGTTTTTTTTTTTTTTTCTCAAAGTAACTATTGATAAAAAATATTTATATTTATATTACATGTTTAATATTAAAAAAAAACACTTAACAATGATAGGTGTGGAAAAAAGACCACAAGAAAAAAAATAATAAAGTTTTATGCGAAATTATATATAAACTAAGAAGAAAAAAGAATTGATTTATAAAATAGTACTAAAGTTAAAAATAAGTGTGATGAATGAATTAACTTGAATTTATAGTACTTAATAAATCATTGTTAAGTGTCTTATTTTTTATTTTTTAGGTTCAAACTATTGTGAAGTTGAAATCGTAGTGGATATCATTAATTTTGTTGTGCTTTCAACAAGGATAATGTTATTAGTATCGTATTTTTTAATTATTATTTAAATTGAAATATAGAAAATGGAGGGGAAAAAAAAAATCAATGCAAGTAAAAAAAAAAAATCGAATCCGCGATGTGCGGAGCAAATGCTCAAAGACTTTGGAGCAAATTACTCAAAGACTTTGGAGCAAATTTGCTCCAAAGTCTTTGGAGCATTACTCGCACTCTATGAGCAAAATTTTTTTTTTTTCTTTATTCCCCCTCCATTTTCTATATTTCAATTTAACTAATAATTAAAAAAAAATCACAATACTAATAATATTATCCTTGTTTTGGAGCATTTGCTCCGCCTTTGTCTGCGGAGCTATGTTCACTCTTTTTTTTTTTACTTGCATTGCTTTTCCATTTTTTCCCCCTCCATTTTCTATGTTTCAATTTAACTAATAATTAAAAAAAAACACGATACTAATACCATTATCCTTGTTGAAAAGCGCAATAAAATTAATGATATCCACTACATTTTCAACTTCACAATATAAATTCAGGTTAATTCATTCATCACACTTATTTTTAAATTTAGTACTATTTTATAAATCAATTATTTTTCCTTCTTAGTTTATATATAACTTAGGTTATAAAACTTTATTATTATTTTTTCTTACGTTCTTTTTTCCACACCTATTATTAAAAATAAATATATGAATTCTTTTTATTTACAATTTAAATTTTATTTAATAATACGTTGTCGATTTCACAATATCTTGATTGTGAAAAATTAAAATCTATAAAATAAATAAAAATAAAACAACTTTGAGCAATGGTAGTGTCGGGAGGGGTAACTCGGGAAATATAGTAATGCTTCAAAATGAGCAGGTATCGATGGGGAAGGGTAATTATGGAAACCGAAATAAAAATCACGGTCAAAGTCAAAAATTGTGGGTTAAATTATCATAACAATTTCAACCCGTTGCATGAACAGTAGATAACAAATGGGTAATTGACGAAACCACAATAACGGTCAAAGTCAACAAATGTAGGTTAGATTATTATAACAATTTCAACGTTTTGCATAAACAGTAGATAACAAAGGGGGTAATTAGGGAAACACAAATGCTTCAAAATGAATAGTGCCCGGCGGATTGGCTCTTTTATTATAGTAGGGATAAGTGGGGTTGACCAAGTAATTACCCATTTACCCTCTACTTTTTCAACAATTATAATCGAACCAATATAAAATTATTATCATTCACAGAAATTACATTTCATTTGCACCTCAACATTAGTGTTGTAATTCTTAATTAATATACAAAAACGTGCCCGTAAATCACGAAAAATTTATTAGGTTTTCTATAGCTGATTTACCCATTTTAAATTTCACTTCACAAATAATTGTGGTACAATTATATCTTTTTCAAGGAAGAATCTCTATAAAAACGCTGGCTTTGCTAAAGTAAAATACTACGAGGAAATAATTATGGTACACATTATTCTTAATCTCAAGTAAAACACTCGGGGGTTATTTTCGTCATTTGGCACAGCCAATAAATCCAAATATATTTGCTTATTGCACTTGTGAGCACTTGACATCCAAACATATGGTCTTTTTATAAGTCCTTAGTTCACTTATAAGGTAGCTCCATTTTTTTCAAGCCCATCCAAACATGCTCCAAACTGATGGGAAGCTCTGTTTTGATTTGAGGAGAAACAAAGGGACTGTTGTCTGTGTGGTTTTGTCTTCACCTTTAGGCATCGCGTCAATTTTCAATTTGGGAATAATTAGCTGAAGTCAATAATGTGCACATGTTTAACTTGGGGTCTGTTTCTCTCACAGCTGTGTTTAAATTGCACAGAAGGTTTGACCTGACGTTTGCTTGTTGAAGGCACATCTCTTCTTACATGCTGAGCTAATGTCTTTTTAAAGCTGGCACTTGTTCTTTTTAATATATGGATTCTGGCACTGGTCGGAGGACGAAACTGAATCTTATTCTATTTTCTTCTCTGATATAATAATGGCTCAATTGTATTGTGAAGCAAGTGTGTTAATAATTGCACAAGATTGAAGTTTTGTATTGCAGAGCGAGCCTCCCTGCTACAACTATTAATTTGCTGTATATTGTAGAGAGTGGTGGCTAACATTACAAAGAAGAAAGACCACAATAAGAAAAAAAATAAAAAATATATATATGTTTATTTTGATTTCCCTGAAGTTCTTTATATTATTAGTGTTCTGTGTGACCTCTTTGAGTGTTCATCGATAGATATTCTTTATTGTCAACCCCTTGTGTGTCAATATACAATATGTTCACAAATCGCCATTATTTGTTTCAGTTGCCGAAGAAGAAAGCAAAGGGCACCTCTAAAAAGATGAAGAAAATGCAAGAGTTTGAGAAGCGGCTGCAAGAGAATGAATTTGACAGGACCTTTTTCAGGGAGTTCTGGCCTGATAATGTTTGAATTATTGTGATGTATCTATACAGAGAGCAAAAGTAACATAAATTAGGGTATGTTTGTCTCCTATTATTGGGAGAAAAATAGAGTAATGAATAGTATTTTTTGGAGAATGCATGGTTGAAATTTAAAGTAATTTTATTGGATGAATGTGTGGTGGAGAATCTTACTGTATCAAATAATTTTTTGGAACAATGGTAGACAAATAGGGGCTTAGCTACGTTTGAAAGGAGGATAAACGTGTAGAACTTAATTATTGGAATTGTAGGAATACATGCATCGTAAGGGCATTCTTTATCGCCATATTTGTTCATTTTGATGGTTGAATTGTGGGTCAATAAAACGCATAACTGGAGTGGCATTTCCCTTTAATGTACAATTTTAACGTGATAACATAATAAATACAAAAATACAAATTTCTTAAATTTAAAACTTGAATAAATAGGTATCTTCATTTTATTTTTGAATTATGCTCCTTGTACATTTCTTGTGTACATGGAGTTTGACACTCCTTTGCAAATTCAAAAATGGAGCGTCGAGAAAGTGTGTTGTATTTTTAAACTAGTCAATCGTGCTGCAACATGTGTCATAATGTCAAATTTGATGTCAGAGACAATGTACTTGTAGCATGATCGCTTATTTTTTCATCAACTCCAGTTTGATCATTTTTGCGGCTCACTAAATACATCAAGCTCCACAAAATTGGATATATTCCCAGAAAGACCCTAAATGCTACAAAATCATAAGATTGACGAGGTCTCGTCAATATTTAAAGGTTAGGGATGCATTTGAACAAAATTAAAATGTCAGAGACCTACATCGTAATTTTCTCGTTTTTACTATTAAAGTTTTTTTTTTTTGGAACGGCAAATTTCCTTTTTAACGTATATGTTCTCCCCAAAACCACGGTAAACCCTAGGTGGCTGTGCATAAACCCTAAAGGCCTGAATTGGGATTAATCTACTGATACCGATACTGATAACGAGCAGATGAAGATGTCAGCACAGTTGGTGTCGGAAAAGCCGGTGTCTCTGTCTAGAGCTGCAAAGCTCCTCAGCAGATTTGCCTCCGTTGACAACGGCTCTTCCGGCGCCGTCCCCTTGTATCTGCAGCGCACTGCTGATGCCTTCAATCACTTGGTACAGTTCCACAGCAAGCATAAGACTAATGACCTTCAAAATTACCCTGATATGAAAAGGGTTCAGAAATTGCAAAGAGACTGGGAGAATGGAAACCCTCAAGATAATGCAGAGCCGAGGCTGGATGAAGGAAACAGGAAATATTCCAAGATTGGTCAGAGAAGCGACGAAAAGACGTCGGAGATCATCAATTTGGAGAATGGAGTGCCGGAGCAAGAGAAAAAGGAGAAGAAGAAGAAGAGGAAGAGGAAGAGCGGGGAAACTGATGGTGGAGACAAGATTGAAAGTGAGAAGAAGAGTAAAAAGAGGAGAACTGAAGTTGCCAACCGTTGATAGCAGTTGGTGGTGGATGGCTTCTGTTCTGGCTATACTTGTTGTAATTTTTGAAGGTAATTATGGGCCAATGAATTGTTTATTAATGCAATTCAATTTTCTTGGTAACTAGCTCAGTTTATTGCAAAAAATTATCTTCTTCTTAGAGGAATTTAGTTGGTTCTATAATTATACATTTTTTTCTCTTATTGGCTTTCACAACGACTTGAGCTTGCACCAATTGCCATATTTTGCAAGTAATGGTTCAATTACGTAGAACTCTAACATGAGAAAGCAGAGGTGATTAAGAACCAGATAGTAAATAAGATTTGAAGGAGGAGGATCACAATACAAGGGTTGGTAGAATTTATTAGTTGGGAAAAAAAGGACACCCACTTCCCTTTCACGCCCTTTCACCACAAGCATGCACACGTTGTTTGCCAAAATCGTTCTGGAGGAGCTGTTGATTGAGCAATTTCTAGTCCTCATCCATCTGTCCTGTATTGATTTTACTACACCACAATATTTGGAAAAAAAAAAAAAACTATATGATTTTCCTTGGGTATGATTGTTATCATTTTGAGTTTGCTTTTATTGCAATGACGTCCTTAAAACTTTTTTTTAATGCCACTCTATTCTCTCTTGTTGAATTCCTGCTGGATGGGAACCT
Organism: Fraxinus americana; assembly: GCA_035079005.1. Classification (NCBI taxonomy): domain Eukaryota; kingdom Viridiplantae; phylum Streptophyta; class Magnoliopsida; order Lamiales; family Oleaceae; genus Fraxinus; species Fraxinus americana. The sequence goes on from CM068707.1 coordinate 47,987,217, forward strand.
CGATTATTTACATGTACTATTAATATCAATAGACTAGAGACAACCGGTTTCACCATTTAGAATTATTGTGGGAAATTAGCGCATATTGGCATTTTTATTTTAATGTCTACATCACTACTTGGGAAATTAGTGCATACTAGCATTCTATTTTAATGTCTATGTCACTACTCGGGAATGGTTTGCTATCAAACATCTCAAAAGTTTCTGGGTACAAGAAGATAACTTTCTCTAATCTTGTAGGCCTTTAAAATAAATTGTTGAAATTATGTGTTTGCAACTCCTCGTTCTTGGATTAATTTTCTGCAAAATAGTAAATTGTCTCTCTCTTTTTTTCATACAACTGATATCAGGAAGTTTTATTCTCTTTTTCTCTTCATTCCATCTCTTGATACTCAGTTTCTTAGGTATTTACTTCCACCCTCTCACAGCCGCTTCCTTATAGAAGAAAGCTTAGGGCAACTGTCTCATGATGAGAGGGGAAAATATAAATTTTTATCAACTCATGGACATATATAAAACCATCTTTGCAAAAACATCTGAAAGATAAATAAAGGTCACTGATTAATAGGGTTGCCTGGTCCAGATTTAAGTGGGGGCAACTTTGGGGAATCGTTATAATATTTGCAATTATTTCATCCCTTTTTCGAGTTATCCTTCCTGATATATGCTTATCTTTGTGAGGTCACAATCTGTAGCCTGTACTAATTTTATATTAGATCACTCTTAAATTGGTTTCTATGATTAATACCATTATACGGAAGAAATTAGAAATTGCATTTAGAATTAGTACAAGTCTTCCTTTCCGTATGAGAGTATACTAAGAGTGACCATTGACTTCTCCATTTGATTTTTGTGGTATTGTTGGACGACTTTGATGAAATTACATTCTCAAAAGGACAGTTTCATAATTGCCGGATTGATGCGCTACAAGGTTTGCTGCCTGTAGATGGTTAATGCTTTCGCCGTGTGCCTGGTTTAAGGCTAATTTAACTCTTTGATTAAATAGCTTAACTTGTTTTACATATTCAAAGAATTTTACATCTTCTAGATAATTTTGGAGTTTCTAATCCTTCTTTAGCTTTATGAACTACATGAGATCAATATGGAATTTTTGTGGTGTAGGATCGTCTATTGAAATATTATTAGATGATTTGTAGTTTTCCCTGTGGTGGACATGTTTACTGTGTAAAATCCAGGTTCTGATTTTATAGGGAGTGAAATATGTGGTCAAGGAAGGGAAAAACAAGATGGCCACGGCCATCTCCGTTAAGAAATTAACCGCCATTTGATTGAAAGTTGTGTAATCTAACATTTTTGATTAGAAAGGACACTTGCTCATTATGAGACAAGTACTTGGTTACAAACTTTGAGACTATAAAGGTTGCACCTTCAAGGTTCATGTATTGTGTAATAAATAGTGTGTTGTGTGTGATATAGAATGATTTCCCCTATTTCATTTCTTGCATCTTTCACATTCTTTTGAGTTATGATTTATAAATGGATTAAGCATAATTTTATCAAGTTTATTAAGATTCTTTATTCTATTTTGAGCTTACTTTTAAATTTTTTTCTCGAGCTTTAAATATCGTATAGATATAACAAAAAGTGACACGTTGCACTTATACTACTACAATTCAAATATTTTTGTACTTGTACTGTTGGGCTTTGAGCCTCTATTTTTACAAATTCATTTTCAACCACATTTTTTTTAAAAATAATTTGCACGTAAATCAAAGATTTTCTGTACTTTTTAACCACACACTTTTCAAAAAAAATACTATTATTAACTCATTTTCAGAGTTCGAACAACCTAAATTTTTGAATTATGCTGAATTGCCAGAAAATGGATGATCGAAGGGGTGATCGACCGTCACATTGCGTGTGGGTCCCGAGTGAATAAAATAATGTCCGACCCCCGAGGTGTGTGTCTTCGGTCATCCTCTATGTTCGAGTAGTATGATTCTAAATTCTTACAAGAAAGTAAACATGTCGGACCAATTTCATTACATCATCTTATTGTACAAATCTTTTTGATTGATGACATTAAGACTAATGAACTTCACAACCATAGATCTTATCTCTTAGATAGTGGTGGTCATAAATAAGACTTAAGAGAAGATAGTTGCTCAACTCCACCCTTATCAACTACTCGACCCTATCTCAATAGAGACTTAAAAGAGAGTTACTCGACCTTGTCTAGAGTAGATCACATCAACCATGCTCGTTCTGAGGTTAACACACAACGGTAACAATTATTTGGATTCCAAAGTAATGCTTTCCAAATCTATGATGAAAAAATTGCACCAGCAATGGGTAGGGATCAGACCAAAACCTGCAATTTCTTTCATTTCTATTATTCAATTATTTCAATAAAATTATCCGTTTCATTTTTCTCTCTCCTAAAAATAAGACCATTCGAATAATGGATAGAATATCTAGTACTTTTCAGAAAAATGAAAATGCATCATTTCATGTCACTATTTAATTGGCATGTGTATCTATATTTAAATCTCAATTAAACAGTGAATCTTAATTATTAAGATTCGTCTATTAAATAGTGACAAGAAGTACTGAGTACTTCATAGTTCATACTTTGAATTTTTTTCCAAATTGGCCCTAACTATTGGAAAAGTAAAGTTGAACATATCGCCACTATATTTGACGAAGTCAAATTTTGAAGGTTAGGTGTCCTACTAAAGCAAAGGGTGGTTATATCTGCAACAAAACTAAAAGGTTAAAAATGACATTGTCAGGATTTGAAGGTTAGAACTACATTTCTACAAAATCCGAAGGTTGGGGACCTATACTGCAATTTGTTCTTCTAAGATCGTTTTAACTTTGAAGGGTAAGTTTGTCTTATACTATCATTTCTCACCCTTAATTTTACTCTCCCATTGTACCCTAATACCCACACGTCTCCGGCTTCGGCCTCGCTTTGTGATGGCTTCTTCTTCTTCTACGGATAGAATCAACAAAGAAACGACGCGCAAGGCAGTCAATGCCCTGCTGAAATGGAAGAAATTGCAGTTACAAACCGATTCACCAAGTACCCACAAAGAAGATAATGACGATTTTCTATACCTCTCGATAACCCTCAAGAAGATTCCACCAAAGAACCTCATCGTGACTCCACACAGAATTCCTCTTCGACACTCTCTTCTGCCGCGCGATTTTTTCCTTCTGAACATCTGTCTCATAGTTGATGGCAAGAAAATCAAGTCAGGACTTGCTCGGCAGAAGCTAAAATCTCTAGACATGCCTATAAAACAAGTTCTGAAATTATCGAAACTGAAATCTGATTATAAATCTTTTGATGCCAAGAAAAAGCTCTTCGATTCATTTGATATGTTCTTCGCTGTTAAAGATGTGGTCCCTTTGCTTCCTGCGGTATTGGGTAAGGTGTTCTATAAGAAGAAGAGAAAGATCCCAATGCCTGTAGACTTAAGCAGTGATTGCAATTGGAAGGAGGAGATAGAAAGGTCCTGCACTTCAAGTTTGTTGTGTTTGAGTGGTGGGACTTGCAGTGCGGTAAGAGTTGGGAGGTGGGGTGTTACGGAGAGTAAAGAGATTGTTGAGAATGTGTTTACTGCGATTGATGGGGTCCTTGAGATTGTCCCAAAGAAATGGGGTGGGATCAGAGCCCTACACTTGAAGTTTTCGGATTCTTTGGCCCTGCCCATTTACGAACACCGGATTGAAGCGGTGGGAAAAGATAATTGAATTGCAAGAGGAGACTGTCGGAAGAAAGGAGAGGATGAGGATAAGAGAAGATAATTTCAAGACAATTGATTCAGTTACATTTCCTAGTAGATTGATTTTGGCAACTTTTGTTAAGGCTTGAGCAAAGAATTGAATTCTGGCATCTTTTTTCTTTAGCAATAGATAATGAAATGTTTAAGATAATGACAGTTTTACTAGCTCTAGAGTAGTAGTTTGATGGCTTTTATGAATGTTATGATTCAACATATGAGTGATTCTTGGATTAAAATTTTGAAGTTGATGTGTATTATCTTTTGATTCTATTTATAAAATTGCGTGATTACCTATAAAAAAAAAATTTTGAAGTTGACATTTATCTTTGTTCGAGTTGCATTCTGATCACTGTCCCTTCGATTTAATATTAATATGGGAATATATTACCTGACAAACTTTGGTAGCTGACCCCTGTAATTTGTTATCAGATTTTGTAATTTGGGATTATAATTCCATTTGCATCTCAAATAGCACACGGGATATGTAATTACCTTAATCTTTTATATATGTGGCAAAGTGAGTTGAAGCAATGAAGAAAAGGAAAGAGTGACGTCAACTTTGGAGAATAACCTTGCGGTTATGGAGTAAGAGTGCTTCCTGGTTACATTGAGTGAGTCGAGGGATGCATTTTCTGGAAACGTGTTTGGCTTCAGATGTACTATAGTATTGCAAGCTACTTATTAGAAGTTCTGTTGAATCAGGGCTCTTAACTGATCGGTTGTTACAGTGCCATAGTATTCAGGCATTTGTGGATTACTAACTACAAAAAGTCTAAAATCATTTATGAATGTAATAGTTAATGACTGTTTAAGATAATGACAGTTTACTTTCTCTAGAAGACTTTATGAATTTTTCACTTCAGCATATAAGTAATTGTAGATTAGAATTTAGAGTTGACATTCTCTTTCTATGGACTGCGTTTGAATTACTGTCCCTTCTGACTGAAGTTGCGAATTTATGACCTGACAAACTTTCTTTATCAGGTTAATTGGTAGCTGATCCATGTAAGATATTATCAGAAAGTTTGTGATGCATTTAGCTTCTCTACTCTTAAATTCTCATCTAATCCGACTTTCTCATAGTGGCAGGGAGAGTTTGAGTAGGAGATTAACAAATTATTTGTATTCGATTGGCTTGTGAACTTCTATCTTTTTTTTTTGTAAATTGTGTCATTTTCTTTTCTGTTCACGTCTTTCCAATATATGGTATAAATGTTGGACTTATGAGAAACAATATCTACATAAATTGATTGTAATTTAGAATGCTAAGATTGATTTTCAGTAAAAGGAAAAGAGATTGGATAATATATGCACACTTGTGAATTTGCTGAGGTATACACCCTTGAAGATAACTTATGAGGGAATGTTAAGATGGTTTGGACGTATTAAATGATGGTTTTTGATGGACTGACATGAAAAGGCGATGAAAATAATATGAATGGTAAACCGTGCACGAAGAGGTCAATGGTGTGAGGTAATTAGCAAAAATTTGATCTTTTATGGCTTATCATTTCCAAAGTATAGGATAAGACAATTGATTTTACTTGAGAGGTCAATGGTGTGAGGTAGGTAGCAAATATTTGAGCTTTTATAGCTTATCATTTCCAAAGTATGGGATAAGACTTTATTGATTTCACTTTTATATGCACTTCTATACAGTATTGTGTACTTACCTTGAAAGTGCTCAATCCAATTATAAAGTTGCTGGTCTGATTCAAACCTATATATTTCAGATGAGGGAAACTAAAATCAGGATTCGTAATTTCTCATAGCATATTCTCGTAACTTATAGGAACTCTTGTAGTCCATACCCCAACAAGAAAAAAATATTTTTATATACTTCTTAATTAATGTTGCTGATTTCTTGCTCCATTAGTTTTAGCCCTACGTATGCTGAGTACTTCTGTTTTTCTTTGCATTTGATTTCATAATTGGCTGTGTGATGGAGGTAACTTTTCAGGTCAATACAAATTCATTTCTATGCAATCCATAGATGAGATGTTCGAGAAAGGAAGAGATGCATTGGATCAATCGGCTTTGAACAGGCTGATGCAGAAGGTAAGATGCTGATAAGTAATTGGCATGCTTTCTAACTGATCATGCATGAATATTTATCAATGGTTTTTTGTTCTTGATGTTAAGTTCAATTTCCGTATTTTGCTTCATATTTGCACAAAGCCTTTTGAGTTTTTCGTCTTGGTGACTGGCCGTTCCTGGTATATTTATATTTCTATAGCCCATTGTTTGAGCCCCATTCCCTAAAAATTCATTTTTCTCCAAACTCATTTTCAACCAACTCTCGTGATAAAATAATTTTGCATATAAACCCAGAACTTTTTTCCTACTTTTTAACCACAAATTCTCTAAAAAAAAAAATCACTATTACAAAACTCTTTTTTCACAAAAAATGTTGCTATAATAAAATTATAAGCATGAGAAGTATCTGGCTCCAAAATCATGTGCAGCAATACAATAACAACATTAGAGAGACTCTCATGTTTTTAGGTCATAGAAGTTCGTATTTCATGTAACATCTCACTTCATGGAATCTATACTGTTTCTTTTGATTGGAGTTGATATTGTTCTTATAGCCGGTAAGATTTCATACCACATTTGTATGTGCTTCATAATTAAGTTTCTTGGGAGACCTTTTAAAAGAAAAGAACTGTTGCCTTGCTCATTTTAACTACACAGAATATGTTTGGCTAAGCTTAGAAGGTTCTTAAAAGTATCTTTTTTGAAAGTTTGTCTCTACCTACTGTACTTTCAAATGCCTTTTAAACTTAGCCAAACATGCTCACAGAGGAGGACAGATAGCAAAACTAAACACAAAAGGGAGAATTTTTTTCCTTTTTCTTGGAAGTTGTCATGCAGTTGATCATAATATTAGAAATGCTTTCTGCATGTAAGAAGTTGCATTGAACTGTCAGACTTGTACCTTGCAACAAGCCCTAGAGGAAATTAGTCAACCAGTTGTTTTTGTACAAAACATTGTCCATGGGAATCAAGTATTCATTGGCTTTAGGATCATTTGTTTTGAGAGAATCTATTACATGGAAATGGTCAACCATTAATATCAAGATGATGATACTAAGAAATTATTCATAAAGATGAAAGATTAACAATTTGGAAACTTCAGATTATTCCTAGCTGCTGCATGTTCAATGGCTATGGTTTTTTTCTTGGTTGGATGGTGGTTGGAAGAATGGTTGGTTTATGGGTATGGGGTTGGATGAGGATTTTTGGTCGAGAGATCATAATAGTGCTTAGGTGGATGACCTCTATCTTATCGTTAAACTATACCCTGTGCTGTCTTCTACATGATATTTTCAGCTTTTGGTACATTTAACAGTTAATATTTTGAAACACCCTGCGCATCGATATCCAAAGCATGGAGCATGCTTCTGCTAAAGTTGTCTGACACCAGAAGCTGCTTGATCTTACATTTTCCAGCCTGGTTTTGACATGGAGGAGATTTTACGGAAGTCTATAAGAGATGTTGAATGAGAAGCCATTTAATCACAGATCGTGTATCAAATTTGATTCATCTTAGGAAAATATCAATGTTGGATGATTCTCAAGTCGCTAACATTCTGAATGATATTTCAAGAAGGATTGTAAAGACAAAGTTAACAACATCAGTTTATTTACTCTGAGTTGCAAATGTCACTTGTTCAACTGCATGAAGACTCATTTGTATATCGTATTCTACAATTAACTAAATGCTGATGAACTTGCAAACAAATTAGTGGGATGGCCTGAATAATCAAGGCAATTTGCATCTTTCTAGGGTTATTACATATTAAATATCTTGTTAGTAGCTGCTGGTGGTGCCTCCTCTTTATATGTTGAAGCTGTTAAACTCCTTTTGGAGCCTCTAGGATGTGGTGGAGGGTGGTTTTTGTATTGTTGAGAACTTGACAAGGTCTGTAAATTTATGTGGATACATAGAACCCGTGTTTTTTTTTTTCCTTTCCAATTGGAAAAATGAAAACCTGCAAGTTCAGGCTACATCTTTATATTCAGATGGGAATGTGCATGCATTTCAGGTCCTGTGGTTATGGATATGACAGGATATTCTGAAAGGGGTTTCGAAAGAAAACTTGCGTGCAAACCCGGAAAGGTTTATTATCTCTCTGAGGTGAGCCACTGCTCTATACCTGTCCTGACATTATCTCAACTACTTTGTTGTTCTGAATCACTTTAGATAGTAATTAACTCTCCAGTGATTTGGACAATTATTTCACTAAATTTTGAGTCCGTGCTCTCAAGTTCTGAATTCGTGAATTCTCAGTAAGTTCTGAGTGAGTACAAGTATTTTATAACAAATACAGTGCACGTGCCTTGTATTGCTGCTGGATTAGGGATAAATAAACAAGACTTGTTGAAGTTTTGATTTATTAATATCAAGAAAGGGGCCACTTTCTTGAAAATCTAATGTAATTGTTATTGAAGTTATGTTAATAAGCTACATCAAAACTCCCATGTTTTAAGAGATGCAGAATGCAGTTTTTTTCATTTTTGGTTTTGAATATCACATATGTTTAACAAGTCTGATGACCTTCAAAAGGTTCCATCTGTTGAATTTGAATCATCTTGTATAGTGGATGATCTGGCAAAAATACATCTTTCGTATATTCAGCTTTAATGATTGATCTGGGATTTAAGCCGAGACAGCCCAAAGCAGGCTCTATTAGGCTTGGTGCTGTAACCTCCCGCATTCATAACACTCTTCTATTTATTAGTTTGTCTCCAGTTTCATTTGTAAATATATGTATTTGAGGAAATTGCAGCTCGTGCCTCGGTCGTCCAGTTTCTGGAATTATTTATTTCCTACTCGAGGAGAAAGTGCATGTTTGGCAAAGCTAAGCTGGTCAAACATAACATTTATTATCACATTTTGTAGGATCCACAATACTATCCACTTATTATCCACACCTTTCTTAGAACCCACAACTTATAAGCACTACCCAACAAGCTCAAGGACACTGGTTAGATTGGTCTGACATTAGATTTCCAAACCCAATATAGTTTTTCATAAAATTAAAGATTTTTATGTTCCGAGAAGTCTTAAATATCAGATACCTAGCATTTTGGTTTTTGTTTAGGATTGGGTTAATTGCTAAGGCACCGTTTGGTAACCATTATTTTTTTCATTCTCATTCTTCTACTAATTTTCAACCACATATTCATCAATAAAATAATATTTTCCATCACATCAATAACTTTTCCTTCATTTTCAACCACAAAAAAAGTGTGATTTGACACAAAGAATACATTTTTTCTAGAATAATGGCTACCAAACGGTGCCTAAGTTTATTTTCCATTATGTAGATGAATGAGATTTGCCACGTGTTAAAAAACACTATCTTCTTTCAATGTAGATAAGAAACTGTATATAAACTTAAGGTGGGTTAAGTTAATCTTTGAATAACCAAGTTAGGTTTCAAAAGAGGGCTAGTTTAGGATGATGATTCTAGCCTAATAGCTTGCTGTCTGTACTAGTGACTGTGATTTGATAATAATGTCTCGTAACATTAGCACTGGTCTAAAGTGTCCCTTCAGTGCATATTGCTTAGCAGTGTTAGACTCTAGTGCAGTGTAAAATGGACAAGATTTTTATCTTCTTTTTCTATCTTAATATTATTGAGTATAGTATAATCCACTTTACCAAATATGCCATTTGTCTACCTTGGTCATGTTTAGCTATTTATTACAGGTTACTCAATATTTTCCAGTATCTTGTTCTGTTGAACATTTCACTTTGCTGTGTACCAGCTGCCCCAGTTCTGTTCAAGGGATAACTCTTTTAACTGTCAAGGAAATTTTTGGAGCAGCAGAGTAAGGATCTTCATTTTCATCCTCATAAATCTTCTCAGCTATCATTTGCGTGACTTCCAATTTATTGATGTTTGGCTTAGTTGTTTTAATCTCTTCAGCGAAGATGCTGAAAAGCTGAGGCTACACACTGTCACAGAAGCTGGGGACATGGATTCACTGGAGGAGAAGGTTGATGGTTCGGAATCGGAAGAGTCAGCAGTTGGCTAATCCAATGGTTCTTGAGAAGCTTAGGCTACACACCAATTTTTATGGGTTTGAGAATGCATCATCAGTTACAGTTGTAAAGCGGTACATAATTTGTCTTTTTTTGGTGTTTTATAGCAGGTGACACTTGGGGAGATTTTTGCGATTGATTCAGTAGTTCATGATGTGGTAGTAAAGGTCGTTCTAGCTTTAATAAGATGGCATACAAGAAGAATTATCTCAGTTTTGCTCCAATTTTTATCCACATACTTCATATGACTCGTAATTATCCGTTTATTCAACACTATTTTTTATCTATTTATAATTTAAATCGTTTATAAATAACTTTCAAGAATAGTTGTACTCGACCAAAAAAAATATAAATAGAGAAATGATCACAGATAGCATCATCGATTGATGGTACATGACAAATATCAATGCAAATCAGTGATTTGAATGAAATTTTTGTATTAGTGATGATTGATGCACATCCGACAATGATTATTTATGGTAATATTGTTCATGATGATGTCGTCTACAATAATATTAACATTAATGTTAAACTTTTATTTGTGCTAATTTTTAATTTCCTAGGTCTAAATTACTCATCGATCATCACTTAACTTAAATTTATTTTATTTAAACAAGAACGATCTATTGCAAATTGTAATACTTATTTTGGCTGCCAAATTCCCAAAACTCTACTCGGCACGTAAAATGTATATCTTGCGGTAAGTACACAAATACTAGTGTAAAAGGCGAAAATAATTAATCAAATGGAAATTTGGCTGCTCGATATGACTGACTAGTGACGACTTCGAATTTTGGACATGGAGATGTTGAGAAAGCAGCACCAGCCAACAAAGACTACACAACCCAAATAGGGGACGGAGTTTCCAATGCGTTTAGGCTGATACAAATACTGATTAAACTTCCAAACGAACACAGTATTTGTATTTGATGAATTTCTTTTCTGGTATTCGTTTTCGTTCATTTTGATTCATCATCATCATATCATAAAATGATTCACCAATGTATTTCCAAGCTTCCATTCTCTCCTCTCCCTTCTTTGCCCACCATTAGATCCAATTCTACAATCCGTTGTGAATCACCTGCCGCCAGCAACGAAATGGCTGTGAAAAGGGACCCACCTTACCCGGGTGGGGTGGGCCTGCATACGGGCAGAGACCCGAATGTCAAGAAGCCTGGGTGGCTGAGGCAGAGGGCACCGCAGGGGGAGAAGTACGAGGAGGTGAAGGAATCCCTGTCCAGTCTCAAACTCAATACTGTGTGTGAAGAAGCGCAGTGTCCAAACATCGGGGAGTGCTGGAATGGTGGTGGAGATGGGATTGCTACTGCAACGATTATGCTGCTCGGTGACACTTGTACACGGGGATGTCGATTTTGTGCAGTCAAGACTAGTAGGAACCCGGCGCCTCCGGATCCTATGGAACCTTACAACACTGCCAAGGCAATTGCAAGTTGGGGGTATATAATTTTAATTCTCTTGCTGCAGAGTTTTTACTGGACTAGTTCTCGACTTTCTTCTTTTATTAGCGAGGTAACTAGTTAGTTAGGCCAATCTCACATTAAGGACTTGAAATTTATCTTAATTTGGTTGTGGGAGTATATTGTTTAAGATGAAATAAACGGAAACGCGAACATAGATGAGTAGTAGGTTGAGTGAGATCTCTTGAATTTAAATGGTCGTATTGTGGACATCCTTCAATATTTGGCGGTACATCTTCGATAATTTGTAAAAACCCCAGTGAAATGCTTGGTACTACTTTTACATTTGTCCAACTCTTCAGGAATCCTACTTTAATCCAGAAAGCAAAAATAACTGAAGTAATACTTATTATGGATATTGAGAGATAAAATAACTGCATCTATGTTTATCTTGCGAAAAAGAGGGAAAAAATTAATGGAACATCTCTAGTTGACACGATAAACAGGTTTTGAGGTTGGTGTATTATCATATTTTTGTAACTAGGAGGTCCTACAATTTTCTGTCAGTTGTCCTTTAAGTATTGGTGCATGGTGTGCAGAGCTTGGCTGCACGCCAAACCACAATAAACCAGTTACATATCTGTGTTCCTGCATACTGAAAGCTTTAACACAGGGTTGTGAATTTGTGATCCAGAACTTTTCTTAAGTATTGATTAGTGAACAATTTAGAGTAGAACAGATACAAATTCTTTGTTTCTTACTATGAGAAGCTAAGCAGGATTGAAATCATTTTTTTTTCTTTTTCTTTTATTATTATTATTATTATTATTATTATTATTATTATTATTATTATTATTATTATTATTATAATATATTTTTTTACCAAAATGGGTCTTTATGAATTTGAATTTGAAAGCTTATAACTTTTTGCACCTTCTTACCGGTCTTTGATTATTAATATCTCAGGTTTTTGATTCTTACAAATTAAAGATGCATTTAATTGCCCCTTCTGCTTTTACCTAATTTTGTATTTGTTAAAATTACCTAAAGTTACAAGGGAAATCAAATTGTCGGTGAGTTAGGTTAGGGTTTGTACATTGGATTGGCATTTATGGTAGGATAATGTCTAAAGACATTACCGTGTTCTGTTGTTTCTCCAGGAATGTCAATTCAATTGTTTAGTTGGAAAGTTCTGCAACTACTACAATATCGTAGTCCCAGTATTGATCTTTGTAATTGGAATTAATTCTATTTTTAGTTAAAAATTCAGTTCCAAAAGGTAAAAATCGTGGAACATTTTTTAGTGAATAATTACCTAACTTGAGTAGTTTCACAATATGTCATTAAAACTGACTACCTAACTAAGCTAGTCTTCTTTAGAACCATCTGTGTTCCGCATCAGTAGACTGATTAACTTGGATGTTTTGCTAAATATTTGATTAGTATCTTATTTTCTTTGCTTTCTTTTTAAAATGATTACTTTGAGTCCTCTGTTTAGTCTTTTGATAGGGCATACCAGAATAATATTACCAGTTTTTCTCATCAAAGCCTGGAATGGTCAAAAACTCTTCCACTATCGAGAGTTTTTACTTCTCTGTGTCAACTCTTCCTTGAACTATGCTTGATATTCATGCGAGCCATTAGTTTAGACCTACATTAGCTCACAAGTCATATTACTTAAAATGTTTGACTTTAGATGTGTGTAGAGACTGAATACTGCATTGATTTTCATGTTGCAGTGTGGATTATATTGTTCTAACTAGTGTTGACCGTGATGATTTACCAGATGGTGGCAGTAGCCATTTTGCTGAAACAGTCAAAGCCATGAAGGTATGAGCATTTCTATGTTCATGAAACTTGATTTGCTTTCAGCTTATATGGAATAATGTACATGCTTCATATATTGTAGATACACAAGTATAATTTGATGCTAATAATGTATAAATGTGACATATGTACATACTTATGTTTACACTAACTAGACTAGAATGCATACTTCTAACTTGCAATATGAATCTTTTTGCAGATGCTGAAGCCCGATATCATGGTTGAGTGTTTAACTTCTGATTTCCGAGGTGATCTAAATGCCGTATCCACTCTAGTACACTCTGGGTTAGAGGTTTTCGCTCACAATATTGAAACTGTGAAACGACTGCAGCGTATTGTTAGAGATCCTAGGGCTGGGTAAGTGGTTCAGAAGTTATTCCATTAATTCAGCCAAGTTCAAAATTGGCCTCTTAATGTATGGCATTTAATCTTCAGGGAATCTAGATATTTTGTATCAAGTTTTTTCCTGAAGCCTCCTCGAAAATACAAACCGAAAACTAATCAAATTTTGTGATCACTCTTGTACTTCCTGTTCAAAGGACCATTATTTAATTTGTTTATGCTTGGTTTTAACTTTGAAAGTTCCATTTTCCCAACTATTTTAATGTCAGTCTCGTCATAATCTTATCAAGTTGTTTCTAAGTTTGTTTACCCTAGTGTTCATACTAAACTTATTGGGGCCTATCTCAAATTCGCTGCTTTGAGATAAAGTGAATCGTTTTTTGAACTTTTTGTAATTCAAAATCTGCTGATGCAGCAGCCTCTTCAGTTATAAATGGTTAGGCGTCGAAGACAGTGTAGAATACCATCGTTGGGAAAATAATTCATTTCTATGCTGAAAGCTAATACATTTCAGTTAAAATCCAGGGTTTAGTCCGTATTTTTGTCTGAGTGATGCTATGCTAAGCTAGTTGATTGCATGGTACAGGTATGAACAGAGTTTATCTGTTCTGAAACATGCAAAGCTCAGCAAGCAAGGGATAGTAACAAAATCTTCTATTATGTTGGGACTAGGTGAAACTGATAATGAGCTGAAGGAAGCCATGGCTGATTTAAGGGCCACAGATGTTGACATTTTGACGCTTGGACAATATTTACAGGTGAGTTGACATGCCGAGGGCTTAAATAGCTGGGTTCTCGGTGGTAAATAAATCTGGCGTTAGGAACTTTAGGAAGTTACGACTGACAACGATTGTTTCTTTATGCAAGAACTGTATGAATTTAGCTGGCCATGCCAATACTTCTTTTTCTTATATATTTGATAAGTTAACAACTATTATTGTTACAACTTGGTCTTGCAAATCTCATTTGACATTTTGGAATAGCTGGAGGCGAATTCGAAGTGCAGTGTAAATATATTCTTGATTGTTAACCCAAAAGGGAAAAACAGTATTCTTCCCTTTTCCTTAGGGATTCCTTAGCTATGGTGCTTAAAATATTAATTTCGTTCATTAGGCCACAGACTGTGGCTTTAGACCTTTTGAAGCATATTTTCAAAACTGCAATAATTTACTGCCTTTCCTTGTCTGCAGCCAACACCATTGCATCTTACTGTCAAAGAGTACGTCACACCTGAAAAATTTGCCTTCTGGAAAGATTATGGAGAGTCAATTGGTTTCCGTTATGTTGCAAGCGGACCCATGGTAAACATCTTTGCCTTATTACCCTCAAATATTTAATAATCTATTTCTTTTTCTTATCAAAGGTGCAGACATTTTGTTTGCTAGTGAAAAAATTAAACAAATTTAGCAGATTTAACACGCACTCTCTCTCTCTCTCTCTCTCTCTCTCTCTCTCTCTCTCTCTCTCTCATACAAGAACTTCGTACTGATGGACCTTGATAAAAGTGTCAAACCCGAATTGAAATTTTGACTTTGGTTTCTGGTTTGTCTTTTATATGATTGATTGCATTTGAACCCCTCTGTTGGACAAATTTTTACTTCTCTTATGTTGTTAAGGACTAGTTCCTTGGACACTTCAATATGTCTCAATCTACTTCAGTACATTCAAACGTTAAACCATAGATTTTCAGAAACCTTAGAGAAGGTTTTCATACATGATTTAAAATTGTTATAACGTTCCTTGACACATTATCTCTGAGACTAAGCTTAAGTTTCGTATCTGTATACAATCCATTTAAGCCGGTTATTGATATTCCTACAAGAAGTTTCTGATTTTACTTCGTCAAATTTCCCCTTAGATATATCGATAGTTATATTAGTCACACATCTTGTAAGTTGCTTAATAACACTTGAGCTCTTGTCGATAACCTTTTGATACTTTCTTAGGTGTGTTAATGAAACCAACTGCCTTGTTGTTACTTTTCAAACATTTTCATATACACTTCCAAGTAGCTGAATAAAAGGATTCTTAAAAGAGTTGCTTAATGATTCTTAATGAACAGAGTTTTTGCATTCAATTAATCAATAGCCCTCCCTGACTGAAACTTTCCGCATTGCTTGTGTACTTGCACGGTTCATATAAATTAAAAGTGCTCTTCATTTTTGTCATAATTAGTGGATTATATATTCATCTCCCTCTGGCTCTACAGTAAATTCTTTTGGATTTTGGCTTATCCAGGTTCGATCCTCGTATAGGGCTGGGGAACTTTTTGTCAAGACCATGGTGAAAGAGATGTCCAAGAACGCATCTAATGTATCTGTATAATTCTAAGTTTCTAAACCATCTGCTCAAGTAGACATGAATTCTCTTGGCATTCAATTGTGATCATGGTTATCTGATGCAACGAGAAGGTTCAGTACTCGAGCACATTGGAGACAACAAACTTGGTCTGGTACTAAATGCAAATATTTGGTGCTCGTATATGTTTGAGATGAAAATGATTGCTTAGTTTTGACGATATGATTCCCTATATATTTTTAAACTTATTAATTACAATTTTTATGAACTTAATTCTTTATCTTTTTTCTCATGTAAGATCTTAATCATATGCTCCAAAGGAAACATGCTGTTCTCTATGTTTATGTGGACCAATAACGGTTGTATGTTTGTAAAACCTCGATTATAATTTAAGGTTCTTGTGTTTAAACTGGGTTTGATGCTTAAATCATAACATTGCATCTGAAGTTACGATTTTGAAATGTGAGACTACTGATATCCCACTGTAAAGGTAAAGTTTGAAAGAATATATAAAACTGTCCGAGAAATGGAAGAAAGAGTTTACAAAGAACCAAGAAGAAATCTGAGTAATGAGGAGTGTTATTTCTGGAAGCTGAGAACTGATTTGTTTACAGGGACATGTATTTAAAATTTGTGGACTTAATGTTTGGGTGTGCTTATAAGCAGCTTACAAGATGATTTTTTTGAAAGTATGTATTGGCCTGCTTTTCAAAAAGTCATCTTGTATGTTACTTATAAGCTCATCCAAACGTACACTAACAAGACTTGGCTGTCATGATTAGCACAATATTATATGATGCAATATCTATATTTTTACTGAAATTACATTTTTAACCCATATGACGAGCAAACTCCCGAGTCAACGTGCGCCTCGCACGAGAAATTGTGGGTGTGAGATGGCGAACGACTCGCTCCACTTAGCTCCCCTACTATAAAGGTCTCTTGCTGCATCAAATTACCCTTTCTATAGATGAAGAAAACATAAAAACCCAATTATGTACTGATCAACACACTTCTTGTAGTCGAGCTTATCCTATGCTTGAAAACAACTGTCATATCCTTTCTATCGAGCTCATCCTAAGAGTTAATCAAGTTTTCTAGCGAGGGGAGAGTTAATCGGGTTTTCTAGTGAAGGGAGAACCTCTAGAAGAGTATAGCAAGATGTTTCAGTGATATCAATCCCAGCCAAATAGAAAAGAAAGGATTTTATTATTTGGCATACAACGTAAGACGATTTTACAGCCATTCTTAGGATCTCAAATCCTAATTTTCTCACCTCGTCTGGTTTCGATCCGCTTTACATAGACATTATCAACATTATTTAATATTTAGAAACATACATTGAAGTATTTTGATCTCACATCTCTGCTAGTAATCCTCTAATCTGTATCAAGATTTTTCAATTCTTTGTCCTGTTTCCCTCGAGATTTTGGCTTGAGACGCTTCTTCAATTGTTCAGAAAATATAGAGGTCGGGCAATTCGCTATGGCAACAGCATCCGAGGACTCAGCAATAGTTGTAGGTGTGTTCTCGGCTTCACTATCCATACACGATCTTTTCTTGATCAACTCGACTTCTCCATTGTCGTTCACCACCACCATGTTGCACGGGACTTTCTCTGCATAGTATTCTATGTTTTTCCTGTCGTGGTGTCTGATACGTGCCCAAATTAATACCATATATTACTTCATGTGCATTATTCGATTGAGATTTTTTTAACGTACCTATCGAAAACCACTAGCGTAGCATTCAGACTGCTAATTTGCTCCACAACCAATAGTCTTATTGGATGCCCCATTTCAGTTCTGATCTCTGGCACCACCTGAAATCAGTTAATACACAAAAAATATCATTAAATCAAATAATAATTAATAAATAATACTTGTGCTTATACGTAGAGATTTGTGAATACAAATACCCCATAACTTTGGCAAAGGTCAACAAGTCGTTGAACCTTTTGGTACTTGGGATCATTCTTCCACTCAATTCTCTCTCTCACAGTTGACAAATCATCGAGATCCATGCTCCAAATGTCTGACCAAGTCTTTGCTGAGACTATACATACAAGCAAATTTTATGTTAGTTTGCAAATCGATAAAAAAATATATTATAACGAGAAAAGATAGATGAAAAATAATACTTCTGCGGATATACACTAGAGACATATTTGGTACACTATATTAAACTCACGTGGAATGTTTAGCCAGGGTGAGATACCAAGGATAGTAATAGTGCAACAATGGCGGAAAGTAAAATTCTTGAGGACCCATTCGAGTAAATCAATCGAGACATCCTTCAAACCATTCATGACTATAAGAACACGATTAGGATTGTCCATTGATCCTGGTGACGGATCAAATATAACATCATGTGGTACTGTTGTCTTGCTCGCTATCGGAAAGCAACTTGGCATTGTTTTGCCTTTATATATATTCCTTCTCTCAATAAAATAAAAAAGATGATAATATATTAACAAAGGAATTCTATGCTAGGGTTCGAACTAAAGAGTGGGAAGGGATATAATGTAAGGATTTGAAGTTCTTAAATAGCATGGGGTTTAAGCCAAGAATAAAGGTATTTTGGTAGGCAAGAATGACAAAATATAGATAGATATAACCAAGGCAAAAACTTAGAATGTATCTTTAAAAACTAAGAAATCGAGCAAAGTATACGTCCATGCCAAGAGAAATGCTTGGTTTTGGATGACAATCCAAAGAACATAATTTCAAAAGTTGTAATTGTTACTGGGGAATATACTATTGAAATCAGTTATTCTTTGAGTTGATTATTAGTTTAATGGTTTCGATTAAAGAAAAAAATGTATCGTCAATATAAAAACTTGAGTATTGTCGTAAGAACTTAGAAGTTACCATCTCGATTATAGCAATAATCAATTTTTCATGATGGTCGTTATGGTTGTCGGTTAATTACTTTTTCATATTATTCAAAATTCAATCATGCTACACTAATATCTTGTTTGACATCCTAGATGACGAAATGCCACGTGGTAGAATTTCATTGGACTGTTTAAAAAAAAAGTCAACAATGCCATGCAATAATTTTTTTGCTCATCATCTTCTGTCAACAAAGATGTCAGATTCATCTGGTAACAAAGCTTAATTCTTCAAAATTTTCTAATAGAAGATAAGATTTTGAGAGCTCGTTTGTCAAGTTTTCCGTTTTTGCTTCTACCGCAGATTTGGGCCTAGGCTATTTCTATTCGATCGTCTTAAAATTGTTATCACGATCTTGTTAGTTTCGTTTTGATATTTCTTCTTCACCCACTCCCTTGAGATGGTCAAGTGCTAGGAATTTACATGTGATGATGTGAAAGGGATCGCACGTAACAAAATGCGTTCAATAATTTCTTCCTATATAATTAAAACTGTCATAAATTAGTAAAATTATTTTATTTCCTTGAAAACATAACTTAAAGAGAGAAGACACTATAGTAATGTACTTACCTATTTCTCATATAACTTCGATTATTTAAAATTTTCTTATAAAACTTATTTAAATTTTAAACTCAAGGTGATATTTTACTCAAATCATCAATGGGATTTTAATAATTTTAAAGCTTATTGAAATTGAAAATGAAAATTTTCATCTTATTTTTTCAAATCTCACAAGTAAATCTCGCTTTCAAGGTCGACATTATTAAAAATAATTCTTCATTTCTTTATATGTTGATCATATTTTTAAACCAATGTGGTTGAAGAAGATTCTTCTTTTTGATCAATCGAAACCCCTTTCTAAACTGTACAAGGAAGCTTCGAGCTCATATTAGTTATGGGTTGAGAACGAGAATCGAACTTTATGAGATCTATCCGTTGACCATAGATGGCGAAAGTCAAGTAACCAAAAACATCACTAACTTAGGTTTGATGCTGGATTAAATCCTTAACATTAATTGTTAAAACAAATAATATTTTTTACTTAAAAGTAAGAAAAATGTTTACTTTGCCTAAGTGAGTGGCATACATGGTCTTATAATATAAGAAACTCTAAAATAGTTGATTTCAATAGTATATTAATCTCATATCTTCTATATATTAAAAGTGGTTATGTAACGGAATTTCTTGTTTTTAACGGAAAAACTAACGGAATTTGTTGTTTTAACGGACTATGTAACGGAATTTGTTATTTTAAACAGGCAGCTGCACCTTCTTTCAATGTTTTTATCATAACGTTGTATTCCGATATTCGATTGAGGCGATTCAAAATGCGTTGGAAAGCTAACTCATCTGGCTACAACTTTGATTCAGGCATCATTCTCCAATTCGATCACTTTCTATACCAAAAATAGGTCTTAATATGAGACTAAAATATTAGAGCATAACTTTTCGTATGGAAATTGATTTGTGATCATCTTTTGACTAAATTTGATTCCATTGACGTCTTCCTTTATCCAATTGACTCCGAGCACTCTCAAATCTTCATCGTGAGGTTCGGCACAACTTTTAAGTATTTACATTTTAGTCCCTGAACTTTGGATCCCTTACAATTTAGCAATTTCTCCAAATTTGTCAACTTTTGCTTATTTTCTTCGATCTCACCAACTTACATCACAACATCAAAATCACACATCTAATTATTTATCAATTATATAAACATTACATCATTAATTATTTAATTAACCAAAAAAATTACATTTTTATTAATAACAAATTAATTCTTAAACAAAACTATTAAATATAAATTAGGCAAACGTGCATTGCACGTTGCTTGCACCTAGTATATAATACAAGTGTTCAAATTATATTCTTGGGTTATCACGAAAGAAAATTTTCTTGGAAAACTATTTAATTAGAGAACCTCGTTTGATCGCCAAAAACCAAGCAATTTTCTTGGCATGGTCGTATACTTTGAACGATTTCTTAGTTATTAAAGATAAATTCTAAGTTTTTACCTTGGTTATAACCCCCATCCTTGAAATCAATGGACAATCCAAAGCGTATTCTTGTTGTCATGGATGCTTTAAAGGTTGTCTCTTTCCAGAATTTTACTCTCCGAGATGACTACACAATTACCCTCCTCGGTGTAATGCCCTGGCTCAACACTCCAAGTGAGTAATTAGTTATATCATGCAGGTTTTTTTTTTTTTTAAATTACTATATATCAAAATTTTCTCTAGTGAAAAAACTAAATAATTTTTTAACACGTGACTTGAGTCCTCTCGAACTAGGTTATGAACATGTTTTGTCACTAATCTTATATGTGTGTACATATAAGTGGAAATTACATGGACTAAGTGTTTTCGAGGTCTCAATTCACAATTAAGAAATACATATTTTCTTTTCAAAAACCAGATATGTTTAAAATTCTATATATTAATAATAATATTATAAAATTAAATTAATTTATATACCCACCACTACCTCTATCCACCCCCACCAAATGAACTAAATATTGTGGTGTTTAGGCGGCGATGTTGGATCTTGTTGGTGGCAGTCGATTTTGTTGGTGGTTGGGCGGTGGTTTTGTTAATGTTTGAGCAGCAATTTTGTTGGTGTTTGGACGATGATTGGTGTGCTTACGATCTGGTGTTTGAGTGGTGGTGTTAGATCTTATTGGTGGCAGTGATTTTGAAGTTAAATTTGTAGTTTGTTTGAGGTAGAGATGGTGGTGGTGCTAACGATAGTAGTAAGATGGAGCTGCTTTCGGTTAGTACTATGGCGGGGCGGGGCGGGGTTAAGGGTGTTTGTGAATAATTATTTAAGATTGTGACTAAAAAATTGGATATTTTGTGATAAAAAAAATAACATGTGATCGATAAGTTGTCACCGATAAATAATATGTGGTCTAAAATTTTGAGTTGTGACTTATAAAATTTATGATTTGTGATCAATTAATAAATTGTGACCTATAAAATTTTTTATTGTGATAGATAAATAAATTGTGACATATAAATATTTTGTTTTGTGATCGTGAAATAATTCGTGACTTATAAAATTTTTGATTTGTAATTGAAAAATAATTTATGACAATTAATTCGATAATTTGTTACCTTAATATATTTAAGAGTCATGCTACTTGTACGCCGGGGTTGACACCCAGTGTACAGCCCCCCTCTATTGAGGGGGGCTCACCACTATTTTGTTACTGGTCGTGGGTTCCCCTTCTCGTGAGGGGTTGTATTTAATTAATAAAATATATTTTTTACTAATTATTTCATAAATAAAATTTAATAATATCTAATTTTTGAAGTTTTAAATCTTGTCTCTTAGTTTTGAAATGGGTACTAGTTAATTTATTAGATATGAAATTTTCCACTATATAATGCTGCTTCCTCTATTCTGCATGCCTTTGCTGAAAACCGTGGCTGCCTTTGATATGTTGTTCTCCCTCTTTTTGCTTGAGTATAACTTTGTTCTTCCACGGTTTTCCTTTCCTTTGTGCCCGCAAATCATCACCATATTATTGTCCTCTGTGGGTGAGAGAATAAGGAACAACCGACGTGAATATTAAGAGTTGTGGGTTGGAGCATTTGATTCAATATTCGATGAGATTGGTGACATTAAATTGAGCCCGAAAATCACCGAATCGAAGATCTTAAAGCAAGTTTCTACAACAATATTGATGAAATTTATATTTGGATTTTTTTTCCCTTTTTCAGCATTGAATGGTATTTTCATGTTCTTGCTTCATGGGGGAAAGTGGGATGAACGGAGGAATTATGTTGATTTTGAAATGAATGGAGTAATCATACCATCTAACCATAGTTTTAAAGAACTTGTAGACGATTCTTTGGAAAATGAAACTTGATGCAGCGAGAGGGTTTGACATGGTATTTTCGCGTAGGGGATGGGTTGCCATGTTAAGATTTTTAGTGACCGTAATTTGAAGTTTTATTGGAATCTAACGATGAGTGAGAGATGCGTATGCATTATGTTTTGATGTCACAAATGTAGAGGATGGTTACACGTGTGAAATTTGAAAACGTCAACTCGACGCCATGGTCACATAAAATCCATGATACTCATACAAAAACATATGTGAATATAGTTGTAGGGTTGAAACATCACCATATACTAATGTCACTGTCACACGAATTTGGAACGAAAACATAAAATGATTTTAAATCTTCTATACATGTTCAAAGAGCTTTAACATACGTCACAAAAAGGAGAAAATGGCGGAACAACGGCATGGGCTGCTGGTGGTGGCGGATTGTCCTCCGGCAGGGATAAATGGGGTGGGGGTGGAGATGGAGGTGGAGGTGGGGAGTAAGTGTAAGGAGAAGGGTAGGTTGGAAAAGTGACCATTTTCTATATTTTTCTTCTTCAACTTCTTTTTTCATTTCATTTCTTTTTAATTTTTTTTTTAGACCAAAATTTTCCACTCAAACTAGGTATTAATTATGATGTGGATGTCCTACTAGGTGGCAAAATAAAGTTTAATGGAATACCACGTCATTTTTCTTTGTCCATGTAGGAACCCGTTAAAATTTTGACAGACTAGCGAAGTCCATTTTAAAGTTTGTGGATGATTTTCGCATATAGTATAAAAATTGCAAATATTTTTAGCGATATCATGGTAAGAATTGACACAGACGCTAAATAATATTGTATAATGATGCAAATATTACCAGTACAAGCAAGTCCAACAATCAATTAACATTAGCACAACCTAGGAAATTATGTAGGTTTTCTTGCCTTCTGTTAATTTTTATGTTTCTATCAACTATGGTATTGAAGGGAAGTGCAAGATATCTTGCTCACATGTCTTGCATAGAAATATACTTGGTATTTCTTCACTATTTGGTATTTGAACACAACGTGTGTGTTGCCAAACTTCACAGATATCACAACATATCATTCTCTCCCCATCATCATATTTAGTTCCACAACCACAATCCACCACAAAGTTATTCTTTAATCCTTCATATATCCCACTATTTACTATTTCTCTTTGTCCTTCGATGCCCTCAAACGTGATTTTACCACCTGGTCTCACCATCTCGAAAACTAAATCCGTCCCTTTTAGATTAAAATATGTAATTGGTCCTGTAACAAAATTTCTGAGTCCCAAATATATTTCTCTAAAAGTCTTCTGTACTTCAAACTTGAGCTCGTCAAATGTGGCATTGTTTCCCAATATGAAACACTCGTATGGCGTCACTACTTTTACAGGCGACAATGTTCCTCCATCACAAGTCGACCAAATTACGGCGCAATATAGCTTTGATTTATTTTCCACAGATTTTGAGCCCAACTCCCCACCATATTCTTTGAAAAAGTATTTGGTATCAAGAATAATTCTTGAAGCTACAGAAATAGTGCCAAACCCACCATCATTAGTCATTTCCTTGTGCTCTGTAAGGACATATTTGTACAAGTAAAGTATATCATTCATAAGTTGACTCCATGTAACTTTTTGATAAGGCTTCAATTTTGCTTCATTGGTCACCATCAAGAATTCTTCCTGCTTGGGAAATTCGCACGAAATATCTTCCAAACAATATTCTAACACCTTTGTAACCGGATTTAAGCAGCGGCGAACAAAATATTTTCCCACTATGTGGTTCCCTAAAGACTTGAGAACAAAATCTAATAAACCCGTGTCACCAATGTAAGCACGTGCAGCATCACGTACTTCTTGTCTAGAAACCCATCTTAATTCGGCTCTCTTTAAAGCTTGAATCACCACTCGGATCGCCATTTCAACGCGCTTAGGAGACCATCTACAAGATTTGTCCGACAACATGAGTCGTGGATACTGAGAACTATACGAGATATTGCCCTTTGGTACTTCCAATTTTAACTCTAACATGAAATGAAACAAATCACCTAAGGTTACCAAAGAATGTCCCGATAATATCTGATACCTCGATAGTAAAATTAGTATATCTTTTTTACAAGAGTTGAGGTGATGAGCAAGTAAGCCTAGTGGCATATTTTGTAAGGCTTTAACGGCACTTTCATACATCTCTAAGTTAATGCCAAAGCTTCCACGACCAAATACGTAACCCCAACGACCAAACCATGGCTTACCATAGGCCACAGCATGAAGTAGTCTTAGATCCATACCTTTCTTCCGTGACGTGTCCTTAAAACTCACTTTCCTACAACACGAGGAGTGTGTTAAAGATAGAATTGAATGAATTAAGGTTTTCAGATGAAGTGTTTCAGCATTGTACAAACCTTGCTCCTAATCCAGTACAAAGACGATCCCAGAATTCCATGATTTGGTAACCAGCCAAGTCCGAGCCCGTCTCCAACCCATTAATGCACAGCAAATGACCAAATCCATTACCGTGAAAAACACCATGCATGGTATGTCCTTGTAATTCTATCAAATTCGACTTGCACATTGAATTCGTGTTGTCGTCGCTCAACCAGGCTGAAATTGTGTTCTTGGAAGGCAACAAAAAATGGTATTTTTTATTGCAAATCATGTGGTGTCCCCAACCTGAACTACATTTGAATCAATATTATGAAAATTATACATTGATTAAAACATTGAAAAAAGAGAGAAGGGTTGTATTTAAAGACACCGAAAATTGACATAAAGGCTAGAAAATGTTTGGTAATATGTTCCCAAAGACAGTTTATGCAAATACTAGTGTCCCTTTTGGAACACTTTAAACTTTATATGAGGTGGTTCAACATAGAGTTTCAAGTCCAGTCGCCACTCATTTAAAGAAACTTATATGCATGTCGGCCATTTGATGACAAATGAATGTAGTGTAGAGGTTACGGGGTGTGTTAAAGACAAATCCTTATCCTTGCTCGGAATATTTAAACTTTTAGATGAAATGATCTTGGAATAACTGCGAAGAAATTAATCAAACTAATAAGACTTATACAAACGAAACAAACAAGATTACTCATACAATTTCACCACGATTCATAATAACTTTGGGGTTGACCTTACCTATATATTGACAATGCTGGCAGTGATGATGAATCGATAACTCAATTGGCTCCTCGATCACAAGCAGGTATACATGTAGCGAAGGATGACGAAAAACTTCAAGCTGAAAGGACCAGCTTGTCATTGCACCAGACAGATGAGTTTCAACCTGCCCAAACTCCAGGAGCTCTCTAACATTTTGTAGAAAGGAGCCATTGAACTCTGCAGGGTAGCCTTGTTGCCCGAATGTCTTGAATTTGAAAACTCTTTCCCCTCTCTTCCTCTTCTTGCACCCACTAAGATCCAGATGGGACGTCATAATGCTAGAAGTTACAAACCCACAAAGAAATTAAGTAGATGAGCCTTGAAAGAAGATATAAAGGTCATGCTTGGTATGTAAAAATGGACAAAACATGACAGTCGAATCTGCTATACCAAACATGCCATAACTTCTCGGACTTAGCTTATATATATACATAGATGGATCACACGCATAGTGCCGTAGAATACATATATAGTGGACAATAAGCAAATGAGTTACGAGGAAAATGAAAATGGAGTAAGGCAAGCTCACAATCTGCATGATATGTTACAAAATAAAGCTATGCAAATCTATCGCAAAATTGCATGGCTACAAGAGAGTTCTTTAGTAAATTAATGACACCATGCTTTTCATCATGCAACCGTCCACCATTTAAATTCCTTGTCTTACGGCAATTTCTGTGGCAAGCAAGAGCAAGCTGAGACTTATATTAAAACTAATAGATAATTCCTATTTTGTTGGCCAACTACCCAACATGGGGTATTTCATGAACTCGATTAGGCCTTGCATTAATAAAGGGAACATTATTATTATTATTTTCATTTTTGCCATTAGGCTTAATCCAAGAGTTCATCTCTTTGGGACCGCTCATCAAGAAAACCTGCGTGCTAGTTTTTAATTGAGATAGAGGTTGCCTATAATGGTTAGTCCACTATCTTCCACCCTCTCAAGTAGAGCAGGACATGGTCCGGTTCAATTTGGTTCTTAAGATAATCGAATCAAACCAAAATTTTTTCGAGTATTTAGTAAATGAAACCGTCGAACCTAAAGTGAACAATATCTAATACATAGGAAGTTTTCGTTTACGGCACCTCCTTTTTTGGCTGGCCCTTAAAAAACTAGATTATGAGATTCTGCACTTTGATTATCCAAGACAAGTACTATCAATGGCATTTTTTCTGTAGATAAAGAATCTACGGAGATGAACTCCAATCTTAAAGATTATATAGTATAGTTAGAATTATAATAATAAAATCATAAAAATGAGGTCAAACTTTTCAAAATTAGTGTGCAATATGGAAGACAAACTCAAAGAAAGGTGAAAATATTCAGTCAAAAAAAGAGTGAAAATAAAGATCACGGCAAAAAGATTTTGTAACTCTCTGGTATTGATTAAAATCAAATTATATATATATATATATATATATATATATATATATATATATATATATATATATATATATTTTTTTTTTTTTTTTCTTTCTTATTATTAATTAAGATATATTTCACATACCTTTTGATTGAGATGAGATCGCATAGTTAATAAAATACAAATATAAGTACTGGAATAAAATTTAACCAAATTGTAAAATGTTATTTTGTTTAACAAATATGGTTGACAAATAATTATTGAATCAAAATAAATAAAGGTTTTTAAAATAATATTGAAAATTTTGTAAAATATCTTATATTGCTAGATTTTATTTTTAGCGCTCTTGATATTTATATTCTTTTTAATCATTTTTGTTGTAAATATTTTAGATCTATTTGAATTTATTCATTTTTTAGTGAGAAATCATAAGTCATAAAACATGATTAAGAGTGTGTTTGGTAGAGATTAAAATCGAATTGAAATTGAAAAACTAGCCGTTATTGTTGACTTTTATTAGATGGGTGGGACCCAATAACGGCTATATTTTCAATTTTAATTGTATTTTTAGTGTTACCAAACAAGCCCTAAGATGAAATCACACTATATAAAAAGAGAGAGAAAAAAAAATAAAAATTTTAAAATTAAAATAGTTTATTTTTTTCTAAATTAAAATTAATAAAACAATCATACATACATAGATCATGGCAAAATGGTGAACTTATGCTATGAGGTTTGGATTCTTAAATTTTTTTTAAAAATGAGGGAAGTTGTACGTTATTGTCATAAATTTCGAGAAAGATTTATGTAATTCACTCTTAAACATGCATTCGAGCTTTCGAAAATTGAGCTCCGACTTATTCACATAAAGCTTTTCTTATCATTATTTACCCCATCATTTTAGGCTTTGTATTCATTATTCGACGTTTGCATGGTCGAGTAAGGTTAGAGTTACTCGAGGGGCCTATGTTGGCTGGTTGATCTCGAGATCTCAAACCTCTTCTTACTTCTTAGTCAAGGGTTCAAGACAGATTATTAGATATATTTTGCGTTGAGTGATCGACATTGTTAAATAGATCGAGAATAAGTGAATTTATGGCTCGTTCGACAAAATTGTTATTTTTACTTCTGTTTTTATTTCTTGCAGAAGAGTTTCGTTCAAAAATTATCTTATATTAGTTTCCTTTAAAACTTTTTGTAGAAGACAAAATACTTTTAAAAATATATTTGAAGACGTTAAAAAATAAATTCTCAATGCAGATAAAAAAAATTAATTTTTCAAAAATCCTACCCAATGGCCCATAGTGTAACATAATGTTCAAGTATAAAACCGAACCGAACCATTGGCCAACATGTCACGTGAAGAATGCGAAAGAAGAGAGTAAGTGATAACTATCTATCTAACCTTCTAAAATGGACCATTAGAAAAATGTCATTTCTATTGGAATGTCGTAATGTTTTTTATATTTTTTCTTTAAAAGCATCTCTCTGACTCTGTCCCTTCAGTTTTCCTCTCTCCTCTTCACACATTCTCTCTCCTCTCTCATCCGAAGGAAAAAGAACCTGAAAGGCCTGTTTAACCAGGAGTAAGTTCTCTCTCTCATGGAAGTACAATATTTATCTTGGCTTCTCTTTCTCTCCTGTCTTTCTCCCAGTATTCTATTATTTATGCTCCATTTAATTTAATGCATTTTTGCATTGATTTATGTTGTGATTCAATTTCTTAGTTATTATAACTGTGGATCTGTTTTTATTTTCATCATTTTGTATCAGATCTATGTTTGAAATGTCAAAGATTGAATTTTTTTCATCGGAATCTTCATTTCTGAGGAATTTAAAATATTTATTTTGATTATTTCCCCTGGTTGTTCGTGATTGTTGTGGATCTGTTTGATTATCCTTTGATTTGTTGATTTATAATCTTGAACTTGAGGTAGGCAATGTAAATATTTACCCATTCGTAAATTTTATCATTTCTTTTAAAATTATATTGATGTTGGAGTTTGTGGATGTTTATGTGGTTATGATCCCAGTTTGTCGTTTTTGAGGTATTTTTATCCGAATTACTATATGAATTATCGATTTGGGTTGTTCTGGAGATTCAATTAAAACTGTTGGTTCTAGGTTGATTTCCTTTGGTTATTTGATCTACTTGAATTCTATTCTTTGGCTGATTGTCTGTGCTCCTTTGTTTTCATTTCATTTTGATACCTTAGTCATGCTGGTTGAAATGCTTTTATGTTTAACTGGAATTAGGATGAGGATTTAACGAGTGTGTTCTATGCTTGATCTGTAGTTTTTCTGATCTATAGTTTTTATGGACGACGATGCATTAAGTATGAGGAATTGGGGTTACTATGAACAACCTCCCCTTAAGGGGCACCTTGGTCTTCAGCTCATGTCTTCTGCAACAGAGCGAGACGCTAAATCTTTCCTATCGGGGTCCAATAATCCCATTATGGTTGCTGCCAATGGGGCCTTCCGCCCACGGGATTGCATAGTTACTGAACCACCAGTCACACACATGGACTATGTCAGAGACAGTTGGATAAATCACAGAGATAAATTCTTGCATATGTTTCCGGGGAACCCTTACAATCCGGTTTTTGCAGAACCATCTGGAAGTCATAGTTCCATGCAGATTTTAAGCCAACCTGATACAACTGATGACACGGGGGTGACAGTCGAAGAGCCAAGTGTTAAAAAGGCAGGTGGCCCTGCCAAAAAGAGGTCAGCTGCTGCCGCTTTAAAGCCATCAAAAGCAAAGAAGTCAAGTAAAGGTCCCTCTGGGCCGAAGGAAAACGGTAATTCCTCTGTTCATCGTGCGAAAACAACAAAGAAGAATCTGGATGTTGTAATAAATGGAATTGATATGGATATATCTGGTATTCCAATTCCGGTTTGCTCTTGTACTGGTAATCCACAACAGTGTTATCGATGGGGGTGTGGTGGTTGGCAGTCAGCTTGTTGCACTACAACTATATCTATGTATCCATTGCCAATGAGTAACAAAAGACGTGGAGCAAGAATTGCTGGACGAAAAATGAGTCAAGGTGCTTTCAAGAAGGTTTTGGAGAAACTTGCTTCAGAAGATTATAATTTCAATAACCCAATTGATCTGAAGACTTACTGGGCTAAACATGGCACCAACAAGTTTGTGACAATAAGATAGAGTTATGACATGGGTACCTCAACTGGTTTGCCTCCTAATCTGATCTGTTTTGCATGTATATATTCTGCGGCCATCAGCAGAGGTTTTCTCTGCACTTTCAGTGATACATCTTTTAAATTAGATATTTGTGGTTCTCAAGAACCGTTGTTTAATTCTTCTGTTTGTTTCAGAGGCTAGCAATTTTTTCTGGCCGTGAACATTTGGATTATGAATGATTTCTTTTCATCCATTTTCATTTATCGTATTGCTGACATAGGTCACTTAAAGATGATGGTTCACTGTGTGGCTCTTTATGATGGTAATGTTTGCGCTCCATTTTACATTTTTAGGGATTTTCCCCCATATTTATGTGTTGATGTTCGAACAAGTGCATTAATGCTTTATTACAAGGCAGCAGCAGTTTGTTTGCTTTTCGAAGTGAATATCTCATTTTGGAAAAATCATTACACTTGCATATTTGTGCATTCATTTTCTGCCTCGCATGTAGATTACATGTAGGTCTAGAATCAAATAGGGAATGATATGTTTCTTGGACAAGAATAGATAACACAATGTTATTATTAGTCTGTAAAATTTTATATTTAGATGATGAATTATTGTTGAAGATAAGTGCTGTGGCTTTTTATCAGTTTAAGACTTCAGAATAGATGGTAACATGGTTTAGAGCTGCGCAAAATACATGCACTAGTGAGACTTTTGGTCAAAAAATGAATCTGGTCTGCATTTGAGTTGGAGAGTTGAAGATAAGATATAAATGGGTACATGTAGGTCTTCTCCAATGGCTTAAATTTAGATTATATGAAGAGATAATTAAAAATTATAAGTCTGAAAGGAGTTAAGTTACTAGAAATAGTTGATGAGGATCCACTGCTCAAGTTTGTATATATTCAGCTGGAGTTTCCAGGGACAGATTGAGAATGTGATTTGTCAAATTTTTTTTATTTTTGTTCGAAGGTCCATTAAAACTGTCGCCCTGCTTGCCGACACCTGTGGCTCACGATCTTTCCATCTGCCTTTCGAATTCTTGTTTTCATCTTATGATCTGCCAATGTCCCATTGTTGAGCTCTGAACATGTGCCAATCTGCAAACAAAGTAAAGCCATACCAGCTCTTTCATATTGTGTTTTTTTATTTTTTACCATTATTTAACTACTTCTTGAAAAGAATCACAGGTGACGGCCGGGCGATCTGTGTGTTTTATCGGTATGTTATTAATAACTTTATGGAACTTGTAATGGGTATATTCCACAGGGACAATTCATTGGCTTATTGATTTTAAGGCCAAGTCTAATTGCCATTGTGCTTCTATTATCGTACGTAATTCAAGAGTGCAACATTAGACTTTTAATCAAGTGATTCAATGTTATTGGATCAAACCCAATTGAGAGGAACTGAATAGGACTAAGCATAGACCATTATCTATCGAGTCCCATGAATAACTCCAATTGATACGAATTTTTAGGTCTACAAATAGAGATTAAAGTTAAACTGAACAACATAATAAAGGAGTTTCGTACCCTACACCACAAACAACCCTACTATTGTGTCTTGAGTTGCTTTCCCCATATTTTTTATGTGCATTTTGATGACACTTTGATACTAAGTGGTAATGGTTTGATGCCAATATGATCGATGTTAGGGTATGTTGAACCAATCGACTGACTGATAGGCATATGGTCAATCAGCATTTCAAGAATCGATGAGTTGTCAACGGACATCTAGTAAAAAATTGATTGAAATAAGGTGAAAAATAAATTAATAAGCTCGTGCTTAGCTAATACATCGTCAAAACTCTTTATTGAAAGATGACATTACATTATAAAAGAACCTGCTGTATGAAGAAAGTTCTGTACAAATCAATGCAGAATTTAGATAGCATCTTCTGTTTTTTCTACCCTGTAAATTTGAAATCATATTTCTCTCTTGTTTTTTGCAAAATGTTAAGAACCGACCAAGATACCTAAATCTCTCTGATACCAATTGTCATGAAAACTGGAACACTCTAATACCAATTTGTTGTGAGAAAAAAAGAGATTAAGTACAATATGGAGTAATTGATCACACAAAAAAACAAGAACAATGTAATTTTGTAGATAATTGAGATTTTATTATAATATGAAGAAAGAATACAAATATTGTGTGTTTATGATTTGTCTAACTTCTTCTAAAATACAATGAAGAGTTAAATATATATAGGAACAAATAGGAGACGTTCAGACCTTTATAATGGAGTTGTAATTGAAGGAGAATGTCAAAAATGGAGTCCAAAACGGAAAATAACAGAAAAAATCGCGCAAGAGGCGAACGGACAGGGCGGCGTGGGGCCAAAATTGTCGTGGCGCCACGGCACCCACTTTCGGGTTATTTCCTCCAAAAATCTTGATTTTGTTCATTACAATGTCCTCTTACAATCAAAAATAAATCCATACCTCTAATGAGCTTTCAAGTAGAATTTCAATTAAAATTCACCAAATAAACTTGAATAGAATTTCACAATAACATTCCAAATAGAATTCTTCTTAACATGCACTTTAATTAAAATTTCAAATTATCTTAAACAAATAATTCAGGCCATATCCAAATTCTATCACAAAATATAATACTTGATCCACAAAAATTATAAATGGTTAGAATTGAAAAAACAATAAAATTTCTCATTTGAAAATTTAAGCATTTCCTCATGGGATCACCTTCTCGGTTATTTTGCATTTTGTTCAATTCTTTAAATATTTTTTTCTTTCTGAGACAATTGAGAAGGCTCTTCAAATGGAATACAAACCCTGCTCAAAGATTACTAGAAGCTGATCAAATCTGGAAGCTGTTCTTGATTATTTATCTTTGAATGAAGCACAGGTGTAATCCAAGACGCGGAGAAGGGATTTTCTTGGCTGACTATCATTAGATCTTCTTCAAAATTTTCCCATTTATCGGTGATTATAGTTGCTTTCTTCGAGGCTTTTCCTTCATTGGAATTTTCAGAATCTACGATAACAATTGATGTGTCTTCCTGTTGTTTCGACCCCAATTCATTCATAACGGATTTCTCAGACTCTGATAATCCAATTATTATTTGCTCAAGCTCTTCGATTCCGTCTTCTGGGACTTTTTCAACCATGGGAAATTCTAATGCATTGACTACCCCGATCTGTTGGCAGAATTTGATATATAAAGAAAGCTCGTCGCCTTGGGCTTTCGCCTTCTGCACAAGTTCGAGTGCCATTGTTGCCTCGGCTTTATTAGCAGAATAAATATTAACAAGAATGATGGCAATCCCTCTACATATTTTGCTGTAAATGTCAAAAATCTCAATTATAATTCCATCCATTGCATCCTGCACAAGAGGGACCCTGGTTGCATTTGACTTTGGTTTAATCTGCATCAACAAATCAAGCAAACCTTGCAACTTCTGCAGCAACTGAAGCTCTTTAATTATCGAAACAATTTTCTGTGCTTTGCGTTCCTCGAAATTCTGATAAATAATGATCGATTTCTGATCAAGAAACGCGTAGTATTGACGTATAAACGAGTTGTGTGCCCATGTTTTCCCTGGATCAGAATGCCCGTCTGCGAAATCTGACAGATCAAATGGCAACCTTCCAATTTTCTGAACGGCCTGGACATTACAGTTAATGACGCCATGCATAAGAATCAACGCTTTAAGAGCCACCACCCAACTTCTTGTTTTCTCCATCCGATTCGATATGGACCAAACAAGAGGCTTGACATGGCAAGTCGAGAGACGAATCCATTTGAAAACTCTATCGGTATTCTTAACATCAATAGAGAAGTCGTCGTGGTTGGTGGCTTTTATGACGGCCGATTCAATGTCGGGATTCCGGAGTGCCGTCCGCCTCGACAGCCTGGCGATCCAGATGCTATTTTGATCCTTCAACACTGCGGAAGCCCTTCTCCACAGCCTCATCTCCTGTTGCCAATGGGTCTTCCTTTGTTTCTCGTATTTTTTACTAAAATTGCTTGTAGTTTTGAATGTTCCACACGGTTTAGCTTGTTTCTAGGACATGGCCAGCGGTTTCCATTTGGACATTTAACATACATTTGGCTAACAGATTCCCCAAAACATGAGGCAGCTGTAATAAAAATAAGGTGCCAAGTATATGGGTTGGTTACTACATTTGACCTTGTCTTTTGGTTAGAAGGGAACTAACAAACTTCTTGTCTGTTTTGATTTGATTGAAGTACCAAGTTTGAATCTATCCCACCTATTAATTTTTATCTCCAACTTCTTATTCACCGTCCCTGTGAAATTCGGGGATCTATCACCCCTAAACTCACTCAAAATGTACTTCTTGAATGTTACTAATTCAAGTTGGTCTTGTTTTAAGGGTCCGTTTAGAGCTCAACGTTAAAACCTTACGCCCAACTTAACTTCATAGGAATTTTCATATCTTAACTTTTTTTGTGTAGTAGAAATATCGGACGCCTATTGGCGTTCCTACATTTATTCTTCTTTCAGGTCTTATTCGAAAGAAAATTCAATACGAATTAAATCACATGTTCCACTGCTTGTGAACCCCCCTAAAATCTGACCACTTAAGCAACGTAGAATGTAAAACTCCTAAAATTCCACACACCATTTGCCTAATTAGGTGTGCTTCAGCTTAACCTGAAGTCACAACTCAAAAAATAATGAATTAACTTGGATTAAAATTAACTTGAAGATAAAATTGAGTTTTGAAAGAAAGAATCATATTTGTGAACCTAAAAAATAAATAAATAAATCATTTAAGTTTATTAAGGCGTAAGTCTATTACTACTCAATTTTATAAGAAGTCCATCCTATTTTAGAAGTTCACAAATGTATTTAAAATAAAGTAAAATAAACTAAAAATAATAGTTTCAAGATTTCTCTATAAATAACAGTGTTCTAAAAAGCATAAAACGTGACTAGACGTAGAGGCGAAACTTCAAATTTTATGAAGCGAGGTCTAAGCGTAAAAAACGTTACTTATTATTATTATTATTTTAAAAATTATTTAATAATTAACATAATATAAGCCAAATATCTAAAATTAATAAATTTTATATTTACTTTATAATTTCAACAAGTAGTCAATTATAAAATTTTCACGTTTTCGAAATGCAAAAGTTCAACGCCTCAAAATCATAATTACATTATATAGATAGTATCGTAATTTAAATCTTATCTAAATTTTTATCAGGTAAAATTATTTTTAAATTTTGTACGGATAAAATCATTTAAAATCTTGAAAATAAATTCAAATAAAAGTCTCTATAAAAAAAATTAATAAATTAAAGTCAAATACAAAGTTTTTAGGAAAAGGGGAAAACATTTAATAAAGAGCGCCTCATTATGCTGTCAACTTAGCAGTTGATAACGCTTATTGTCAAAGTAAAGTGCTCTGTCTTCATTTCGCCACCAGGCAACGCCTAGATTCACAAGTCCGAAAGAAAAAATTTCAGGAGAAAAATCGAAGTTCGGAAAAGAAGGGATTAAAGAGAAGAAAATTCTTTCAAGAGCAATTAGGGCCTGTTTGATAACCCTTTATTTTCCATGGAAGTTGGAATTGAAATTCCGTTTCCTACTTTTGTCGTGTTTGATTGCACTTTTTTTCCCTGAAATTGGTTTTCCACCTTTTTCTAGGTACAATCCTTTGATACACAAAAACTTGATTTTGTTTTCTCACCTATTTGGTGGGAAAACATTTTCCACCATTTTTTTTTTTTGCTTTTTTTTTTTGTTGCAATGTGAACAAATTCTAAATACAATGGTAAAAAAAATTTTCACTTTTATTGACAAGTTCCATGCAAAACAAAGTCAAACGAATGATATTCGGTATGGTAAATTTTTTTTTTTTTCAATTTTTTTTTTACAATTGGAACAAATTTTAGACCCAATGGTAGAAAAAATTATCACTTTAATGGACAAATTCCATAAAAAATGAAGTTAAATGGATACAAAACTTTCTACATTTTCCATAGAAAATTTTACCAATCAAACACAATTAATTACAATTCCCAGTAAAACATTTTCTAGGAAAATCAATTCCCTGTAAAATATTTTCTTTCCACCCATTTTTCAACTTTCCAATCAAACGGACCCTAATTAGAGAAAAAAAAAATATTAAAACTATATTCATACTTGTTCATCTTGTTTCTTTCTCCAGTTTATGTTTCAAATCTTCTGTGACTATCTATTCGCCATCAGCAAAGAGTGAAACATGGTTTAGGCTAATCTAATTGTAGAAAATTGTTACTAAATAATTTCAGTATTCATGATTTTGAGAATTATATTTTTGTTGAAAAGTGTGTATTAAGTTTCTATAAATTTTCAACTTATGTGTTGGTCTAGAATAACTAAAATAATATTTAAAATACGACGACACTTGGATTACTGGTCTAGACACTCTCTTCATCTTGTCCGTCTTATGACATTTCTACTTACATTTGAGGAAAATCATTCATTTGTTTGGTCCACAGACCCCACACCTTCTCGAACGAACATGACATGACAAAGACGGAAAATGACTCGATGCTCGTCTGATTGAATTGTCCTTTGAATTAAGTTAATTTCTGCAAAATTTCCACGATTTGCTTGGACTAATGCAATGAAGTTGTGGGTGCATTATACTTTTTCATTATTTTGAGTGCCAAGTGAAAATGGTTCGATGGTGCGGAGAATTGGTCATGGCAAGTTTTAGAGTCCGTTTGACATGATTTTTACTTATACTTTACTATTTGTAGAAGAGATTTTAGAGGAAATTATCTTAATTTTTGTTTGAAAATTATTTTTGGAAAGAGTTCTTATTCCATACGTACTTTTAGATAAATAAATATATATTTATCCGGTCTAACCTCAAGTCATGCATTACTTTGTTGACTTCAATTCCACATTTTCGAGCCTGTTTGGGTATATGCCGTGTTTTGGTCACTCTGTTTTTGTAGTTGTAAAATAAGCACTTAAGTTTTTGTATAAGTTGGTATTGACGGAATTGAGTGACTATTTATGTTGATCCGTCCGAAGAAGGTATTCAAAAGACAAATCCGATGCTGGCCCGTTAAAACTTAACATCGACTTATAATAATTGTGTCAATGTTCAAAAGAAAATGCAATTCGTACGAGAAAAAATTGTTTAGCCAAAAAAAAATCCAAAATCACTTCATTTAAGAAACAGTAAAAATGTCATAAAAGAACTAAAATATGAAGGCAGTTAGAAGGAATCGATTGCTTTAAGAATCATTAGTTCACTTGAGGTTTAACAACTACTACGATGGATGTAATATTATTAACTTTGGTGACTATTTTGGACACTAAAATTCTTTAATTACTAATATTAAAATTCTCTTGAAGTTCATGATTATTAGTGAAATTAAGTCAATAAAAGTTGGCTTGTTTTATATTGGGGATGTAAAGTCAAGATGCTAAAATGTTTGCATTACATTATAGGATAGGATAATGCCACTTCTATAGACCCCACACCTTATTAAATTATGACGCAATGGGCACGGCTTCATGGTCAACGGCCTTGCGTCAACGCACGAATAGCCTTCAAAAGCCGGCTTGAATCAAAGACAAACACCTTCAATCAAATTCCTTGCACACGATCGATCATGTCTTTCAATTTCAATCTCGTTTTGTTCTTCATCTTCTTCATCTCAAGTCTCAAGTTTTCAACATCCCAACAGCAGCAAAATATTTCTTCATTTTCAATCTCCATCTCCCCATGGACTCCATCACAAAGCAGAATTCTCCTCTCCCCCAACTCCACTTTTGCTGCAGGTTTTTTCAAACTACCTACTTCTCCAAATCTCTACACCTTTTCTGTTTGGTACCATAACATATCGGGAAATACCACCGTCGTCTGGTCGGCGAATGATAAGTCTCCGGTGGGCAGCTCGGGTTCTTTGATCATTACGCGCTCTGGCGAATTGCGCTTGATCAATTCTACCGGTGGGCAAAACCTGTGGCCTGTTTCGGGCACGAATGGATCTGGGCTTACTCTACAGGCCTCTGGGAAGCTTGTTTATGGAAATTGGGATAGTTTTTCGATCCCAACTAATACTTTTCTTCCAAACCAGAGTATTAATGGGTATACACTTGTTACGAAGAATGGGAAGTTCAAGTTTGAGACCAAAAAGCTTGTTTTTGTGCCGGAAAATGATACTTACTGGACCAGTGTTGTGGGTCAGAATTTTCTTATGTTGGATGATTCGGGGAACATTGTGCAAGAAAATAATCAAATATACTATTCTTCGGATTATGGTGAAAGGAAGTTGAGAAGATTGACACTCGATGAAGATGGAAATCTTAGGGTATACAGCTATGATCCAAGCTCAGGGAAATGGTCTACTGGCTGGCAAGCTTTGTTTCAGCTGTGTACAATTCACGGTACGTGTGGTGCAAACTCTATATGTATGTTTAATGTTACAGATCTTTCTACGTCGTGTATATGCCCTCCGGGGTACAAAAGAGGGCCTAATGATTCGTGTGAACCAAAAAAGCCAATAATGGGAAACAGCAAGTTTTTGCGTTTAGATTTTGTGAATTTTACTGGAGGGTTAAACCAAACTGACATTAAGACGAGGAATTTTTCAACTTGTGAAGCACAATGTTTGACTAATCCGAAATGCTTAGGCTTCTTGTTTAAATATGATGGAACAAATTATTGTGTTATACTGGACAAGATGTCTTTTGGATTTTGGTCTCCAGGTACAGAGACTGTCATGTACTTGAGGGTTGATAAATCTGAAGAAGATGAATCAAATTTTACTGGCATGACTGATTTGATGGAAACTACATGTCCAGTTAGAATAAGCCTCCCTTTACCCCCAGAAGAGTCTACCACAACCACTAGGAATATTGCCATAATTTCAACTCTGTTTGCAGCAGAGCTTCTTAGTGGTGTGTTTTTCTTTTGGACATTTCTCAAGAAGTACATCAAGTATAGGGATATGGCCAGGACCTTTGGCCTTGAAGTTATGCCTTCTGGTGGACCAAAAAGGTTCAGCTATGCTGAGCTTAAAGTTGCAACTAAAGGTTTTACAAATCCCATTGGGAAGGGTGGTTTTGGTGTGGTTTACAGGGGAGAATTAAGTGATGGACGTGTGGTGGCAGTGAAGAGCCTGAAGAATATTACTGGAGGCGATGCTGATTTTTGGGCGGAGGTCACAATTATTGCCCGGATGCACCACCTCAATTTGGTCAGGCTATGGGGATTTTGTGCTGAGAAGGGTAGTAGGATACTAGTATATGAGTACGTGCCAAATGGTTCGCTAGATGAGTTTTTATTTCAAACTGTTGAGGTGGTGGAATCATCTGAAACGGAGGAAGAAACAGTTGAAATTGTTGGTTCAAAGAAGAAGCCAATATTGGATTGGAATATCCGGTATAGAATCGCATTGGGTGTGGCAAGGGCAATAGCCTATTTGCACGAAGAGTGTCTGGAATGGGTTTTACATTGTGACATCAAGCCCGAAAACATTCTCTTAGGGGATGATTTTTGCCCAAAGGTATCAGATTTTGGACTGGCAAAATTGAAGAAGAAAGAAGACATGATGAGTGTGTCACGAATGCGTGGAACCCCAGGGTACATGGCACCAGAATGGACACGGCCAGACCCTATCACGTCAAAAGCCGATGTTTACAGTTTCGGATTGGTTCTCCTGGAAATTGTTAGTGGTTCAAGGAATTTTGTACAACTAGATCCAAAGGTGGAGAGTCATCAATGGTTCTTCCCAAGGTGGGCTTTTGATAAAGTTTTCAAGGAGATGAATGTGGAAGACATATTGGATCATCGGATCAAGCACAATTATGACAGCAAAGAGCATTTTGATATGATAAATAGGATGGTGAAGACTGCAATGTGGTGCCTTCAAGATAGACCAGACATGAGGCCATCCATGGGGAAAGTGGCTAAGATGATAGAGGGGACTGTTGAGATCACTGAGCCTAAGGAGCCTACCATTTTCTATTTGTCAGATGAGTGAATAATCTGAGAGTTATGTTGTTTGTAAAATACTAAAGATTTATTAAGCTATTAGTTTCTATAGCTTAACAAATGTATCCTTCCACAACTTTTTGATTTTCTTAAGCTATTAGTATTTTGGAGTGTAATGCAATAAGTAGTTATTGAACTTTTCGTAGAAAAATTGACTCTCTTTCAAGGCAATGGTACCTAGCACAAGAAACACGAACATGAACAACCAAGATACGGGCAATGCCACCTGATTCGTACAAGAACTGCTTGCAGTAATGCTCTAAGTGGGACACCACACGCAACGACCTACAACCATGGACGGATGGAGGGGGTACAGCCCACCCCCCCCCCCCCTCCAACTGATTTTTTTCTTAGTTAGGAAAAAAAAATTTATGTAAAAAAAGAATTTCATTATAATTTTTTTTTTTTACGTATAAGTCTAGCCTGTAATCCGGTACTGAATCCGTCCCTGCCTACAACTATGTCTAGAAAGGTGAGGAACACTTTCAACCATCAAACAATACCTAAGCTGATGCTCAAAGGCAAGTTATTCCATTGATAACTGGGGAATGGATTTACAAGCTAGAGCGAATATTTAGGCTCATAGAGTGCACTGATACATAGGAGGTCTTAAAATGCAGTGTGTATGCTATAGAATGGGGATACTCAACATGTGCAGACGGATGCACAAGGGAGGGTGCCTCCAAGGATCAAATGTTTGTTATCAACGCAGCAAGACACACCATTTCACCGAACCAACATTCACTCTATAGGAGTGACACGAGGACCCTAACGTTGACGTAGGTACCATACTAATCCTGCATTATTCTAATCTTGTGGCCAAACATTCTTTTATTTCGCCAACCTTCATAGAAAAGTCGGAGTAGTATTTTAAATTTTTGTTGCACATCTTCTACATGTTTCTTGTGGGTCTGCTCTTAGGGGAATAAGCGCTATGAACGAATCTGCAGTAAGGATATCCCCGACTACCCCGAAGAGATGGAACTACTTTCCCCAAGGACTGAAAGTAGAGTGGCTTATGAACAAGATTTCTGGATAATTAATGAGAAACTGTTTGCGGGTGTTACATTTGTTTGTTTTGTACTTTTTTCCAACTATGCAGGAAATTCTTTGTTATAGAAGTAAAATTAATTGACGGGAAAGTATCTCTGCCTTAGTTGGAAGATCCAGCTCTCATTTTTCTTCGAAATTTCAATTACACATAAAATAATT
The DNA here is from genome assembly GCA_035079005.1 of Fraxinus americana. Lineage (NCBI taxonomy): Eukaryota > Viridiplantae > Streptophyta > Magnoliopsida > Lamiales > Oleaceae > Fraxinus > Fraxinus americana. Next base: position 48,028,537 of record CM068707.1, read on the forward strand.
TTGCATATAAATCCAAAACTTTTTCTACCTTTTAATTATACATTTTCTAAAAAAATAACTATTACAAAATTTATTTTTACCAAAAAAGAGGGTCTCATACGAAGAGCGAAACATTTTAATATTTCATTCTACCATGAGCATGTTTGTGATGGCTTATCTTAAAGATAATCTCCAAATGTGTGGCTTATTTTAAATGTAAGTGGGTTCACATCTAAAAATAGTTATATATTTATTGCTTATTTTTAAAAATATGTCATCCCAAACATGCTATAATATTGCTTTTGGCATGTAAATATTTGTTCAAGTAATGTTTGAAGTTTTAGATGGTAAACGTTAGGTTTGCCAATAACATCATATGCATGTTTGGTCAAAAAAATCATGCTACATGAATATCAAGATTGACATAAAATTTGACATAATGTCACATGATATTCTATTATTGGACAATTTAAAACATAGTTACATTTTTCTTTCAATCATCTACTGCCACATGCAATTATGTCAAGCTTTCTGTCAAATCCTTCTGAAAAAATAGTTTTATCCTCTTTGCCAAATTTACTTCTATTAAAATTTTTATTTATACACGTTTCAATTTTACCTTTTTCTTACTAATTTTGAAAGATTTAGGGGTGTTCGATGAATATTATTGAGACAATAATATATTTTAAATAGTGATATGATGTGAAATATATGGTTAAAAAGTAAGAAAAAGTTATTGATGTGAAGTAAAATATTATTTTGATGAAGAATGTGTGGTTGAAAAAGAATTTTGAATTAATGTATTTTGAGAAAAAATGTGTGTCAAACGGGGGCAAAGTATGATTATTTTATTAATATTTAACTTTTGACTAAACATGAAATTTATTTTAAAACGTATTGCTTAATGGATTTAACAAGTAATGCTTTATTTATTTGTTTAAAATAAATTGAAGAAATTCAGGTATATTGTGTATTGATCATCACTAAGCCTACGCTTATTTACAACAAATTGCAGAAGCTCACGAATATTCCTCAATAAATCTAATCTCTTTCAATCATTATATGTTATTTTAATATATTTACATCAAATTTTTAGTATGTTGATGCTTAAGCACAAAATTTCTTTATTTGAAGCAAGCAATGATGAGCTAAAGAAAGAACTTCGAGAATGAAGGATCAGTAATGAGCATCTAAAGCAGCAAACTTTTGATGCATTGCGCTTAAAATTAATTATTAGTTACTTGTTTCCTTTATAAAAAATATATATATAATTTGTTGCTATAGATTTTTCTTAGATTGTTACTTTTGTTATGTACTCGTATTTTGTGCGTTATATTGCGAAAGCTCACTCCAAGAATCTTCAAAATCAACCTTGCAACATCTACCATTTGGGTACATGTTAGTTTATCCGGCCTAGCGGTGGCAACGAGCCGAGTCGGGAAAAAAAGCTCGGGCTCGGGGAAAAAAACTCGGGCTGAGCCCGAGCTTTTTTTGGCCCGAGCCGGGCCCGGCCAAAAAAAATGAGGCTCAACCCGAGCTTTAGGCCCAAGCCTTAGCGGGCCGAGTTGGCTTGGGTATTTTTTTTTTTTTTTTTTTTGTGTAAAATCTACATTAAAAAAAAAAATGTACATTTTATGCGTAATACGTGTTATAAATTAAAGAGATTATGAAAGCTTCATTTTTATTTAAAGTATGTAACTATTATTTCTTGTAATGTCATGGTGAAACTTCCTTGAGGGTTGTAATTCCAATAATTCAAGGCAATAACTATTCTATTTATCATTGAAGAATAAAACCCTCCTCCTTTATCCGGGTTTGGGACCGACTACAATTAGCGGAGTTAAAATTGTACGCGAATAAAATATTTCGTGTACAATTTTTTTTTGAAACAAAAAAAATTAAAAATTACGTAATTTTTTGAAACTAAACAATTTAAAAACTTACAATATCTTATACTTTAATCTGCTGTAACTCATCGGTCATTATACTATCAACTTGTTCTTGAAGACGTAATTTCGCACATTCCCAATCCTTTAAACATATTAAAGCCTCCAATATATCTTCTTTTAGTCTTGATCGTTCGTCACATAAAACTCGACCACCTAAACTAAATGCAGCCTCCGATGCTACTGTAAACACCGGCGGTGTTAGTAGATCGTGAGCAATTTTTGATACAATTGGATACTGCCTTTCGTTACGTCTCCACCATGATAAAAGACTAAAATCCTGTAATTCTTGTGGTTGTAACATACTACGAACGTCCACGCACATATACCTAGCTAACTTCGAAGGAATTTCAAGATTTGTACCACTGACATCTATTGCTCTAGATATTGACGAACTAGAACTAAATGAGGGAACACTAGTATTGGTCTCTAAATAACTCCATATATTATCTACATTTGTTGAAGTGTTTTTTGAAAAAGAATTTTGGGAAGAACTACACTGACCTTCTTTTTCAGCGTAATAGTTATACATTTCGCATAACATTGATTCTATATTCGTATGTGAAAATTGTATATTCATGAAACGTAAAATCCCATTTATAATAGCTTTTGTGCCAGTTAAATTAAATCGAGGGTCCATTACAGAAGCTAATAAAAATAATGAGGGTATCTCTTCCCAATATTTACGAAACTTTAACTCCATAAAATAAACTACATCAACAAAAATTGGGAAATTCCTATGTTTTTGAAATATTTGTGCAAAATAGAAAAAATGTTGTAAAACAAGTAAAGATGTAGGGTAATAAAAACCGCTACATTCCTTTATGGCACTGAAAAAAGGTTTTAAAAATGTTTTAACGATAAATGCAATATTCCATTCCCAATCTTCCAAATTATATTCGGGTCCATATGTATGCCTACCATTATAATACATTGTAATAACTTTATCATAATTTTCACACGAGTGTAACATAAGATATGTAGAGTTCCATCAATGTGATACATCAGTGACAAATGATTTCTCTTCTAAGCCATACTCAACACATAAAATGTTAAATACTTACTTTCTTGCAGGTAATATAGTAATAAAATTAATTGCTTGCCTAATTTTATGTAACGGTATTTTTATACGTTCTAATCCATCTTTTACAATCAAATTAATAATGTGGCATATACAACGTTGATGAAAAAATAAACCTCCAAATATAGGGTTCAAATCATCAATAAATTTATTGACAACAACTTTGTTTACACTAGCATTATCAAAAGTAAAATTTCGAATCATTTCTTGCATACCATATTCTTGTATAATATCTTTTAAAACCATGTATATGTTAGTCGCATTATGAGGATATTCTACACATCTAAATGCAATAATTCTTTTATGCATAATTCATAGGTGATCAATGTAATGAGTTGTAGCAGCAATATAACTTTTTTTATTAACACCAGTCCATAAATCAGAGGTAAGTGATATAACACAATTAAAAGTTTTTAAACTTTCAATATTAGTTTGTTTTCTTTTGTTATACAATTTTATAGCATCAGAACGAAAAGTATTTCGACAATAAGAATGATACTTGGGTTGGAGATAATTCTGCACAAGACGAGTAAAGTGTATTGACTCGATCATCGTTAGCGGCATCTCTGCTGCAGCCACGTATGTAACCATTCCTTCACGAAATCTTTCCTGTGAATATACAAAAGTGGAAAGAGTAGAACCGGAACAAGTAAATGTTAGTTCGATCTGTTTCGGGTCAAGACCGACTGGTTTCGCTTTACAACTTTTTAATATGTGTCTATTTAAATGCAATGTGCTCGAACTAGGCTTCCAACTAAGTTCTTTACCGCAATAATTGCAACATGCTTTCCAAATATCGACTCCATTTTGAACCCCAACTTTTTTTCGAGTCATATGTTGCCAACAATCTGCAGACTCTTTTTTCGACTTTTTAACCTCGACTACTACTTCCTCCTCTTCGATATCTTCCAAACCAATTGGAACATTTTGAGATGCATCGTACCCCAATGGAGTACTCGAACTACCTCTAAACTGATTAATCTCATCACTAGTGAAATCCATGTGTAAGTATTATAGTAAAAAATATTGAAAAAAAGAGTAAAAGAAATTTGAGAGTATAATACTGAATTTGAATATTGAGTAAAGAAAGTTGAGAGCTCAATTGGAATTTGAATATTGCGTAAAGAAAATATGAGATAGCTTGATATGAATTTGTAAAAATTTTCTCATATTTATAGACAAAAAAATATATCCGTTTTAACTATATTTAATTTATAAATTTAAATTTTTGACAAGACATTTCATTTAATAAAATTTTACATCTGCGTGCACGCAAGAGGTTGCGTGCACGTCATCTGCGTGCAGGCACTTAAAGTGCCTGCACGCAGGCCCAACCACAAAATGTAGCTGCCTCACACAGGCAGCTTTAATTCAAAATTTTGAAATTTTTTTTTTTAAATAACTTCACACGAGCTGACCTGTGTGGCTCGGCGAGCCACACGGGCCGGCCCGAGCTCAGCTCGGAGCCCCCACATGGGGCTCGGCCCGAGCCCGGTCGGGCCCGGCTCGGGAAAAGCTCGGGCCGTCCGAGCCGTCGGGCTTTTTTGCCACCCCTAATCCGACCCTGCACCCTCCCTCACATTGGGGTTGGGTCCCACGCATTTATTCGATGTGGGACCTGACCTTCATGTGAGGGAAGAGATGGAGTCCGGTAAATCAAAGTTTACCCTAAAGGGTACAAATAACATAATTCCTTCACATGGGAGTTGGGTCCCACACATTTATTGGATGTGGGGGAGGATGTGGGGTCGGGTAAATCGAAGTGTACCATAAAGGGTACAAATAACATAATTCCTTCAAAATAGTATTTTTCAAGCTCAATTTCACGTTCTCTTTCTTTACCAAACAGTCAATTTAAACGGCTCCAAAACATAATCAATATTTATCTCGATTGTTTCTCAATCTCACCCCAAATGACAAAATTATAGTATTGATTTGTAAGCTACAAATGCGAGAAGAAAAACAATAAAAAAAAAAAGACATGAGGAGACCAGTAACACAGTTAATCACCAATTTTGGAACACAAAGGCAACCGGTTTTTGTTCTCTAATGGTGCATGTTTCTCTCTCTTTCTCAAACACAAATCACACACTAATGGCTAGGGTAAAGGCAACCAATTCATAGGAGTAGGTTAGACTTTACTTAGACCAATAATAGGGTTGAATTGGTCAATATTCAAAATCATCCAATAGGTAAATATTTATATGCCTTGAGTAATATTAATTTCTTAAACTACTTTCAATGGTCCTATTGTTTTCGGGTCGAGCATTTGGACTTAGTTGTTGGTAACAATTTCACTCATCGACCAATGTCTATAATATCAATTCAACATTTATATCATATCCCAGAATTCATTGAGTATCAAAACTCAGCAAATTTCCACCTTGATATCTAATCAACCTGCAAACAATCAAAACACAAAGTTAATGATTGGAAAATCAAGGCAACCAATAAAATTGAAATAACGAGCCTGGCCTCGTATTTCATATCCAAAACACGCCAAACCATACATGCTTCATGTACTCATAAGGGTTAAGGTCAAATAAATACCTAAGTAGAAGCAAATAATCACAGTAAACAATTAAGAGCACATATTCATGCTATGAAGATATAACATAGGATAACCCATATATCTTTTCAGAACACGTTCACACGGAATAATAGATTAACACTATGTTAATCAATCATACGATAAAAAAACACATGCAACAAATGGACAAATGACCTCACGAAAAGATCTTACCACACTTATCATATTCCATTCCGTGTTGCTCACACCTCAAGAACACATATCTCCTCTCCTCGTCCATCATGCTCACTAGACTAATGATTCAACTCATGTCTAACTGTTAAACCACAATAAATCCTAAGTCTACGGGATAATCCTCTATCACCACATCAATTCTCCCAACCTACGCGAATAATGGGTCTCCATCCAATAAAAGTGCTAAAAGTATATCTCTCACACTCCACATGATCTTCACAAATAAAGGATTCCAACATTTAATCACATCTCCACCCGTGATCCAAATGTCACACTCTACATCCTCAATACAAATCAACAATGTACCTCTAGCCATCTATACTCCACATTATCGTTAATACATCTCAACCCACTATACATACAAAATACATTACACCTAGTAATCATATTGCTATCAAATTCATGCAAATGTACATATCAAAAACGTTGAAATGGAACATATAACCATACAACATAATTAAGCAATCACACACATGCTGACATGCATAATGATTATACAGATACGCATGCAGAAACTAGATTTACTCTCAATAAACCTCATTAGGGTCATCACTCGACCCCATAGCCACATTCACCTCACATGTCATCTTACTATTCTACTAATTCTTCTTCTTCGGACAATCCCTCACAAAGTATCCAGACTTACCACAGTTGTAACATTGCTTACCATCGGACTTGTTACAACCCTTGCCCTTCTTGTTACCACCCTCATCACTACTCGAATCACTACTGTGTTGAGCTCTACCTAAATTCAACTGCACTTAAACTTCATTATACTCCTCATCACATGTAACTCATCACTCCTCTTATTCTCTTTTTCAGCCTTAGTCTCCATCTCTTTACTTCTAAGAGAATTAATGGCAATCTCAGGTGTTATCCTTACCTAATTTAATCGTATTTTTATCCTCTCTATATGAGTCAAACATAGAATTCAGCAAAAATGATGGACTTATACATTTCAGACACATTCTCATCACAATTAACGATATTTTGAACAAGTTTGTTTAAAATATCCAAATTATTATCAAGATTCTTTGAAAAATCCATTTTAGACTAAAAAAATCTTTCGAATAAATACAAATTATTAGAAGTGGATTTAAGCAAATATAAGTTTTTGAACTTTTTCCAAAATTCATTTTTAAAATCAAGTTTTTTACCTTTTCTCAAAAAAAAAGGTCAATGTGTGTAAAATAATTGAAATGTAAGCAAGTTTATCATCTTATTTCTTTTGTGTTTCTGTCAAATTTGTAGAAAAATTGCGATCTTTGACTTTTAAAATTTTTTGTTGAACCAAAATTTTCTTCATCTTTTATTGCCAAATCCAAAAATTCCAATTTTCCATTGAAAATTCCAACTTCAAAATGTGTAAACATTTTGAAAAACACAAGTTAATCACCGATTTTGGAACACAAAGGTAGTCGGTTTTTTTCTTCTAATGGCACAAGTTTTTCTCTCTTCTTCTAACACAAATCACACACTAACTGTTTTGGTAAAGGTAACCAATATATAGGAGTAGGTTAGGCTTTAGTTGGTTCAATAATTGGGTTAAAGGGGCTAAGATTCAAAACCATCCAATATATAATTATTTATGGGTCGTGAGTAATAATAATTTTTTAAACTACTTCCAACGATTCATATTGTTTTTAGGTCGAGCATTTAGACTTGGTTATTGGTAACAATTTCACTCCTTGCTCATTGTCTATGATATTCAATCCAACTAAACTATCATAGCTCGAGATTTATTGGGTATCAAAACCCAACACGTGATATTCACTATCTTGACTCTTGACCTTTTGTAAGGGAGGCTGAAGATGTGGAGAAAGTGTTAGAGCATTTTTCCCTTCAAGAAACTATAAGAATTGGGTAAAAGATTTGAATAGGAGGAAATAGACTTTCTTACATTTATACATATTTTATTGGGATTCAGTTATGAGAAAAGAGGTTAAATAAAAGTGTGTCTTGGGTTTTCATAAAACTTATATTTTGAAAGAAGTTAATAGAAAAACAATCTGGCTCGTGGAACGTATACTCCAAAATTAGGTAAATATTTGATATTTTTTGACCTTTAATACTTGGACTTGATTTTCTTTAACTCATTGTGACACATTGAAAAAATATTACGCCAAAAATATATGGTTTTAATTGGTCATAACTTTGTTCACGGATGGACACAGCTGTTAATGATCTTCAGCCCGTGGATACTGATATCTATAGGGATGATAATGCTAAGTGAGTACCCACTAAAGTAAAAAAGGGGCCAATATAGGAAAATGCAGATTAAAACTGATAATCGAGAGGGTAGTTGTGGATAATCGGGTAGTTACTTTTGTTCTGTACACTTTGAAGTCCTTTGTGCATGATATTCACTATCTTGACTCTTTACTTTGTGTAGGGGATAGGCTGAAGATGTGGAGAAAGAGCGTTCTTCTCATCAAGAACCATTGGATAAAGAACTATAAGAGTTGGGCAAAAGACTTGAACTGAAGGAGTTAAGACTTTCTTATATCCATACAGATTTTATTGGGATCTAGTTATAAGAAAAGAGGTTAAATAAATGTGTGTTTTGTGTTCTCATGGAACTTATATTTTGAAAAGAAGTTAATAGAGAAATGATCTGGCTCGTGGAACTTATACTCATAAATTAGGTCAATGCTTTATTCTCAGATGGACACATCTGATGATGATCTTCAGTCAGATGTTTCTGAACTGAATAGCGTTAATGAGGCTGAGTGGGTACGCACGAAAGTGGGAATGGGCCATTATAGGAAAAAGCAGTTAAAATTTGATAATCAAGAGGAACTCGGCTACTCATGCAGTACATCTTCTTTATGCAAGACAAACGGAGGTAAATGTCGAGCTGCAAAGAATTGTTGTGGATCATCTTGTAGCTGTAGACCCAAAAAATGCAGGAATAAAGAGGAAGCTTCTGAGAAAAGCCACGTTCTTGCTGCTGAAGGAGCAAAGTTACTTCATAGTGCTATGTGATAAGTGTGGAAAAACACACTTATTTGGCACTTTTCTGTATTTAACTGGAATTGATGTTGAGTTTATTTCTGTGCATAATTATGTAATTTTCATGATTTTAGGCTAAAACCCCGAGAAGAAGAAGAATGGCGCTAAAATGGATGAAAAAGGACTAAAAATGGACAAAATGTGAAGTTGGGGACCAAATTGCACATGCCAGAAAGATGAAGGACTTGAAGTGCAATGTATAAAGGGTCTAACTAAAATGAAGGTCAAAATTCAAGGACCAAATTGTACTAAATCAAAGTTGAGGGACCATTTTAATTATCTTTAAATAGTGCAGGGACCTTAGGTGCAATTTTGCCTATGATATTTTGGATTACTTAATATCTAAGCAAACCAAAATATCTATGCCATAAAAATAATTGTGCTGGCACGTTTTTTTTTTATATATATGTTAGAATAGGATATTTTTTAGGATTATTAGTTTAGTTAACTTAGTTTTAGTTTTAGAGTTTTCTCTCTACTTTTCTTCTTCTTCTTCTTCCTTTTCTTTTCTTTTTCTTTCTTTTTCTTTTGTGTTCTTGGCTCATGGAAGAGAGGAAATCATAGAGCAAAAGGGAGATTACTACGAAGGAATTGGCAAAGAATTTGGGGAAGATCAAATCAAGCTTCAAAAAGGGGTTATCTATACTTTGATTTCTCTATTTTATTTGCCAAACTTGTAATGAATATGTTTATATATCTCCTTTGTTATTATATCTATAAAATGAGCTAAATATTGTTGTATTGGAATTTATGAATTGAACTTAACCTAGTTGTTTCATTGATTATCGATATATTTACATGTTTAGTGATAAATGCAGTTGTTATCAAAATCATTGTGTATCGATCATCATGTTTAAGATGATTTCATTTTTGTGACGACAAGATGAAATTATTAGGTTTTACATCATTTTTGGTGACGCTTAAATGACTGTAATTAATTTTAATGTGATTGTTGTAAGATAGTTGCATTTAATAGACCAAAGTGTTCTATTCATTTAATTGACAACTATATGAAATTATTAGGTAATTATTTGTGACTGTTGAACAATGATTGCATTAATTAGACCGAAATGATTGATACCTCGGATTTGCATTAGTATATCTTTTGCGCGTTTAGGTGATATAGAAATATACACATACTCTGAGTGACCCATTGAGCTATTTTCACAGATATTCATGCAATTGGTCAATTTTGTATCGACATAGAAATATGTGGTATGAATTGACTAATTAGGGTTAATATTCGCTCGAAAGAGGGTATTAGCTAAAACAGAAGAATCGGGTCTAACTATCGCATTTTGATAATATGTATCGGCACATAATTGGTTCTAGATCAATGAAACAATAGGTTAAGTGACATCGTAAATTCCAACCACACTCTTCCCTCAGAAATTTGTCAAGACACCTTTATTTTCTTATTTTGTAGGTTGTTAGTTTTTATCTTATATTTTTAAATCTGTGTGTTTTCTTTTGTTGTTAGAATTAAAATCGATTAAAGTTGTGTAATCCAAAGTATACATTTCTCGTGGGATCGACAATCCGGACTCTTAAGGTCCACTTTATTACTTGAACGCGGCCCGTGCGCTTGCGGTACGATTTTTAGCGAACACTCTGTCTGAGAATCCTGTCATCACAAATGATGGTGGGGCTGAAAGGAAGGAATAACCTGGTTAGTCTAGTTCACTATTGCTCTACCTTTTACAGAAATCTTAAATGGATTTGCTCGAATGCAATTTCCGAAGTTCTCGTAATTAGCCATCTCAAATGAACAGTGTTAAATTGGAGGCAAAATCAAACGTACCAAAACCCAAAAAGATGAAAAATTGGCACAAGTCAGTCATTCAACTTGTCCCTGCAATGCCACCTGCTACATCAGAAGCTCAAGCCCCTGTAAAATTAGAAAGCAATATTGAGGCTGATATTCCTTCGAAGTTACAAAGAGCAATACGCTCTGGTTTCCACTCAAGCATTGTAGTATGTAAAACGCCAAAACGTCCCCACACCGTTTGCCTGATTATGTGTGCTTGATCTTAACTTGAAATCGCAACTCAAAAATAATGAATTAACTTGGATATTTAAACAACAAAGTAACTTGAAGATAGAATTGAGTTTTGAAAGAAAGAATCACATTTGTGAACCTAAAACTAAATAAATAAATATGTTTATTAAAGCTAAAGTCTATTATGACCAGGGGCGGACGCAGAACTTTAACGTTGGGGGCACAATCAAACTTATAAAGAAGTTAATAGAAATTTTACAATCGAAAATTTACGTCCAAAAAAGTCATATTCCATATAATTTTACATCCAAAAATTTACAGGGATATGACTTTTTCGAATGTAATAAAATGATGAAAATTACATTTAGAAATTTGTATCATAAAAATAATAAATGTTAATGAAATAATTGAATTTTTTTTTTAAAAAAAAATGCGAGTTAGATGTCTTTTTCAAGGTTCACGTTCAATGTATTTTTAACTATTTTCGATATATGTTTGAACTATTCGATATGTTTATAATATAATTCTTGAAATAAGTTTCGAAATGATATAAATAATTTGTAGATTCGATTAGCGTACGATCGTCGGAGAATTTTTAAAATTTGTATATTTCGAAATTCAAATATATTTTGATTTTACCCCTATTTGATGGAAATTAAAATCAATTTTTTAGTAAATTTTGGTACAAATTAAACAGTTATGAATTCCATGAAATATGTTATTAAAATTAATTGTTAACTTTGATTTAGATTAAAATTTAAATTTCAACCGATAACAAATGTTTTAAAAAACAAAAAAAAAAAAGGGAATCTCAAAAGTTGAGGGGCACCTGCCCTCAGGATCCCCCTTCGGTCCGCCCCTAATTACGACTCATTTTTATAAGAAGCCCATCCTATTTTAGGATTCCATAAAATGTATTTAAAAAATAAAATAAAAAAGACAGCTTCAAGATTTCTATATAAATAGTTAAGTCAAAGAGAAATCATAAGCCACAAGTCCAAAATATTCATAAGTCCAGAAGAAATAATTTGAAGAGAAAATTTAAAGTTTATCCCTCTTCTATTAAAAAGAGGGAATCAGCCATGCACTATTCATTCAAGACGTATTTGTCTGTCCCCATTTTATCCTTCGTTTACTGTTCATCATGGACAAATTGTCAAATATGTAGGCGGTGGGAAAGGCGGTGGCTGGGAAAGGCGGTAGGAAATGTTGTGGCTATATCTAACTTCTAACTAAATATGAAAGAGTCAATTAATTGTTACTGTTCACAAGCCGGATTCTGGTCGGCTCATCCATTTTGGATTGAGCCGAGTTAGCTGAGCTGCTTAGGAGGTGAGTGGGTTTTTAAACGACGTCGTTTCCTGTTCGTTTTTCTCTTTTAGTCATTCGGTGGCTTTGTTTTTTCTTTCTTTCTAGATCTGGCTATGGAAAATTGTGGGGAATCTGTTCTCTTTTCCGGGTAAACTTCAAATTTTGGCGATTTGTTCTTTCTCTCAGCAAGTACAAGTAAACGATTGGCTCTGAATTGGAATTTTTTCCATCCAAAATGCTGTTCTTAAAATCAAACGCATTTCACATGAGTTCTCTAGCAATGGTTGCAAAAACCCTAGAAGCCAATGCTGGAGGCTTGATTGATGGGGGTCCGACAATGGGTTTGGAAGTGAGCCGGGTTCGGAGGAGAAGGGGAGATCGAGGGCTGAGATTGACACCTCGGCGTCGTTCGAATCAGTAATTACAATAATAACAGTACTGAACAAGGGCGGGAGTTCTTAACTTAGAGATGATGAGAGTACAACCGATAAATCAGGGATTCTAAGGCTTTGGACGGAATTAATGATAAGGAATCCATACGTTCATGTTTTTTTTTATGATTTGCTTTCGAGGAATTGAAACTGGTACTATTTATATATCCTTTTTTCTTGATCTTAGATAATGAGCTTACAACTAATAAAGCATTATGTACAACGCTTTGAGGAAATTAATTATAAAGAATGCATATTTTCACGTTATTACACGGTTTATTTGTATACATGTGTGCTTGATTTGGTGATGGCCCTTTTTTTTTTTCTACTTATTTTCGGGTGTTTAGAAAATGAATGAATCAGATCATGGGTCAAGTGGTAAAGCATGCATTACAACTCTTTTTGTTATGTTTGCTTTAATGTATGAATATCGAAATTAATATGGAAAAACCAATGGGTTCACTCTGTATCTGTTTAGACTTAATAAGATAACTTTTAGTATCTGTATAGATTTAATCAAACAGCTACTCTGAGCCTAGCATTTCCCTCGATTTTTTGTTAGAAAGTAGGATGCAATTAAGAGAAGTTCGTTGATTATTTAATTTTTGTAGATGGGCCTTGATGCCTAAGTAGAAGTTTATCGGAGCTAAGGGCACAATGAATGTGAGGTCCTTAATAATAGTTGTTGCTGCACCATGTTTTTGCAAAGCAGTGTGCTCTAGCTTGTTGTTATACCACCTTCCTTCTTTTACGTTACAAATATACTGTTCATTGTGCATTATACTTTTATTATCTCAAGTGCTGGGATGTCTGTGATTTTATAAATGTTATATGTTCCAAGTGGACTGATAATTGGTTACTTTCTTCCAATTTTGATTTGAATTTGCATGTGATGCAATTATTACCTTCAAGGTCATTATCTTGTAAGAAAGTTGAGAGAAAGTCCGGTATATCGTTGGAAGGATTCTTGCGAGACCATTTCCTCTGTGGTACTCCAGTGATAATTAGTGATTGTATGGTGCATTGGCCTGCTAAGAATAAGTGGAATGATATAAATTATCTTAAAAGGATTGCAGGTTTTCGGACAGTTCCTGTTGAGGTGATTGATCTTCAGTAGTTGGTTACCTTTTGAATTTCCTTTCATCTTGCATGGATACTCAAATTGAATTCGCATCTGCACCCAAATTTTGATGTGTTGAGGGTCCATTTTATAAACTCCTACTTGATTTCATACCAAGTTTTATTTGCACGGGGTACTGAATATGGTGCTACATACTCTAAGGAAAAGGGAAATAATATTTGAGGATTACCATGAAAGCAGTCCTCTATAATTACCCTCTCCCATCGATTACTTTCCTAAATAGTAATGATGAAACATAACATTCGTAAATATTTTGCAGGTTGGCAAAACCTATCTATGCTCCAATTGGAAGCAGGAATTGATTACCTTTTCTGAGTTTCTTGAGAGGATTTCTTCCAAAGAATGCTCTTCTGAAGAGACTACATATTTAGCTCAGCGCCAATTGTTTGATCAGGCATGCACTTATGAAATCATAAGCTACTTTTGGAATCCTAGCATTAACATTTGGATGTGTAATACATTTTCTATCGTTCACTGTTTATTAATTGGCAGATACTAGAACTGAGGAAGGATATTCCCATACCTGACTACTGTTTTGCTGGTGATGGGGAGATCAGGTCTATTAATGCTTGGTTTGGTCCAGTCGGGACGATTACACCATTGCATAATGATCCACACCACAATATACTTGCTCAGGTATGGAAGATGTAATTCTTAATGCTGCAAAGATTACTGGAAAGAAAAAAAAAAAAGATGATGAATGTAGGACTCTGCTTGGATATAACCGAGGTTGTTCCTTTATCAGGTCATCCTCATCTTTTGTCACACTTCTTAAACCTTACTACCTTCCAGGTCAAGTAATTCTTTACGAAGGCACCTGTTTATCTCCAAAATGCAGAAACTGTTTTTCATCATAGGGATTTGTGAAGCAGCAGCTCACTGTTCTGAGGATTTTCATTTAAGAGGGAAACTGGGTTGCCAATTAGTTTATGTGTGTGAGGTCTCAAAACTGATTAAAAACATAATAAGAAGCTAACTTCTTCCTTACCTGAGTTTGCTTGAGTGGAGACTCGCTTAACTCCAACCCCTTGTTCCTATAAATAGAAAGAAATTGGATACTATAGAAGAAAAACTCCAGGAGTACATGGACGACATCTTTGATGAACAGTGCCTCTGGAAATAAGATATTGAGAAATTCCATCGACGTGTATTCTCTTCCCGAATTAGATCCTGTTGCGCAATTAATTGGTTAATTTTTGTATTTGGCGTGAATATCCACTTACCGTGTTTAATAAACGAATTGAAAACTTCTCATTATTTTGAAGGGGAACGTTATATTGTTATCACTTTCTCTAACTACATTATGTTTAGAATGTCCAAGGATGCTTTAGGTAAATAAATGAGAGACAATATAAAGTTGTCCGTTATATTTTGGAATTTGGAGAGAATAATTGTTTCCTAGGGCTCCTATATCTTGTCTTCTTTAAATCATGTTTGGGAATTGTTTATAAACAGTTTAAATTATAAATAAACTAAAATGAATAGTACATAAATGAGTAATGCTTGTGAGTCCCTTCAAATGTTTGGATAAAAAGTGGTTTGAATTTTAATATAACAGATTGTAAACATGAGCCAAACGTAGGCTTAATCACCTTGGAGGCGTTGAATACAATGGTTTTTTAAAAGGGCCTTGAGAAGTAAAGAGACAAATGTCAGATTACCCACTTGTATTTTGACAAGGCCAAAGTGTTCTGCATTGCTTGGTCTTTTAGTCCGGTAATTCCTTGGTTAGTAAATGGGTGAGTGGAGGCAGTGAATGAAATTGAGTTTACAAGTATAAAATTATGCCTTACTCACACTCTTGAAGTTAAAATAAATAAATAAAAACTAAATGCTCCTTCTGATAATTGGCGTGGTTATGTTAAGCCCATGTTTGATCCCCTTTATCTAAAAGCTTATTTTTTTCGAACTTATTTTCAACCACACATTCTCACAATAAAATATTTTACACGTAAACACAACTTTTTAACCATATATTCTCTAAAAATTCACTATTGCAAAACTTATTTTCAATAAGAAACGGGGGATCAAACAGGAGCTAAATGTTCCAAGTGGCAGGAAGCTATTATTGATTTGGCAATGGCAGAAGCCATCAATAGTATTAAGGGAACTTAACCTGTCAACAAGAATGACTACCCTTGCAAATCTTTCACCATCGGTAGCGAGATGATAAATTTTTTTGTCAATGTTTGTCAGTTTCACAAGTATAATATTAATAATGCCTTTAGCGTGAATTCTCTGAAACAGGAACATGTTTTACATATTCTATTGTACTTGTGTTTATCATTATGTGGGGTAAATGATGACGAATTATTTTAGTGATGAGGGAGGAGGAGCAGGTGTCGGGGCAAGAAAGGTTGCCAAGGCATTGTTTGGAGTTTTGGGTGTAGTAGTTGATTGAGAGCAAGGGATAATATGCATGGCTATGTAGTTTTTAAAGAATCTAATGATAAATTATACATAAGGCAGGACGGGTAAGTTAACTACAGTCGTACTACTCAGTGTGTGAATTTCGTTTTATATTACTCCATATGTTTGTAAAAACTGGTTTACATTTTTATCTTCAGGTTGTAGGCAAAAAATATATTAGACTTTACTCTGCTTCATTGTCATATGACCTTTACCCACACACAAAATCCATGCTTAGCAACTCCAGCCAGGTATCTATGCTTCTACCTTCCATTAGTTATGTACCAAAATGATGTCTGACACTACAATGAGTGACATATTGATGCTCCTTTTTGTTTAGTCCTATATTGCTTTATGTTTGCTTAATAACTGTTCCTATGTTGACTACAATCTGTTCGACCATCTACTCTAGACGTATTTCCACCTTTTTGGTTCAATAATGTACAGCTCTAGGGATATCTTTTATGCAGTCTTGTAAATATGTATTTCTCGATGGAGAAGGTTCTTCAAAATCTGTATTGAGTGCAAGTAGAGATGTAGTTGTAGTCGAAATAATAATATGAGTTCCTGAGATGAAAAATTTAACAAGCTCTTGTTTCCTTGTGTACTAGAATACTGGGTCTGCCTTATTATTAGCTGCGAAAGTGGTTATGACCACACAAAACATTATTTCTTTTTATAAAGAATTACAAGTTGTGTACTCATGTATTGCTCTGTATTGCAGATCAAAGCCTAAGCACATAGAAAATTTGGCATCAACTACAATTTGTGTAAAATAACTAAAAATCATTCCACGCTATTATGTAGCCAACTAAACTGGAACACGTGCATTGCACGTGCGCGCCACTAGTTTTTCTTATATATATATCTTATCCCTCTTTCCATTCCATCATCGTCCTCTCTAGCTTCTACGAAGTATAAGAAATTCTGAAAATATATTAATTTGACTGCATTACTGTCTTCTTCAGCTTGTAGAAATAAGAAATTTTGAAGAACTTGTCTTCCGGCACAGAAACCAGCAGCCTTTCTGGGCGTTATTAAGAAACATAAAGGTACAGTCTTGTTAGACAAGATTTCTTAGTAATTCATTTGAATCATGAATAAACTTACTGTAATATGATATTCTGTGATTAATACTTCACTCTAGAATTTACAGCTTATTGGGAATCATAATTATGCGTATCACATGCTCGACGAAATGTCACAGTTGGTTTTAATATTCTTCCGTGGTCTGAAAGTTTGTCATAAACTAGAAGAAAATTGAATGCTACATGTTAACTAAAAATGCCCAAATCCCCAGCCACAATTGAATGTACCAAGAACGTGATTTTATATGTTTCTATACACGCATTGTTATGCACCACTTCTGATTACGCCATAGAGATTAAGCTATTCTTACCTTTAGATGATAGTAATCATGGATGGAACGTTTGGAAATAAAGCCTCTGATTCTCATTCAAGAAATGCAGATCAATCCGTAGTGTAAAAATTTTTGCAAGCACGTCCAGCAGATTATTTAACAATCAAACTACAGGTGCTCTTCACTTATTCAACATATTGTTGATGTGGTAACTAGGTGGAAATTATTAAGATTAATTTGGATAAAGATATATGCATTTGATTACATATTAGTTAAATTTATAACATTATTCCCAAGTAGTGGAAACTGTTAATTTAGTGCCCTAGAGTTTCTAAAAGTTGTTAAGAATGCATTCACTATATAGTTATTGCTAAGGGTGTGATAGAATTTAGAGAAACTTGCACTACTGGTCCCCCAACATATTGTCTGAGCAGCAAGTTTTCCTCAGCCTTTAAAAAGGAGAACTATACTGCCCTCAACTTATGATCTGTTAGGTAATTATGAATTTAAATGAAATATATTCATTTATTAATTGGATGAAGTGTTTGGTTGGGAAAGGTTGTTCGCAAATTTTATTCATTTTTGAATTCTTTGTTTCGTTTACTTAATAGGTTTGTTTTTTCTTTCGTTGTGTTTTGACATTTAGAGTTGAATTGGATGTTTTAGGAATTATCTTCAGTAAAATAGGCTCATATCTGATATTTGAAGACCAATTTTTACTTTCTTGGTGGATCCAGGGTCCTTGTCCAGGGAATGAAATTTGAGATGGAAAATCTGGGTTTGCATTATATGTTTCTTGCTGTGCTCTTTTTCTGTTGAATTTTGATCTATATATAATTGGGGTGAGTCCTCTGTAAGGGTTTAAGTTGAATTCCAGTATTTTGGCTGCTTGTTAGGAATTTATATTCCACTAGAAGCGTAGAGATTATTAGATGATATGGAGAATAATAGGAGGGAGAAAATGCCAAAAAATTCAGAAGATAGGGCGATGTTAGACCAAACTCATGGATACGAGGAATCAATTCATAAATACGATCCTCCACCACATGGTTTGAATAATGGTTTGTCAAATGGGTCAAAAGATGAGGAAAGTTCAATGGAAGTGACGGGTATGACTATTGATAAACCAAATGATAGGCCTTCAGATGAGCAGTCGGAAATGTGTTCTACCCCTGAAGCAAACTATCAGAGGAGGTTCATTTTGCAGTCTTCATCTGTCATAGAGCGTTCTTGGTGGAAAGATCCAAGTGTTAGTCCATCACCATTTAATTTAAAAGGGCTCAAACAAGGGCTTAATACTACATGTAACCGGAAAAAGGAGATGACACAACAGATCAACGTAGCCATTCTTCCTATAAAGGTGGGTTCTATTATACTTTCACTTTCACTTTCACTCTTACTCTTTACTTTTTACATTCTTTATACTAATAAGGACTCTGCAGTAAATTATCCTTTTCTAATTTTCAAATACATTTGTAGTTCACAGTCCATTTACAACTTACAGATCCTGTCTCAGGAGGGAAGGTTTATGCACAACACTTTTGTTCATTTTAGTAATAATACCATTTACTTTATACAACATCCACTTATATTCGTTTGAGACCCGATTACCTATGGTGATTGGAGGGTCATACACCATGGTAGCACCTACTATATCAACTATCTTATCTGCTTGATTGAATGAAATATTAATTTGCAATCCCAACCCTGTTCCTATTACATCTTCTCTTCATTATTGGTATGTTGAGCTTTTAGGCCTACTGATTCTTATGCATAAACTTAGAACTCTGTACTTTTCTATATATTTTCTTCATACGTTTTTTTATAAGCCAAATGGTAGAACTAATAAATGCTGCTGTTAAATTTTGGCCTTCCTAGATTCTTAAGTATTTCATGTAAATGTTTTTCATTCATTGGGCACTTTTAGTTTTTTTTTTCCTTTAGTTTTGAAGTTCATTTTTTTCCCCTTGAGCTTCTAAGAGATCATTTCCAAAATACCATAGAAGTTAAACAGAAATTGTTCCTTCACCTGCAGAGGAGAATGGACCTATGGCTGGAATTGCACTTGCAGAAATGGTATTCGACCAGGTTGATCCTTCCCTACAGGTACACAGAATCTTTTCTTCACTTATCTTCAAAATCATTAAAAAAAGAGCTTTTCTCCTCCAAAGCAACGAAACTCAAGAAATGAACATAGGAATCAAAGCTAATGAAAGGAAATATAAAAGCTAAAACATCCACAAACGAAACAGAGATATAAAACAAAGAAACCCGCACCAAAAAATTTGCAATAAGAGCCAGCAAGGGCATGGTGGATCTGGCCACAAGGGTTGAGAAGAGAGTGAAGGTTTATATTTGGTTCTCGTTCCTGAGAAGATTCATACATGTAGGCTGTACAAGAATAGATAATTATTTTGACATTCTTCTGATGGTTGTGATTGTTTTCCTAATGCTTCTATCAGGAAGAGGACCATCGGTTGAGAAAAGTGGTAGTCAATATTTCTAAGGATGTAAAGAAATTTTGGACAAAAATAGAGAAACTGGCAAGTCATTTAGGATAATTGCTTTTAATAACTCCCAAGTCTTTCATGATTACTACCTTCTGAGAATGAAAAATTTCCTATACATGGTTGTTTGGTCCTGTACAAGCATCGGCTAGAGTTTGATGAAAAGAAGAAAAAAGTACTTGATAGGCAACTGGAGCTTCTTCTAGGGCAAACTGAAAGGTTAAATTCTGTTCTCTGGAATCTGTTTCAAGTAGTTATGGTACCTAGAGAACAATAGTAGCTGTGTATCACATGAAGTTATTGTGGTTGTCCATATCATAATTGACTATACATTCTTCTGTAGAAAGTAAAAAATAAAATTTAAGCACAACCAGACATTCTTTTTTTATTTAAACAACAAATTAAATTTCTGTGCGAATTCTTTTCAGGTTGCTTTTCCACATTGTGTCACCTGCTTTGGTCGCTGTTACCCTGGCGGGGCTGCTCTGATTGCAGATGCTAAGAATTTGTTTGATGGGATCAATCGTTTATTGGCAACCTCTCCCTCAAGAGCACTACCAAAACAAGTACATAATGTGGACTCCAAGAGCATGCCAGAAAACGGGAATCTGCCTGTGCCGGAAAATGGGGATGTACATTCCGATGAACAAGCAGAACATGATAACGAAAAGGAACAATCAGACCACAAAGGAGAAGCTCAGTAACGAATGAAGATAATTTGGATCCACATCATCAAGAAGTGCAGATATAGTATAGTATCAGTGAAACTCCTCCATCCAATTTGATCATTGTAATTATTATGGCTAAAGGTGTTGTGTTCTTGGTTGTTCTTGCTCGTTTTTGTGGTCATTTTACCTGCGATAGTGATAATTTGACGTTTAGAACTTGTGCAGAGGAGATGAGCTTCTTCGTGTAATCAAGAGAATTATTTTGTTTGAAGGTGACTATGGAATTAGAATTTCTAATCTACGTCTGGTGCATAATACTTCTGTTGTTTTACTTGAAGAATTTTGATTCCCTAAATCCTCTAAAATGAAACTGCCGTGGACAGTGAACCTAAATGACCTAACTTCGATTATGGATATTTTTGCAGCGGAAGTTGACTTAGAGTGTGATTGATTGGTTTTATTTTTCATGAAAAATGTCATTTTATCACTTAGCGCCTATCTGGAAATGCTTAATAGTAAAATTTCTATAGTTGGACAGCCATTTTCCTACCGTTGGCCACCATTTCCAACAATTTTCGGCCACCTTTCTTGACCAAATCTCTCATATGTGGGCCCCAGTTGACCAGTGGTCAAAAATTTGGTTTTGAAAATTTCCTCCAGACAGGTACTTAAATTCTTACTTTTAAAGTGTTTAATTGACAATTTTTTTCATAAAAAATATTTTTCAACTTTTAGCCCCCGTTTGACACCCATTTTTGACAAAAAAGAAATTCTGGAGTAGTGATTGATAGAAGAATGTATAGTTAAAAAGTAATGAAAATTTTTGGGTTTATGTGTAGTATTATTTTATTAATAGAATGTGTGAATGAAATGAAGAAAGAGAAGAAAAATGAGAATGAGAATGAGAAAAAATGGGTGTCAAACAGGGGCTTAATCACATGATCATATTTTTTTCAAAAATAGGGAAAATATTTTCTTTAGGGAGAGGAAGTTTTTATTTTTCAGGTAATTCATTCTCTCTCTCTCTCTCCCATCTATTATCTCTCTCATTTATCCAAAAATAAAAAATGGACATGTATAAAATTTTCTAGGCTGAAAATTAAATTATTCAAACGCATTTTATTAATAATTTACATGTAAATAAATTATGGGCTGTTTTATTCTCTATAATTTATTTTATTTCCATGCAAATTTTATACTCGCAATCAAACGCACCTCACTGATGGTAAAAACAGAAAGAAATTCGAGTGACCAAGTTGGAACCAAAACATTTGGGCGACTAAAATGATTGATGTCTTCTTCTAACCCCATCTTAGAAGAAAATGTATGCCTGAATTGCAAGCCTCTGCGATGGAATTAGAAGAATATTTTAGTTTACTGTTGGTGGATCATGGTTTGTTGATGATGAGGAGCAATTGATTGCAATACATTTAGCCCGTCTCGTTTAGTTAAAAATCGATTTTTTAGTAAATTTTGATAAAAATTGATAGAACGTGTAATTGAAAAGTTGATAAAAATTGTGAATCTCATAAAATGTGTGATTGAAAATAAGTATGAAGAAAAATAAATTTTAGAAAATGAGGAAAGAGCTTTTTTTTTTTTTTATAACGTTCTTTATTTTTGCAATTTTACTAGGTACTCAACGATGCTGGCAAAGAACCTTGTAAACTCACCAACTCCTCGGAAACCAATCAACTCGTACTCTGCTCAAGAGCAATTGAGTATTCAATAGAAAGAAGGAGGTGAAGATATTATTAATAAGACAACTAATTAAAAGACTGGTATAGAAATGGTGAATTTGTTCCATTTGGTTTATTTTACTGTATGTGGGGTTTTGGATCTTCCCTTATTTGAACTGCAATGCTGGATCTCAATCAAAGTCTCCTTATGTTGACAAAGACTACGATGTGCATTCTGATTATGAATCAGTAAGCCTCCTTGCTTTATGCCATGGAAACTTTCTTCAAATGTTTATTGCTGTGGAAAGTAAGATACACGTGGTAATTTGCAGCCGATACCTTGATTTAACTCTCTTTGCACTCATACGCGAGTGGCTGTTACTTTGGTTCAGATAGTTTATCTCTCTTTTTCATTTCTATTTAATTTTGAAAGTCTCTACATATTGCAAGAAATCCTGTGGATTTTACCACTCATTCCATTAAATTTGGATAGTTCGGGGAATGTATAGTTTTTAATGTACCATTCCAAAATTCAAACTTTTGAGTATAGGCTCATTTCTGGTAACCTCATTTGTGCTTACTCTTGCTGTAACATGAGGTACTAATTTACTAGGGTGTACATAACTTGTTTCCAAATGCGTTGCCTCTCCACATACAGGGTTATGTTTTATATCAACCATGTATGACTTCTTATGAGTAATATATGATTGAGTCCTGTGTCTTTGGGCTCATTCACTGCAAGTAATGCACAATGCTAATGTTTGTGCTCTGAAGGCATCTGTTATGATATTGAAATTTCATATTCTTCTTTAATATGTAAACTTTGTGCTTCCATATGTTCAAAATCTAGCTCCAGGAAATGTTTGTGTAGTGAAAATATTTGTTATAATACTGAAATCTATTATTCTCTATCATTTTAACTTTGTGCTTACAAAGTACGAAATAAAGTATCACTGATTCACCGTATGTTGATGATCCCGCTTTAGGAAGACGAAGAGCATACTATTGAAGAAGATGAGGCCCTTATAACTAAAGAAGAAAGAGAAGAAGAATTGGCCTCTTTACAAAATGAAATTGATCTACCTCTTGAGGAGTTACTTAAACACTATGCTCCAGAGGAAGGTAAGTCATAAGTTACTCTGTATATCTAAACCCGCATCGAATTTCAAATCACGTTGTCATTTCATATCCACGAAGGTAGCAAATTAAATAGTTGAATTTTGACAACCTCAAATGTTCATTCTACTTCCTATAGTATTGAAGACTTGTCCATATATATTGTTTATCTTCATAGAAAAACTATTATATTATTCAATTTTTTTAACATGCATGGTTAGTGTATCCAAAGAATTGAATCCTGGATTTATCAAATTTTGCACTTCAATGTGACCTGGTCCCTTACTACCCTACATTGAACTTATGTCACTGGATAAGAAGTAATGCAACCCCAATTGCACTAACTTAGTGAGTATGGTCATTTACTCGTTTCTTCTTTAGTTGCCATAAATGCGCAGTTTGCACATCACTCTATTAGCTATTTTCTGACTACTTTCATTAGGTATAAATATTTGCAGTTATCAAAGAAAATAGCCCAGAGAATATTGTACCTCGAGCAATTGAGGTAAAGGAAGATAATGTTGATTTACCTGGAGCAAATGAGGCTAGACAAGAGAATGGTGATTTACCTAGAGCTACTGAGGCAAGAGAAGACAAAGATCACTCTCCTGAAGCAACTGAATCAAGAGATGATAATGGTTAGCGTCCGCAGTAGTTTTTTAGTAGAACTCGTCGAAATCCTTGACTGTTAAGTGTGAAAAAATGTTATATTATGCATTCAATGCTTAAGAAGAAGTTACCAAATAAAAGCGGGGGGAGAGATTTTTTTGGAACGCTAAGATTACTTTCAAAATTACATTGCCCGTGCATTGCACGGGCAATAAACTAGTAAGAGGAAAAGAACGGAAGAAAGAGAAAAAGAGGAAAAAACAAATATCATAAATATCGAGAAGATTAAATCCAAGGACAATGTCATTTGTACATTTCAATATTTACACATTTGTTGACATTGTTCTTGTTGTAAAAAAATTATGGGTTATTCTTCTTGTACATAATGGGCACCATGTGTCCATTATGGACACCATTATGATGCCCATTATGTACCACTAGCACATCCCAAAAATTATTGATTGAAAAACTATTTTTTTAAACTGTCAAATCACAATTTGACATGTGGTAAAGTGTAAATCATGGTTCCTCATATCCAACACTTGAATCACTACTTGGAGAATTGTGCAATTTCGCAAGCATAAGGGTATTTTTAAGAGACTATTTATAAAGAGCATATTATGCATTGTAGAAAACATTTTTAAATATAAAGAGTTAAAATTTTTATGCAATCTTCAATAATTTTTTCTATTTTGACTCTTTTATTTTATATTTTACTAAGAAACATTTATTGATTTCTCCTCATATTTTATTTAACGTAAGTTTTTATATGTCATGGCTAATCAATTTAAATGAATTTTGAATATTTTAAAAAGTAGTGAAATCTATGACTTATTACAATCATTTTACATTAAGAATAGGGAATAAGTTTGGCTCTCTAAACGTATCTCCAAGAAATTTTTCAAATACAACATGCTCTTTATTTTAGAGATCCAATACTTAAAAATGAGTTATAAGAGACCCTCTACTTTAACTTTTTAAAATAAACGGTGGGTTTGGATCTCTAAATTTAGAGATGCTTTAAAGCATTCGAGGCCTCTATTTTTTTAAAGAGCATATTCTGCAATTTAGAAAGAAACTACAAATTTAGAGGGTGGAATTTTTTTAGTATTTTAACATACTCTTTATATTTAACACTTAATTTTGCTACTCACAAAAAATATTTATAATTTTTTCCTAACTTTTATTTTCATTAGCTTCCTTGCAAATTAGTTCTCGTTTGGTCCTCCATTATTCCATATTATAATAAGAGGAATAGTGATTTTTTAGAAAATGAGTGGTTAAAAAAGAAGGAAAGGTTTTTGGGTTTACGAGTAATATTACTTTATTGAAGAATGTGTGGTTGATAAGAAAAGATAGAAAAATTAATTATAATTAATGGGGGTTAAACGGACTATTAATATATTATTTTATCCGTTGAAAATTGAAAAGGTCAGAATACATTTAATTATAAAGAGTAAGTTTAACCCTTCAAGTTTAGAGAGTCATAATTGTAAAATGTTAATTTAAAGAGTTTCTTGAAACATAATTTTAATGATACTCTTTAAAATAGAGAACGTCTTATATTTAAAGAATCTTTTATACATGCTCTTAGCCTCAAAGACTAAAAGTCCTTCTATTTGAATCTCACATATACTGCAATTTATTGAACGTGTTAAAGATGCTCTTAGTGCAGCAATATCATCATTATCAAATGTTAATATCAATTTGGCTCTACTTATAAAAAAAATTGTAACTAGCCTATTAAGACCACCCTTGAGACAAAACCGAATGATAATACGACTAAATCTCGTGATACCTAAGAGGTTGCACGAGCCCAACGGGATGATGACCCATGAACATCTTATATGTGAAGGCTTGATGTTTTGAGATGGAGGAAACTAGGTGAGATGGTAGGGTAAGATGTTCGACCTGCCACTAAAATTATAGGGATATTTTAAATTTGATCGCTAAACTTTATTATGTTTTAAATTAATTATCTAAATTTAAGATATGTTTCGCGTTAGTCATTGATCCTTGATCCATTCCACATTTATTAGCTTCGATATTGATTGCGACTAGGGAGATGCTTGACGAATAGATGTTGTCGATTGCCACGATTCAATTGTCACATTAGCATTCAAGAGAAGTCTCCTCTAGGAACACACACGAGTTTTCCTTCAAGTCTAAACTCAAAACTAAGAAAGAAATAATTAAGATGGACGCTGAATGACATCGCCTGAAAGATAATAATAATAATTTTCCCCTCAATTTGGAGCACATAACTAAGAGCATGTTTGGTTGTGATTTTCAAAATCAATTCTCAAATCAATTCTCATTTTCAACCACACATTCTTCAATAAAATAATACTTTCCATCACATCAATAATTTTTTCTTCTTTTTCAACCACACATTTCCCATCATATCACTATTCAAAAATCAATTCTTCCCCCAAAATCCCTACCAAACACACACTAATTTACTAGTCTCTGACATCCTTCTTTACCAAAAAGAATAATGTGCCAGAGGAAGAATTTGTAAGTTCAAAGAACAAGTCATTCACATGCGAACACATTTGATCAAACAACAAAAAGTGTAAATATTGACAGCGAGATAACTCACCCAATGTCAAGCAATTTGACTCAAATTTCACTTTAATTTGTCAACATTGCTGATGTTTGAATGTCTTCAAATTTTATTTGATTAAGATTCTCATGTCTTACAATCTATCATATAACAAGATTGATTTTGTGTTCACAAATTTCTAGATTTTAATTCATACACCAAATTGATTGGCTTTTTTTCCACTATATAGATACGAAGGAAAAAGATTAAACGGTGCCGTATGACTCCAGAAGGAACGGCCCAGATTACGGAATTAAACCACATTTCGATCATCCGATGCACCCAGGTGAGTGGATCAAACGGCCATCGTCGCTTCTCTTTTCCACCAATAGTAAACGACTTTCCATTATTACGAGCATGAACATTTTAGTGGGATTTATTCTTTCAACTATTTTAGAAGATCTCTCTTCCCATTTCTATTTCTATTTCACTTTCAATTTCTTCACTTTTTCTTGCATTCTCTCTATTTCAATTCTATTACAAACATGGTTAGTATCAAATTATTCGTTTCGGTTCCGTGTTTCTGGGAAGGAATTAAGCTAATTTGAATAGATTTTTTTTTGTGAATTTCATTTTACTTATTGGAATGTTATTGTTTAAATTTACTCGTTTCAATCCAGTGTTTTTTAGCAAGGAATTAACGATTTTGAGTTTGAATTTCAATTTTAACTATAAATATTCATTATGAATTAGATTCTGAGTTTTTCTGATTGGTAGGTTGGATTGAAGAAACGAAAGCCAGAGTGGTTGAGCAGTTTGCTGCACAGCAAATTCTTCGATTCGTGTATTGATCATCGAGAGCTGAGGAAGAATATGTTCTGTATCGATTGTAATCTTTGCTTCTGCAAGCACTGTATAACTTCTTCAACTCACTGCAACCTTCATCGCTGCCTTCAAATCTGCAAATATGTATATCACGATGTTGTTCGCCTCCAAGATATTCAGAAATATCTCGATTCTTCTCAAATTCAAGTTCGTATTTATTAACAGTTTCACTATTATTATTATTATTAGTTTTGATGATAATTTAATTGATGATTATAGATTAATCTCTAGATTGAGTGCTGTTTCTTATGGTTATTATCTATCTGAATTGATTTGGTAATCCAACATTAATAATCTCAATTACTGGTCCTTTTATCCATTTTCTTGTTATGATTAGTAGTTAATTTTTTGTATTAACAATTTAATTAATGAACTTGGTTATATATATACACACACATGCAGACGTACAAAATTAATGGTGAAAAAGCAGTACATTTGAATCCTCGCCCACAATTCAAAGGATTTGCAAAATCCTCAAAACCGAAAGCTGGGGCATCGTGTGACGCATGTGGGAGGCACATACAAGACTTTCCCAATCGCTTTTGCTCCATTGCCTGCAAAGTAATTTTCTCGACTTCCGAGCATATTGGGTAGTACAATTCTCCCGTGTCCAAAATGCTTATAAACCGCTTACGGTTCTTCAAATTTTGGCTTGCAGGTGTCGTCAGATACAATAATTGAACAGCAAAGCCAGGAGATTTTCACCAAATTTGACGAGCTTTCTAGTGAAAATGATTCTTCCGAAGTAATTCAAGCCTGGGTTGGTAATACATTATTTAGACGAAAGAGGTTATTGCATAAAAGAAAGGGAATCCCTATTAGAGCTCCGTTCCGTTAAATAAATGTCGAAAATTTCAACTTTTTTTTTTTTTTTATTTAACTACACATCTTATATAAAATTTCAATTATTGTTTATAATATGTCATTTATAATTGAAAATTCATTTGTGCCCATGCTATTTTAAGCACTTAATACATATGACAAAATAGGGGTCATTTATTAACTATATTGGGTGCTTTTCATGCCCCTTTTTGGTATTCTTTTTTGTTGGGCTGTCATTAATCGAGATCTATGTCGGCATCGTGCTGGCTTCTCATTTTGTCCATATTCTAGTAGGGCCATTATAATCCCATATGTTATGGCAAAAAAAGGTTTGGTCTATGTTTTCGGATTGAGATTTGCTATTTAAAATTGGTTATCTAACTTGATGTCCACCAATGATTCATTAACGCATCATTTTAAATTGACAAGTTCAACTTTTCTCTCGCTGTCACTTGTGCTTTGCTTAAAATTAGATATAAACTTTTCTCTCACTGCCACTTGTGTTTAAAAATATAAATAAAATTATGTGTCAATGAATTATTGGGTGGACAGTAAGTTGGACAGTCAATTTTGGACGGCAAATCTCAACTGTATATTTTCACATGAATATGGTAGACAAAAATGTCATGACCGAAGTTTCGAGCATGAGAATTTCGTTTCCATCAACCATTTTTTTGTAAATCCATATGACTTTCGTCATTTTATTTCTTGGTTTTGAATTGTTATTTCAATTCCTAAATCTTTTAAGCTTTGGATAGTACGTTTGAGTGACAAAACTAGAATATACTCGAATATTCAATAAGATTTTACTTTACTTTTTTAATGCTATAATGTGTTCATAACATTTTTTTAATCAACTTGTCGCACTTACATGTTTCTCGTAGAACAAGATTTTTAGATAATGAGTATAACTGAGTGCCTGCGTGAGTTTGTGTGTTAGATGTTTTTGTTTTGTACTTTTTTCCAACTATGCAAGAAATTCTTAGTTATCATACCAAGTGAAGACTAGCAAGAGTGTAATGCAATAACATATTTGAGGGAATAATGTTATTTATCGTCATGATGATGGAATATCGATAATGTGTCAACACATTATCGATCACATTGCTCTCTCTCCTCTCCCTTTCTCTTATAAAAATTGTTCTGTCAAATCTTAGTATCCACATACAGTAAACTATTACATTACCGATATTACATCATCACAATGATAAATAGCATTATGCTATTTGAGAAATTCTCTTGTAAATTCTTTTCATCAAGTCATTGCTAACTATCAGTTTGGAGCATGTCAAAATCGAACAAAACACCAATTCATTTATTAGAGGTAATAATACATTTATGATTTAGCCCCCGTTTGACAGACATTCTTTCAAAATACATTATTTCATAACTCATTTTCAATTACACATTTTTCAATAAAATAATATTTTCTATCACATCAATAATTAATCTTTACTTTTTAATCACATATTTCCCATCATATCATTATTTAAAATACATTTTTTCTCAATAATATCCATCAAACATACCCTTAACAACCTAATTTTTTGGAATACTATGACATCGTGAATATTTATTAAGGTTTAAATGGCATTCATGATAGAATCTAGTCATAAATGTAAATATGGTTTGAAGGTTTAAAACCTATGTAATTAACAATTAATTAATTAATATTTAACCAGTTTATTTGTATTGGTTCTAACTATTTTATGAACTATCAAACTATTGACTAATCGACCTCGGTTTAAAATTAGTTAATTATGCAGATCGTGTATACTATAATAATTCATCCACATGTCCTAACTAGTTAGTGACCTACATAATTTCATGTTTTCTTGATACAAAAGTAGTCTATTGATGGCAACAAATTAACTCTAGTATAGAACATGTAACATAACAATGTAAAAAAGATAAATCACAGCAACAATCTCTAATATTTTCGATTTTTGCAAATTTTACCTTAACCTTCAATTTCAACCAACAAAAGTGCCTAACCTTTAATAAATATACCGTTATTTGAACTGAAAAATGTAAAAATTGAATAATTTGATCATCTTAAGTAAGGGTATTTTAGTCAATCTCATATAAAAAAAATAGAGGGAGGGAGGGAGAAGAAAAGAAAAACCATCTTCTTCTTCCCCCTCTCACTCACCCCACCCCTACACCCTTACCCATCCCCAAAACGAACCTCCACCATTTTCCGCGTCATCATCTTCATCCTACATAACCCTTTGATGATCATCACCCATATAAGCGTTGGGAAAAAAAATGAAGTGAATGGCTGACTTTGGCATAAATTTTGAGTAGGACCTGTTTGCTTATTTTGAAAGATCAACATTGATTTGTGTTCTCTTCCGCGAGAACATCGAAATCATGTATTTACTTGCCAAAAATGAAGATCGGGTGAATGAGAAATTGAAGTTCAAAGTGGACCATAGGAACATGGTTTATGTTGGAGGGAAAACTAAATTTGAGTTTATACATATGAAGTTTATGAAAACAAGAACCACTTTACATATGGCTACACTTTGAAAGTGTGTAATCATATGTAGTATAGATGCTCTCTCCACATGCTATAGCATATGGGTGCAAATCACAGACCAAAATAGGCATCGAACCTTGAACTTGTGTGCGGGCGATACCTGCGTACACGAATGTCGGACCGAATTGACCAAAAACTGGCTCCTTAAGAGGGCCTACGTTTTGCCAATTTTTTTGCTTTCAACAACTGACTTTTGGTTTCTAAAACTCCAATTATTATTGTGATTAACGTTTGAAACTGTTTAAACTCCAATAGTTATTGTCATTGAGTTAATGAACAGATTTAACTCGTCATTACTGGGGTTAAGTATGAAGCCTCATTTTTCCACTGTTCCAGACATGAAAAATACACTTTTGCATTACAGTTCCAAAACACATGAAAAATATTTGTTTGCATGCAAAATTGACATCTGTCTGTCAAGATCTTGGTGGTAATATTGTTCATATATTAAGTCAGTTCGCTGGAATAGAATCTACAGTACTCGGACTCTACTGGTTTACCGTTGTATCCTGAAAAACAGACGCTCAAATTAAATCTCAAGTACTTACGGTGAGGGGGCGAATCTGTTTTATGGAAATTGTGCTTACACAAGCCTTGATTTTTAAAGTTCAATTGAATTTTAATTCTCTACTATTTAGATTATTTTATCTATTTTATCATAATTTATATAACTTATTTTGTTTGTTGTGATTAGCAAATTATTCAATATGTTATATCTTAGTTATTATTCGGTAAGTTATTGTCTACACGGTAAATTGCATATACGGTATGTTAGTTGCATATACGGTATGTTAGTTGCATATCCGGTATGTGTTGTAAATTCAGTATTTATTGAACCGGTATTCGTTCACGAATATTTTCTCTAACAATAAGTACACACATACAAAGATTCATACATTATAGTTGTACCCAATGATTGTTCTTCTTCATCCGTCGTCAACTCGTCCACTTCTGGGTTCTTCAAAATTTTCAAATTCTCCTGAGAACAAGCTCTGTTCCATACACTGCAATCTGTATTCAAATTTGGGATCAAGGATTTATTTCTCTATGAAGAATTGGATTCGAAACAGGCTTGTTTAAATTAGAAAGCATTGAATCAAAATAGGAGAAATCGTGATTGGGTTTTGCTGTGATTGAAAATGGCCTGATGATCATGTAAAAAAGAATGCAAAAAAAATAGAAAAACAAAGAAAATTATACTAAAAATTGGCAGCCACGTGAAATTTTCGATTCTTCTCGTCCTACTTATTCTTGAATAAGCGATGGCACTTGCATTCTTGAATTGGGGAGTAGACTATTGAGGCTTGCATTCGCTTTCATTGGTGGTGGTGGTAGAAGAGGAGAGGGAGAGGTGGAACGACAAAGCTTTGGGCGGAGTAGATGGTGGTTTCGAGGGTGTGAAGAAATAGAAGATGTTCGGCATGAATGAGGCAGTAGAGATGGCAACGGGACGGGTTCGAGTCCTGCCCTTTTTTAAAAAAATTTCAATTAAAATATAAATTCAAAATTTTAAAATTCAAAGCAAATAATACTTAAACTAACTACATCAATATCTAAAGCAAGCACTCGAAATAAACAATGTCCAAATTTTTTTTTTTTTTTATTCTTCAAGCGGTGGGTTCGAGGAGGGCATCTCCGCCCCGTGACCCGAGACGGGGCGGCGAGCCCCGCCCCGCCCCGCCCCACCCCGCCCCGCCCCACCAACCCGTTTGGGACGGGTTTTTTGCCCCATTCAAAGCGAGGCCCTGCGAGGGTGGGGCGGGGAAAATTATCAACCCTATGAGGCAGCCATAATTGGGGGTTGTGTTCCGTTTACACTGGAATTTTTCAGGGATTCTGAATCACCTTTGAGAAATTATTTTACGGTGGCGGTGGACGTTCTATTTTCTGGATTTGGAGGATGAGAGAGATGATGTTTTTTTTTTTCTTTTTTGGTTTCTTTAATTTAATTTGTATGGGATTAACTAAAATGCCATTACTTAAAATGATTACAATATTCATTTTTTACATTTTTCAAGTCAACTAATGATCAAATGGATTACTTCCATCCATTTAGAAATCAGTTGCATATTTCTAAAAGGTTAGTGGCGTTCGTTGGCATAAAATAAAGATTATGATAAAGTCTACAAAAATTGAAAAAGTTAGAGACCGTTGATGCAATTTTCCGTTGTAAAAATGGTACACTATAAAAGAATGATACAATTGTCCCAAGTTTTAAGTATTAAATGAACTGTTCTACGAGAAAACCTCTTTTGTTTTCGTATCAAAATGCAACTTCTATCAATTAAACGAGAACCTTCATTAATTGTCCAAGAAATTTTCGTGCCTCGCCATTTTTTCACTAGAACAAATTTCATATGTTAAAAAAGCACAACTTTACAGTGACGTTTTTTATGCTTCTTACACAAGATCATTGTCCTTCCATTTATAACCATAGTTGCACAAAAATTTGAAGGAAATATGTTAGTATTTCAAGGAAAAATACGAGTGTTCATGTCAAAAGTTATACATACAAAATCTACCCCTAACTAATATGGTAAGTTCGTGACACAAATGGAATCTAAC
Source organism: Fraxinus americana (assembly GCA_035079005.1). Classification (NCBI taxonomy): domain Eukaryota; kingdom Viridiplantae; phylum Streptophyta; class Magnoliopsida; order Lamiales; family Oleaceae; genus Fraxinus; species Fraxinus americana. Next base: position 48,061,908 of record CM068707.1, read on the forward strand.
AAATGCACGAACCATTTGACTTAGTGCGAACTCACCGAATTAACACACGAAATTTCAGTACCAAAAAAATCAAATTTATTTATTTCATAAATTCAAAAATAATAATAATAATAAATTGGGTTCCAAACATATTTTGCACATTGTTCAATTTACGTGAACTACATGTACATAAATTTAAAAAATTTGAAGTTTATGAGTTCATGTACAAGTACGGATTGATCGACATAAATCGATCCTTAATTATATATCTTGAATATGTGTCAATACAATTTAATTGCAAATATTAACGTAGTCTAATTTTATGGAACTCGTTGTCTCTCTCATAATAGCATGGATAAATGGATAGATAATCTGTCTTCTTAAAGAACAGTCGTACTATATGTATATAATGATTTAAATGAACATGATGTGATGAAATATGATTGGATCAAAATTTCTTTAACCAAATTAAAAAAGAGATCATTTCTCACTCTATTATCTATATGTAAACTATTATGTAACTTTATTATATAAAAGTAACATTATTTATTAATGGTTTATTGATCCCCTTTACTTTATTTTAATTTATTTATCATACTCATTTTCAACTACACATTCACATAATAAAATATTCTACGCGTAAACTTAAATTTTTTTTTTTTTACTTTTTAACCATACATTCTTCAAAACATATTATTCAAAACTACGTTTTTAAAAATTTTTAAGCCACCAAATAAAAGAATAGACATTGTGAAGAGCACCGAGCCTATAGAAGAATAAAATAAGCTCTTGTTTGGTATCGATTCAAATTTAGATTTTAATCTAAATCAAAATCAACAATCAATTTCAATTATTTATTTCATGTGTATCACAACTTTTCAACCACACATTTCATCAATTTTATCAAAATTTACTAAAAATCTGATTTTATTTCCCACCAATAGAGGAGCTCAATATGATTCGGTTGAACTGAAGGAAACTGGAGGCGTTGATTCTGCAATAACAGTAGAGAAGCCAAGGCCCTAACCACGTGAATCCAAAATCATCAGATCACCCAAAAATTCGTTACGGTTCGACATAAGTTTACCAAAACACCCTCGAGAAATCCAAAACTACCCAAATTCTTTCCCGCCCACGAGGCTCATAAATGTAAATTCACACCCTTAGAATTCAAGCGCCAAAGCAAAACCCCCAATACACAAATCGTTTTTCTTGCTTCACTCTCAAGAATTGAAACCAATTTGAATGAGAGAAGAAAAAAAGCGATTCAGATAGTGTTCTTCAATGGCTTCAACTATAATTGAAGCCTGTAATAAGAGAAAAATGAGAAATTATTCAAAACTCTTTGAATTTGAAAAAGTTTCTAGCCTGTGTGGATCATTCAGAGAAAACATTCGATGTTTTCTACAAGATGCTGCGGAACATGAAGATTATACGGTTAATGGGATGCCCATATGGTGCATTCTGATTGTTTCTCAGCACATTGGTGTTTTCCCACTCTATACTATCGAAGAAACCGTTGAACACTCTGTGAATCCCTTTTGCGATCACTGTAAATTATCAGGTTGTATAGTTTATTCGAATGATTTTATGATTTTGAATTTCAGTTTCTTTTGATGTTCTTGATTTTTATTTTTATTTTCTGAGAGAATTCGGTTGTTATGGCTATAGGTTGGGGACACCATTATGTGTCGAAGAGGAGGTATCATGTCGTAATTCCAGCAAATGAGAATTGGAATAAGCCAGTTAAGGGGAATTTCTCTGAGCTTCAGGGTCATAATTTATACGGTTTGATTCATTGCAATGGGTATGGGCATCTTATATGCATCAATGGGTATAATGAGAATTCGATCTTCCAGAATGGGAGTGATTTTATGGACTTATGGGATCGTCTTTGCACAACTCTTAAAGCCAGGTAAAATATTGAACAATGTTCTAGAAAATTATGTTTTAGTTGATGAATTTGAAATTATGAATCTGAATGTCAAGAAAATTTCCAGGGAAATTTCTGTCTGCGACGTTTTGAAGAAGGGAAAAATGGAGCTGAGATTGCTTCATGGTGTGGCATATGGGAGATCATGGTTTGGAAATTGGGGCTACAAATTTAGTGGTGGGAGTTTTGGGGTTACAGAACAGAAGTATGATACAGCAATTCAGATACTGGGTTCATTAGGCCTCAATAAAATCATTAATGATTTCAAGAATGATGGAAAAGGAATGGAAATCAAACAAATAATTGACAAGTACAGAGAATCGAGCGAAAAGCCATTGATTACTATCAGTGATTTGTTACAATACATTTTTGCTAATCCTTGTGGATATGAGTCCAAAACAGAGGGTAGTCCGATCAGTTTCAGAACATTTGTGAATTTGTTGGCAAAAGGTGATTGCAGATGGGCTTCTAGGAGACTTGAGCATGTGCTAGTTGTAATTATAAAGCTCTTGAATGAGCATAAAGCTAATAATCTTAATAGAAAATATGGTATGTCAAGGCATGAGCTAAGGGAAGAGGCAAGAAAATCTATTGGGGACACAGGTTTAATTGATTTTGTGCTCAAATCTATCAAATCGTTTGCAGTGAATAATCAAATTATTCAACGAACAATAAATCCACTGACTCGATTAGTGGAATTTACTATCTATGATGTTGTTAAAGAAGGAGAAGGATTGAAGTGGAGAATGGATTCTGGTTGCAGATATTCAAGAAATAAACTGGAACAAGCAGCAAAAGTGGTGGTGAATATTTTGAAGGAAAATAGAGGTATAGATTCTATGGCGCGGCAAGAATTACGAGACAGGGCTAGGGAATGCATCCGTGACACTGGATTGATTGATTATGTGCTGAAATCATTAGACAATGCTATTCTTGGGAATCAAATTGTTTACCGGTCAAAAAATCCAACTACGAATAGGATCGAATACTCTCTTGAAAGTGTTACTAACCAAGGCAACATGGAAAAATCTGAAATAATATCGCCTACCCTGGATAACGAAGTGGGCTTGTATTTAAATGAGGATATGCTATTTCTGTATAAGAATGTGCTGTTGGGCTATACTGAATCGAACTTAGTTGGTTTGGCAACTCAGCTTGTGTTGGACAGCAAGCAATTTGTGAAAGTGTGGGAAATTGAAGGACAAGTTATCAACCAGTTAATGACATTGGCCTGCAAGGTTTTGCCTAGTTTTCACGAGTTGGAGACCGAGCTGACTAGGCCATTGTCGCCTGGGGTGACAGTAATGATCCCACCTGGGATTACCATTGGTGACCTTAAGGTGGTGGCACAACGTGCTCTGAGGGATACTTATTGCATTATGGATGACTTTGTGGTAAAGCAAATCGGTGGGTTGAGAGGAATAGATGACGAGAAGGTTCTGTCTTGCACCCTGGAGCCGGGTGCTCACATTTGGGTGAGAGGGTATGGGATTGATTTGGCTACAGAACTAAGGTATGAAGATGGCACCTACAAGTCCACACTGGATGGTTTGTTACATTGAAGACGATGATGTTAAGGTATTAAAATATGTGAATCAACAGGAAAAGTGAAAAAAGTATAGTAATTTTACAATACTAATGAAGATATTGTTAGTTATTCAGACATAGTAACTTTGTAGCAGTGCTGACAATTACACAGTTTAGGAATTGTGTATTGAAAGTGGAATAGATGTGCAAGATTGCGAGTTATACAACTGATTTGAGCATGAAATACAGCAAATGCCGCAACTCGCAAGTACATTTCCGAATGGAATTTCATAAAAAGCCACCTGTTACGATGTTCCTATGGAATTTTAGTTGATAACAGGAATAAAAATTATAGATTTTACACTGAAAAAGATTAGGGGGAGACTTTAAGCTCATTGATTTTGCGGGAACGTCGTCTGAATAACTAGTTCAAGCAGACGCAATAGATATATGGGCTCAAATTTCTGAATCAGAAAGCCCCCAGCCTAATTAATATTCTGGACTGCCAATAAAACTAAAGAAAATCTGGTGAAGTGAGCCAAGGAATGGAATGACTAAAGATCCAAGTCAATTTAAACCAAAAAGAACATCAATTATATATCGAGAGAAGTGCAACGTTTGGCAGTTGTTGTGATTTGGCAAAGAGCTTCTTGTACTTGAGTCGAGAACGAAGAAGATAGGAGTATGTAAAAGTGTTTTGAGCGATAGTCTCATTTTATTGAATCGACATATTAACTAAGTGGCAGGCCTTGAAGAACTATTTATGGTTGCAATCATGGATACACGCTGGGCAATTCTCGCTTAACAAGTTGCAACTTTAAGTGGAGAATAGTATACGAAGTGATTCAACATAAAAGATAAGGAAAATTGCAGTAGCAGTCTCTAAACTTTTCAATCTTTGTATATTTTACCATAACCTTCAACTTATGCCGACGAAGGTTAGGGACCTTCAATTTGACCGTTAGTTGACCAATAGTCAAAAGATTGATCAAATTTTAAAAAGTTAAAATAGTAAAATTATATTTAAATAAAATAAAAAATTTAAAAACCAAAACCCTGTCATCTTCCCCACCCACACCCTTACCCTTACGCACCCCCATCCCAAAACCAAACACAGAAACTGCTCCACCATTGACACATCATCCCCGTCGCCAACACCACTGCCCAAATCGTCAAGCCCACACATCACCAGAAAGCCATCATTCCCCTTTACACATTCCATCCAACCATGATCCCAAACTCCACCAGATGTGCCGGAATAACCACCCAAAACCACCAACTTGTGCACTCAAAAACTACAGACAACTCCTCCTCCGATCACACCCACCGTCGTGAACTATCAAAGTTGACTCCCACAATCTAGACGTCCAATCTGATGATGGTATTTCAACAAATTTGAGACAAACAATCAATGCACTTTTTATATCTCTCATTTTATTCTTCACTTTAGACTACCATTTTTATTTTTTTTTTAAATTGATGTCTCTTTTCATGAGTTTCTATAGTGTTGGTGTCTGGTGGTGAGATAGGGTTTAGTCGATGTAATAGGTGCCAAGATGGTGGTTAGTCGATGACGATTTTTTGGTGATTTTGGTGTGTGGATTCTATGGTGGTTGTGCTTAGGTTTAGGAGTGGTATTTGATGGTGGATGTGGTGATCGAGGGGAGGGGAGGTTGTGCTAGCGACGGAGAGGTTGTGCCAACAGTGGTGCCGACTGGTGGGTGGGGGGCGATGCTAACGATTTTTTTTTCTTTTTTAGTTTAGTTTAGTTTATTTTGTTTTGTTTTATTTTGGTTTTTAAATTATTTTATTTTATTTATATATAAAATAACAAGGTTACCATTTTACCCATTCTAATTTAGTAAAAAATTAGTCCAAATCTACTTTTGTTAGTCAAGTAACGGTCAAATGGATGGTTTTAACTCAACTGCATATTTTTAAAAAGTTAGGGATCTTCGCTGCACAAATTAAAAATTAGAGTAAAGTCTACAAAAATTAAAACGGTTAAGGACCATTGTTACAATTTTCCATACAAGATGGTGAATTTCTTGTAGTCCATTAACAAGGAAACTACTACATGAATTGATCTATAGAATTTCTCAATCTTGTATTGTAATCTGACCAACAAATGTATATATTATATCAGATTACAATGATCTTGACCTATTACGAACTTTTGTTTTCCTTTTTAATTATCAAATGGAAAATTTTTATTGGAGGTCACCTAACTTTAAAAAGTCCTCATCAAGTCATCAAACTTCAGTTTTATTTCAGATCTAATCATTTCTTAGATGCTTCGAAGTAATTGACGAGACTTGCCTATTTGGAGGTATAAAAGCATATAACAATAATAATAATTCTACATCATAGAAAATTCACATCATATTATTGGTCCATATGTAATTTACGAACTTGTCTTCACTTAACTGACTTCGTCGTGCTAGGTTCAGGGTTTGGGATTAGTGATCCAAACTCTTATGATCGTGGGCCTTGCCAAGAATAGCCCAAAATCTGAAATTAACCTTTACAGTGGTAAAATCTTTCGGACGACTTCAAAAGTCAAAATAATTATAATTGGTTTGAAATAATGCAACCTCTGTCTTTATTGAAATCATTCACACGATATATTAGAATAATTTTTTTTATGATTTTAGACTCTCTCGACGACTAAATTACCAGAAACATACTAAAAGACACTATAACTACTTTTCCAGCAATCTCCCATTCAACATCATATTCAAGCTGGTAAATTCTAAGGATTCCGACGCCCGGTTTTAATGACACAAATTACATTTGATTATAATTCAGTTCCTTCTACCTTTATTTCGCTTGGATGCAACTACAGTCCATCCATCTTCTACTTCAGCCACTTCCTGGGGTCTAGGTTCATCAATCATCATGTCCTCTTTATTCAAACTTGAATCGGGAGCATCAACTGTCATTTCTGTTGAATTATCACCATCATGATCGTTGTCGTCATCGCTATCATCTTCATCATCACTACGAGCCTGACAAAATAGAATAGAAACTTCAGTTGTCTAAATCAGTTGGCATGTATAGAGTGAATTGTTCAACTACCAATTACTGGCCATCAAATTACATGAAATTTACAGGAAGTAATTGGAAAACATTGCAACTGTTACCATTACACATTAACCATTGGAAAACATTGCAACTGTTACCATTACACATTAAACATCTATAAACCGAGGAACATTTTTCCTTAATCCACGTTAAAAAATAGCTGAGGTCTTTGGTAAGAAATCATCATGGAACTTCCTCAAATCCATCATGATAAATTTTCCTTTATGAAGTACCAGCCAAATGCTTTTATACAATAATCAGAAAAGCAGGTTACAGATGCAAGTGCAACCACAGATTAGTTCTGTCTCAATTTGCAAGTCCAAATAACATTTTTATCTTCTTATAACATTAGCGAAGTACAATTTTAAGACTCCAATCCTAGAATCATTCATGAGTTTTGACTCCATATGATTACCAGTCACTGAGACCAGATTACAAAAAGGGAATCCATTTCGAAATTAATTAATTATATATATAAGACCAGAATGACTAAATATTGATCAAACTTAAACGATCAATAATTACATCACAATTCAAAAACATGATCATTCATATATTTATTGTTCCTTGTTAAAAAAACATTCCAGCCCCAGGGTTGTCATTTAATAATACAACAAGCTCGGTTCATGAACACCAATAATATTGATCCAATAATAAAAATTGTTCAGCCACTAGAGAGTGATATTACCTGTCTGACATAAGAAACACTTGGAGTATTTGTTTCCTTCAGGATTTTTATTGTGTTAAAGTTACCTTCAGCACATTCTTCATGCATAACCATCAACTTTTCTGCTATCTGAATACAGTTTCCACAGGAACAAAAAGAAAAGAGATAAGAATTAGAAGATAATCGGAATAGTGTCAATAAAAAAATTGACTTCAAATGCATAAGCATAGTTCAACATATTCATTCATCATTAATCATTGATAAGCATGCCAATATTTCAAATGCTCTAGAGGAGTAGATGACAATTATATTTGGTTAACCCAACTTGACAATTAAATGTTGAGGCATCAAACATTTAAAGGTTAAACGATGTCGACAGTTAGATCGAGGTAACATGTATCAGCATATTCGGCTTAGCTTTAAGCACCTCTTGTTGACAGCAAAATTGAAATTTAAGAAGCCCCAAAACATCATAATCTCAGGCATCTCTCTATGTGCATCTAGCTGTCTCCAAATAGGTCCAGGATTCACTGGTCAGGCAAAATAAACTGGCCGAGTCAAGGTTTCACAACAAATATTACCGATCAAAATATTTAATCTCATCATAAATTCACACTATTGACTTTTATAGGTGGAATAAACTGCTTTTTTTAATTTTGCATTCTATATAGTAATTTTCAGCTGTTAGTTTTTCCTTGCATTCGATCCAAATTTCATGGCTTTCAGTAAGCGTATGTAAGCAGCATGTAAGCATGCAACTTGTATTCATGTTCTTGTATCTATAACTGAAGACCACAAATAACACCAAGAACGTACCTCCTCAATGCTCCCATCATCTATCTCAGTGTTAAGAGAGAGCATGAATTCTTCCAGCATATCCTCTAAATCTTCAATGTATACTTTCTCTGAACACCAAATTAGACAAACTGATATCATGATGGTTGCAACAGGTAAACCATATTGTACAATCTTATACCTAAAAAAATTAATGCAAATACATCTCTATCGTCCACAGACACAAGTTAAGAGCAATAAAAATTTAGCATTTACAATCAAGGTCTTACTAATTATAATGATATGAAAACACATCAATTGCGTGCATGTGTTCAATCAAATAAGAACAAAGAAAATACCTTTGGATTGAGTGAGGGCGTGGAAGAGAATTTGGGCCAGTTGTTGGGATTTCTGGACAGAATCACGACCACCCCACTCATTCTCAACGGCCATTCGTAGAGCGGCCCATCGGGAGAGCACCAAATTTACGCCCTCTTGTAGTTGAGCAGCGGCCTCCGCCGTCAGCACCGGATTCTTATTGCTGTCCACCATAACTATGAGATCTGATTTTCCACTTCTCCGCTCTGCCGAAAAGCCAAAAACCCTACTTCTGTCTCAGTTCTAGACGGCGTGGTATTGGGATAATTGTTGAACTTTAATTTATTTCAACTTATCAAGGTGTCATTATGGCCATTAAACTTTAATTTGTTACACCATAACTGTTGAACTTTATAATACCCTTCAATTCAAAACTGAATTGATGTCTTTTGACTAGAAAAGGTAATGCTAACCCAAACAATCATTTTATTCTGGACAATACGCAACTTAATTATAATGTAAATCAATATGATAGTGGAAAATAAGGGAATGTATACAGTATAAAATCAAAAATGATTTCTTGGACAAAATAAGTGAAACTCAGATCATGAATGCTGTAAAAATAAGAGCTCAGCTAGCCTAGCTTAGTACTACCGTTTGGAAAACCCAGAAGTAAAATAGATCAGAAAAATCGTTTGAAAATCAATGCTAGATACACAAACTCAGAATAGAAATTCACGTGGAAATTGGAATTTATGCCTGTGGTTTCATGAATTAAGAGAAAGAAAGAAAAATCCAAAGAAATGCAAAAGTGGCCGAGAACTCAGAACTACACAGCAAATCAGGAATTCTCAAATGTAAAGTGTAAACAAAATACTTACCGACACCAGTTTCCACTGCCGTTTCTACCGTCTGGTAACTGGACTTTGGACTCGTCTCTCAACTGGAGGTAAGTGAACGAACGGCCTGAACCTGAAGGCTGAATTGTTGAAGAATGAAGCATTAGGTTAAAAATAAATAAATAAATTGGGCCCTAAAAAATCTGGGCCTGATGGGGAGGCCTATTCGGCCTCGCCTCAGGTCCTGCCTGCAGTCAAAGTTAGCCACAAGAGCCTATCTTTGGAAAAAGGTCTCATCAAGAGCATGCCCACATATGGATATGTAACGAGGGAAGATTACAAAACTAAGAGCTCAAATTTCTCCAATTTCAAATTTAAGAGATAAAGTTTAAAATTTTAAATCTCAAATTTTTTTTAATTTTATTTATAAAATAATTAATTAAATATATTGAGGTCACAAATTATTTTTCGATCATATTAAAAAATTTTATAAGTCACAAATTATTTTATAATTACAAATCGAAAATTTTATAGGTCACAACTTTTTCATCGGTCACAAATTTATAAAATTAATAAGTCACATATTATTCATTGGTCACAAATCACAAATTTTATATATCACAAATTATTTTAACGTCACAATTCAAAAATTTTATAGATCGTCATTTGTTCATCAATCACAAATCAAAAATTAAAACGTCACAATTTATTTATAGGTCACAAATCACAAATATTAAATGTCACAACTTATTAGACAGTCACACATTATCAAATTATCGATCACAAATTAATAATTTTTTAGGTCACACGTTATTTTTTTGTCACAATTTATCTTTTTCATCGGTCGAACATTGTTTATGAGTTACAAATTAATCAATTTAATGGTCACAAACAACCAAATAATATGTGATCACCGCCAAACACCCGTGACTATCACCTCACAAATGCCACCAATAGCATGCAACCGAAACCCTGTCGTCGGAACCACCACCTCTCGACAGCAAACCATCATCTAAAAATACCGACATCACCACGACGACCACCACCCACCTACAACCACCGCACCTCCCACTACTAAAAACACAGAACCTGCACCACCAACCCCCCACCCATCTCACAACCCAAAAAATAAATAAAAATTCCCCACCCTATCGCCAGCAACGTCGCCGTCGCCGACCTCCACCAACACTGCCACCATCTACACCACCCAACCAAAATACAACATGGCACCAACCGAAAGCAGCATCACCACTTCACTGTCTCCGCCACCACAACCTCCAATAAACTACAACGTTCAACTTCAAAACCACCACCACGACTCCCCACTACAACCACTAACAAATCACCACTAACCGTCAAATCCACCGTCGACCCAACAAAACCACCACCACAGCCAAATTCACAGCCACCGCCACCAACAAAAATCATCCCCAAATCACGAAGCAACGCACAGCCTACCATCACCCCATCATCGCTACTACCGCAGTAGCGTTTCAATTCCATAACGTCCATCAACCACCACAAAATCACTACTCCCTGTAAAAATTGCAAAAAACTTAGAAAAAAATACAGCGACGATTCGCACGAATAAATGCCGCTACTTCGTGTTTATCCACAACGCCGCCGGACGAGGCTGCATCATCTCGTGGAGGCTGACTACCGACAGAGAGGGAGGAGATCGAAGAGTGGAGAAGAGAGAAGGTAGAGAGAGTGACAGAGATGAGAGAAGGTAGAGAGAGAGAGAGATGGATGAGGAAAATTAAAATGAAATTGATTAGAGTTTGGGATGAAAATTATACAATTAATATTTAAAATTTAAAATAAAATGTCTGATTTTTTAAAAGTTAAACCTTTAATCTGATTTTTGAAATTGAATCTTCTTTAAAAATCTGGTTTTGTGTAATTTCCTCATGTATCAAAGCAGTGGACAAGACATTGGGACCAATCATTCGGGCTTTGTTTGGTGGAAATTTAAATTCATATTTTAATTTGAGTCAAAATCAATAATTAATTTTAAAATATATTTTATGAGACCTACAACTTTTCAATTATACATTTCATCAACTTTTATTAAAATTTACTAAAAATCTAATTTTAATTTCTACCAAACAGTGGCTCAATCTCTTAGCTTAGGTGAATGGTAGAAATGCTTGAATAATTTGATCTCTCTATGGAAGGTTAATTTCTCATTTAAGACCCTTACAGTAGTCTCTCTATCATGATTCAAGAAGAAAAATTAGGACTTCATTATCATGATAATCTAGTTCGGATTTTATTTTAATGTGACCCAGTCTATTTTAATATGAATAAATTTAGAGTGTAATAGATATATAAGAATCGTGAATGAAAATGTAAAATTGAATATATTAAGACGCTTTTAAACCTTTTTTTTCGAACTAAAACATTTTTTTTTTAATTTTCACCCCCAACAATTTTTTTTTTCTCTCGGTGGTGGTGCAACTATTTTTTTCCCCTACCTGCAACCTTTTCTTTTTCCTCAAGGGTGCTTTTTTCTCTTTCCATCGATAAATATTGGTGAATTGTTCACTTGAAACGTGAAAAATGATAAAGTAATTATAAAAGTGTCATTCACTGTAGGTGTCACGGGAAAATTTAGTCTAGGTAGAATTAGATTAGGGTGGGGGACATGTTGGAAATTTATTTAATCAAGTACAACGAAAAATAAAATAGATTTTAATTCTCACCAAAAATCATCTCTGTGCTTGGATAGAAACGGTGATAAGAATTATATTTTTTGTAGATTTTACAAACTTCTTTGCTTCTCTTTTTCGTGCTAACAAGAATATGAATCATGTTCTATTATTTGAAAAACCCTAATAACTTATTAATATAAGTTTAGGTGAGCTTGATCCGTCTCTTAAATTTAATTAGGTCAAATATTTAATTAATCGAATTAATTAAATTTGGCCTATAAAATAAATTAATCCAAATAATTAATTCGAACATATTAATAAGCAACCCAATATATATATATATATATATATATATATATATATATATATATATATATATATATATTAAAAATATTTATATCCAAAACTGGTTAGACTTAGGGCATAACACCTACTTGACTTACACTTACGGTGAGTAAAGTATTCATATAGACTTGACACACATAAATAAGTCGAACGAAATAATAAATTAATGAAAAATGTGTAGTTAAAAGAAAAAAAGAAAAGTTATTGATGTGATATAAAATATTATTTTATTGAAAAATGTGCGGTTAAAAATGAGTAGAAGAATGAAAATAAAAATTTTAATGTGGCTCAAACAGGATCTTAAATTTAAATAATACAGTAATAATAGTTCATGCCGACCTCTAAAATTTTAACATTACAAATAAATACAAGGAGTAAACGATCTTAAAAATATACATCATTTAGCATCGAGCGAATCTGTCTAGATGGTGGAGAAAAGGGATTTCGATACACTCCATTTGTGCAAAATATTGCCAAAGATATCATAGAAGTCGATCCCAACTTCATTTTGTGTAATTCGCATTGTCATAAAACCTTGTCCATCGTAATAAAACTTCATATTGTCCTCTTCGTTAGACGACCAGCTATAACTACCTCTCCAGGCCTTTGAACCTCCGCCACTTGTAAAAAATTGAAGAGGGCTATAAAAGATTAAAAAAAATATTTCATTAATTTTTTTGCCAATATTAACTTAATTAATATTAAGGCAGTAATATTGCCTGTCTCCACTGCTGATGTGTTCCAAACAATGATCATGCCCATTTATGTACATATCGACATTATTCGCCTGCAAAATTTTGATTAACAAATACAAACATTTATTTTTGAACCAAAAAAAAGGGTGAAAACATACCTGGAGAGGTCTCTTTTAGATAAAAAGAAGTGAAATGAGTCCACCATTTCCCGTTTTCTTAAAATATATTTTTCTCTGAATAATGCTATTCATATTCGCTCACTGCAGCAGTCGTCCTATGTAGTACACACATGTCAAGTGTGTATTTAATGTATTAATGTGGCCAAAAAACTATCACATTAATGTATCAAATAACTACATGCTATGTGTAGACCGCATAGGGTGACTGCTGCAATGAGCGACTATGATTAGCATTACTCTTTTTCTTTTCATTTCGCAAGAATTTCGAGTCATCTAGACTCTAGATACAGTATACAAAATTTACAAGAATTTTGTCTCTATTATTCAGACCTCCTAGTCTTATTCGTCGAATAAGGTATAAAATAATATCAAAATTTCGTTAATTGTGTTGAGAGGACGTTTAAATGTAATGGCACTATAGTCATTTTGTATGATTAAATTGTTATATTTAAGGGAAAAAAATTTTTTACACAAGACAAATTTCATTTTTTTTTTTTATAAAAAAAGACCAGTTCGAATTTTTTTTTCCCAAAAAAAAAAAAAAGAAGAAGAAGATTTACCTGCAGAATTGGAAGAAGTCTTTTTACAATGAAATTTTCCATGAATTCCACCACTTCTAATGGTATGATGACCAACCACAATTTTCCATTTTGCATGAGATTCTCCTAAGGCTGATTCTAGATCCTATTAAGAAAATACAAAATATTGTTCAGTGTTTCGTTGGACCGAATAAGATTAAGTCACGTTGTATTATGTAGTCGCAATAAATACAAGATAAAGAACTATCGGCACGGTGACAAACTAATTTACTTTCAATAGGGTTGTAAGATATTTTTCTCTCGGAAGTACGCCTCTCCAATCATAGACTTCATCTTCTGGATCTGTAAAATATTTATCTTGGAAGGGGGTCGTGTCGATGAAGAAGAACTCCGCAATATCTGCTCAAATGAAGTGGAAATGACAAAATGAGTAATAAACAAACCGTAAACCTTAGAAATATTTTAAGAAATTCAATAGAATTGTTACAAACCTGTACTGAGAATGTAAGATTTGAGGCAAAACCATTTACTATCCCTTTGTTTGAGAATTGGGCTCGATTGTGCTAAAGCATCACCTCTATAGTCATGGTTCCCCAATACTGGAATAACAAAGCAAATGGGTAAATTTTAATCGAGGTCACCCAACTTTGAGCTAAGTCCAACTAGGTCGACGAACTTTAAAAAGTCTCAATCAAGTCATCAAACTTTAATTTTATTTCAAATTCAATCACTCTGTTAGATGTCGTTAATGTAATTGACGTTATTCAGCAACATTGAATGTTAAAATTAGATGGAAATCATTGAATGCTACGTAGGACGGAGTTCAACCAAGTGTAAGAATGCAAATATATAATATAAATATGTAAATAAAGTTAAATATTAAGTTTGGTTAATGTAAATATTTTCATGACATGACGTTTTCAAGTTCCACTTAAGTTCTATGTGGCATTCCATCAATCACGTTAACGACATCTAATGCAATAACTGAAAGTGAAATAAAATAAAAGTATGGAGACAATTTAATTTGAATTAATTTTTGACAAATAAATTGTAATTACCAGAATACCACAGTTTCTGCAAGCTGGGTGCAGTGTAAATTTTGGTAAATGATTCCTCAAATGCTGTATCGTGTTCATCAGTTAATCCTCCGGGGTAAAAGTTGTCACCTGTAGAAATAATAAAATCCAGGTCCATCTTCTCTCCAGTAATTCCCATCTGAGAGAATAACATCAAAATAATAAAAGTTAATTGTTGTACATAAATTATGCGGCTTTGCTAGGAGTACATCACCGTGTACATCGGGGTGTACACCCCCCTCACATGGGGGTGGGGCCCGCTCGAATAAAAAAATATTTTACACAAATGAGTCCCACTCTCATGTGAGGGGGGTGTAGACCTTGATGTACATCTTTTGGTGTACAAGTAGATTTATCCTAAATTATGTACCCTTATCATGACACCTTTTGAAAACTTGACTCTCGTACCTGTAAGGAAAGATCGACGACACTGTTTGCACGTGTATTTAACAAGGATTTTTCTACTTTGACATAAAAATTGTAACATAATCCCAGTTGACAAATGATGATTTGATGGGAATGTTGACTGTATTTAAAAGTCCAATAATGGGATGTCATGTAGCATTATGTCAAGAATTATGTCAATCATTATATTTCTATAGCATGATTCATTTAACTAGCTTGTGGATGGGACGGCTAATTATCATAGTTTAAAATAAAGATACTTGTACTACCGAACTTTTGAAGAATTTTGTTACTTGTACATATAAAAAAATATACATAATATGATGTGGAGAGAAAAGAGTGGATAAAAAAGTTAATTTTATTTTATACTGACAAATAGTAGAGTATCGTGTGACATTATGTAATCAATTATATAAGTTTTGATGTACATGTAGCAATATCCACTTTTGAAAATATAAATATGCTTTCAAATCATTTCATTCTATTGGTAATATGTTGTTATTGTTATTGTTATTCTTTCGTTAGTGCGTAGTTGAAAAAATGGCTTTAAAGGACATTTCGTCCCTTGTAAAGAGAATAAATAATTAAAATGGAATATGCATGGAATTATACCCTTGTAATAAACCTACACCAAATACAGTGACTCCTACGAAAACTTGCTTACACGCAAAGTATCCAATCCTTTCAAGCCACATATTTTTTTAAAAAAAAATTAGGGTATCCATCATTGCATCAGAATATGCTAGTTTTTGGATTCTACAAGGGACCTAATTTTGTCTTTTGGCAAGGGTGTTAGATGGGACGAATCGAGCTAGACGAGTCATGTGTGCGAGTCGAGCAACAAATAACTCATGCAAGCTGCTCCTCGAATTGATTCTCGCCATTTAACACCCTACTTTTGCCTAAGAATATGATTCTTTTGGATGAACAGAAACAAGAACACTGTTATTCGTACTTTTTGATGTACAAAAAGTTTGAAAAAAATAATATCCTCAACTAATAATTCAGAAATTGCAACAGAAAAAGTGAACAGTAGGAGATGACTCGCAAGAAAAGATAGAGATCTATATAATCATGTATTTTGCACTACAATTAACAAGATAGGATAGATATATGTGATATATATTCTGGTCAGTGTCGAACAGAACTCTCCGATTTTCAAAACACACACCACTCAGTATATTATATTATATACCTGGTAAGCAACTTCAGACTGATTATATTTTCCTTTCCTTCCCCAATCTCCGACCACCAAAATGCTAAGGGAGCCATCAGCTTTTGCAGGATGATCAAATCTTTGAAGCTCAGCATTCCCATCTTTACCATTAATAAAAATTGTACCTACGATCACACAGATAAGTATAGAAATTTCATTCTTTACAGCCATCGGTTCGGTGGGAACGACGGTGCCGGAGGACGAAGAGTTCGGAGAGAAATAAGAAAAGATATGAAGGCAGCTCCCTTGTTGAGGGTCCTTTTTAATATTAGCACAGTACGTAGAACTGGACAGGATTGTCCAGTTGTCTTCTGATATAACATGTCCTTTAGTCCCTAAAGTTACAACAGAATTTCAAATTGGTCCTTAACTTTTATTTCGTTCCAGATCGGACATTAAAGTTTGCTAAGTTCCAAAATGGATTTCACGAGTAACAAAGTGACAAGATTGAGCCCCTATTTGACACACATTCTCTAAAAATATATTTTTTCAAAACTCATTTTCAATCACACATTTTTCAATAAAATAATATTTTCAATTTCATCAATAATATTTTAAGAACCAACTTGAAATTTCGCTAAAAGCATACGGACCAAATGTATGTATAATCCAACTTATCCAAGATTTACGTGGTTGTAAGAATGAACCCTCGTTCGGTTTAATTAACAATCATATTTTTTTTTTATAAATATTGATAAAAAAAAAATAATGAAATGCATCAAAATAAATTTTAAAATAAGGAGACCGAGTTTGAGGAATTGTCATGCTTGGCAGCCAGAAGTTTGACATATTGGATGACATATTATTATTGAACTGTTTAAAAAATAATTAAAAAAATCTTATTTGTACATCACACATTGTACATAAGCGGATACATCACTCTCACATGGGGTGTGGGACACATTGTATAAAATATTTTTTAATCTAAGCGAGTCCCACTCCCATGTGAGGGGGGCGTACACCACGATGTACAATATGATGTACAAGTAGCAAGATCGAAATAATTAATACCGTTATTCAATCAAGTATTTTTCCTCAAGTCAATCTGATATTCAAGATGTTGAAAACAGAATTATTATAGAAAGAAAATAATTACGTTATGGGCCTTTGGTGCCCTACCAGCTTAGAATATTCTTTCTATATCTATACACCAATAAAAGAGACCATTATCAAAAGCAGGCAGACAAGATAATGTCGGATCCCACTATTCTGGTTGTAAAGCCTCTTGATGATTGACATGTGAATCAGCTGGGAGATTATTATTTTAGAATTTACCAATTTTAAATAACAATTCATATTAATTATATTTTATAAAGGATTAGAGCCCCTTGATTAGGCTCCATGAAAAATTGATTTGAGGGAGTATATATTTTGAAATCGTGACTTTTTGGAAAAATCGTGATTAAAAAATAAAGAAAAATATCAGATTTACGTGTAACATTATTTTGTTGGAAAATGTGTGGTTGAAAAACGGTTTCGAAGTTTTCGAGGTGTTTTTTGTGTTTGTTCTTTGCGCCATACATCTTTAAATCAATAAAATGATAAATCCAATTTAAATGTGTATATATATAAGACTCGCTTTAATGATATTATTATTTAATGTTACATGATGTGATGATCATCTCTAATAGAGATTAATAAAATTACGCAAGATGAAAAGAGTAATATGTGTTTGTCGGGAGTAAGGTCACGGGCAGGGGCAAAGCTTCTTTAATAATGTATGATGGTGACCCCAATGCACAAGTCCAAACTCCTTCGTGTGACCCTACTCCGTGAAAGTAACAAACAATTTAATTAAGCATAACTATTTAGAATAAACTCATCTAGTCTAACCCCTAATTACTCAAACCCAATTATTGTCCACTTTTGACCTTCTAGTTTAATTGGAATCAGACGATACTTGCCGGTACAACTAAAAGAGCGAAAATCGATCACTTCCGATGTCAAAAAATACGAAAAAGTAGACCCGTGAAAGGAAAAACTACAAAAACCTGCCCATGTCGATTAGTTCGATTCCGATTAAATCCTTTTTAACTCTTGATGTCGATGCCCATGTGAACTTTGAAATGCTTAAGGTCTGTTTGATTGCAATGGTAGAAAATATGTGGAAATAAAATGAATTCAAAGGACAGTAATTGCCTAAAAAAGTTTTGTAGAGAATTGTTAATTAAGTGTGTTTCATTGTTATAATTTTTCATCAGAAAAATTTTTAAATTTTGTGTTTGTTTGACTTTATTTTATATGAAAATTGTCCATTAAAGTGATAATTATTTTCACAATTGGTTATAAAATTTGTTTCTATTGCCAAAAAGTAAAAAAAAATATTTCCTAAAAAATCATTTTTTTCATCAAAATTTAGTGTTTGTTTGTCTTTGTTTTATATGAAAATTACCCATTAAAATGAATTTTTTTTTTAGAAATAGTTATGAAATTTGTTTTTATTGCAAAAAAAGAAAAAAGAACGTCGAACTGGATGGAAAAGCATTTTCCCTAACTCCAAGGAAATGGAGGAGGGAAAAAATTTTATTAGCCAAATTTGTGCAATCAAACACCACATTTTGACAAAGTTGAAAATTATTTTCCTTTTTCCTAGGAAAACATGGTCCATCAAACATGGCCTTATTTCTCATGTGAGATAGAGTTGTCTCTGTTTGCCTGATAACGATAATGCACTATGAGATATCCATAGAAAAATCAAAAAATAATTATGTTTGGTGTACAATATGGATGATAACTTTATTCAAGGAATGTCGCGAAGCATTATATTATGGAAAATGACAAATGTACAGTCAAATTGTACATTAATTTACACAGTCCCCACACATGGGATGAGACCCGCACACATGGGGACTGTAAGTGACTGTATAATTTTAGAGCATGCTTGGCACAGATTCTCATTTTCTACAGTAAATCAATTCTCATTTTCAACCACACATTTTTCAATAAAATAATATTTTCTATCACATCAATACTTTTTTCATCTTTTTCAACCACACATTTTTCATTATATCACTATTTAAAAATCAATTTTTCCCCTAAAAATCTTTACCAAACACACTCTTAATGTAAATGTAGCAGGGTCCTTATATTATTGGCTAATTTAAACAATTTGCCAACTCACCACATTACCAAGCACTTCTGTATCATCCATGATAGTAGAAATAACAAAATCCAGAAAAAAGGGGAGCTCTGCTCTGCTTTTTATTTAGGATAAGTTAGCAGGTTGAGTGCACCTCCTTTTTACACGTCATCAAATCACCTGCTCACAAAATCAAACCCAATATTTTTACCAGCCAATTAGATGTGTGCATGTGTAGGCTTTTATAGGGAATGTGTCACTGTCCACTTCGTAGACAAAAATTTGACAGTGATCCGTCAATAAAAGTTTGACAGCCCCTACCGTCCTTTTACTCTTTAATCGAGAAATTTTGACCTTTTGGCTTATATTTCGCTTTCATTTTTAAAAATTCATTTCCAACCTTACATTAAATTAAATAATTAAATCAACATTTTTTAGTGATTTTTTAAAGTGGAAATTGTAAGAAATGTCCACTTTCTTCTAGCCACTTGCAAAAATGGCAACTTTTAAAAATCTTTGCAAAAATGGCCATTTTAGTATATTTTAGACCAAAATACCCATGGTCAACAATTTGTGATTCCATTCAAAGACAATAAAATGGATATTTTTGCAAAAAAAATATGGGCTAATGAAATCTTGACACATAACCTACTCCATTTATTGCAAATGACAAGATGTCAAATCATAATTAATGTTATTTTTTGCATTGACACAGAAATGTCGAGAACGACATTTCAAGTGTAGAGAAATGTTATATTTGAAATGAAATATCTTTCTAGACATTTAATATGTCGAGAATGACGTTTTCAAATGTCGAGAACATTTAATATTGTGATTTGACGTGTGTACTATTAAAATATAAAACGGGATTCAAATGTCGAGAATGACATTTTAAATGTCGAGAATATTTAATATTGTGATTTGACGTGTGTACTATTAAAATATAAAACGGGATTCAAATGTCGAGAATGACATTTAAAATGACGAGAATTCGTAGAGATTCAAATGTCATTTTTTTTCATTAAGGGCATAATAGACACTTTAGTATTAAATTTGAAAATTGGACACTTTTCAACTCACACCCTTAATTGTGGACATTCTTGAAAATACCCCTTTTTTAAATTTTTTAACCACACATTCTTTAAAAATTAGATGGGTGTTTGGAGATGATTAAAATTACTATCTCAAAGCACATTTTCTTTCAATAATGGGGCTCAAAACATCGCAAAAGTAGTTTGCGGATTGAGGGTTAAAAATATAACTCGAAAAAATCATCATTTTGCTACAACGAAAAATGAGAACTAACGACAAACAATTCCTATACATCATTGTCATTGAAATCACGGGCTTGTCACAATTCAAATAATAGCATTGATTTTTGAATAATTCTCGGTGTACATATTTTTTGGTACCTAAGAGCATCCACACCCTCAAATGAGGTGGGACCCAAGTAGACTCCAAAAAAACATCATTTTGCACGTTTTCAACTACAAACACAAATGAGAAATAACGACAAACAATTCTTGTACATCATTTGTCATTCAAATCACAGGGTTGTCACAATTCAAATAATAACATTGATTTTTGAATAATTCTTGGTGTATATAATTTTTTTGTACGTAGATGTGTCCACACCCTCACATGGGGTGAGACCCGAGTAGTCTGTGGATTGATGGTTAAAAATATAACTCGAAAAAACATCATTTTGCACGTTTTCAACTACAAAAACAAATGAGAAATAACGACAAACAATTCTTGTACATCATTTGTCATTCAAATCACAGGGTTGTCACAATTCAAATAATAACATTGATTTTTCTAGACACTACCGAAGTTGCAATACAAACTAAAATAATCTAGAGAGTCGAAACTTTAACAAACCTTCACAATTACAGCCCGACACCTACATTAATACACTGGAAACCACCCCGCATTCAGAAATTTTACTGAATCGAAATACAGAAACAGAGAGTCGACAAAGCCAAACAGAGAGTACTGTGCTAAGATTTAAACATATAGAATACAGTTGTCCACAGATCTATTCTATTAAAGATGAGCAAAACTAACATGTAAACTATTCCATATTCACCATTATATTAAAGGGAAAGAAATACATGATGTTTCATTTATGCTTCTCTTTCTGTCAGCCCAAAGTCAAAAGGAATGTAGTTTTTGAACTAGTATTCTAAAACTATTTATTAGCATGTATCACAGCCAAATAAGTCATCCACTAGATTCATTCAACTGAGAAAACAAAGACAGAATGAGTAAACGAAAACTAAAAGAGCATTACGAATACACAAGCTTGAAACTATGGGAAATAAAATCCGTTCTTTTTGAGACTGTTCTGGATAAATGTATTATTTACCTTAGCAAAGTACTTCCCAGGGTTTTCAGCACACCTTAAAATAGTTAAAAGGGCAAACTCAAAGAGTCCTGAGGTTTCACTTTTTACTTTCTGCAACATGATGAATTATTTAGTCAAACGGATATAGAACATATTAAGCAAATAATGGGGAAAAATAAAACAGTATACCTTTTCCAGCGAGTTTCCGTACATGCTATGATAAGCAGAAGAAATAGCAGTTAACTGTGACCCGCTTCTTTCAGAAAAAATGCGTATGAAAATCTTCTCATCAGTCCCTAGCTTCTTTTCCCCAGCTTTAAAAAGAGATTTAGCATCAGCCTCAGCCATTACCCTGTCAACTTGTGGACCTTCATAGCGCATTGTACTAACGCAAGCAAGCAACAACTACAAAATAGAAAAAGAAATAGAGAACATAATGAATGATATGAACTGGTGATGCTAAATCTATTTGAATCCCAGTCTTAAAGCATTAAGTTAGATTATTTATATATAAAAAAAAGGTTAATTTGAAAGTTTCTTGAATAGCATGGATGATAAAAAGGTTGGTTTTTCATGTTTAATTCTTAGCTTGCGGAGTAGAAGTTTTCTTTAGTTTGTCAAGTCAAAGGTACTTTGGCAATTCTATAACATTCTCATCAAAGGTTTAACCAGATTATTAGGCATTAACAGGAGGCAAATCATGTTTTTGAGTTGTCCTTTCTCATCTATGACTAGTTTTAGACATAAAGGCCTAGGTTTCTCAAGAGGACACTAAAGTAAATATTTTAACATTTTACTAAAATAGTATGACAAATACATTTTTCCCTCCTAAAGTGAGTAACATCATTTCTAATGTTTGTACACCTTAAAATAATTTATGAAGACATGAAGCCAAACTGGAATCAATTTAAATCATTTATCAGAAAAAATATACATACAACTTTGAAGGTTATATTTAGTTGACCCTATTAAAAAGTTACCAAATAACAGCTTAATGGTTCTTTGAAGATAAGGAACAAATGTGAGCATGTATAGAATTTCTTTCAGAAGAATGTAAACATCTCCAACCAAAAAAGAGGAAATTAAAATCCTTAACCACCAAGGGAAATAGATGTTAAAAGATGCAGCTCCTTTTGTTCTACCAGTTTTAAGTCTTAAGACTCTTAACAAAGTAATCAACATGTCGTACGAGTCAAATATAATGTCACAAACTTGTTTTATGGTAATGCATATAAAGAATCCAATCACTAACAATGCAGTTTTAGATTACTTAGCAAAACAGAGAAATCTTCTGAACAGAACTGAAAAGGATTGACATGTTTGTACCACATCAAAACTTGTTTACTTTCGAGTGTGAGTGTGTGTGTGAGAGAGAGAACCTTTTGGTGATCGCCAGATGCTTGATTTTCAATATCATGCTCCAGATAAGCATGAAACCGTGCATAGTAAATTTGTTTAAAGTGTTGTATCTGGGATGGAGTCCGTGAACATATTACTTCAGTAGCACCTTTAAGATCAATTATGTCCCCACTCAAAGCGTTCCTAACTATAGTAGCATCCCTTGTTGCTGGATCAGGCATCCAAAGCAAGACAGCCCTCTGAAAGTGAAATCATTTGAGGTAACATTTATACAACAGAATATTGTATACACAAGTGAAAGTAGATTTCTTCAACTGAAATACGTCAGAAAAGATTATCATAAATTCTATTTATGATCAATGTGTTAATCCAGCCAAGAGAAGATTGAAGATTACAAATAGAAAGAGACAAATATTTGATGATTTTCAAGGTACAATAATTAATCATTGCTATACATTTTAGTACCTTGACATCACCACTAAGTTCTGAAGCTAAGCGTTTGCTAAGTTCTTCAGAATACATAGCTCTATACTCTTGTTCAATGAGAGCGCGCTGTGTTGCATCTCGATGGGCAAGGATATGAACCAATGTTGCAGTATCACATTCAAAACCTGAAAACAAGAGTTCAGAGGCCCGCAGCAATCAAATGCAGGTTAGGATTACCAATTTAAATCGTAGACAATCCTTGTAGAATAACCATTCAGATAAAGTAATTTAAGTGATGGAAACTTCTTGAGGGCATTCTCATATAAAAAGAAAAAATAGTTCCAAAACTTGGTTAATCAAGAGTTTCTGTAAAAGTTGTTGTCTACATAGGTCAGTCTAAAATAATTCTTATGTGCCTCTATTTTGTAGAAAACTAAAAGTGGTATCATGTCGTAGTATCTCACTTGCTTAAAAGAATTAAACTACAAAAGATAACATTAGCTATCTTTAAGAATTTGAAAGTGGAAAAATTAGTTTCACCAACGCCACACATAAGTAGAAACGAGATAAAAAAAAAACCTAGGAAATATAATTCAAATGCTTTCACTCAAATCCACTCTCAATTTATAAATTTGATCAAATGGCAATAACCATCAAATAAAAATCAATGCCACATGTCAAAAGAAAAAAAAAAAGAACCATAAATATTATTTCAATTTTTCATTAAATATGCAATACTATTTGGGAAAGAAGTTTCATGGGTTCAACTACACAGATCAGTGTCTGAAGCTTTCCAGAGCCTAAGCCATTAAGAAGTTGCCATCAAAACCATCTCAAGAGTTTTGACCAGATAAAATGTGGGATTACATAACATGTTGAGTTCCATGGATGTTCCATCATTGTGATCTAGTACCAGAAAAATTGATAATTTACCACAGTTCTTGTGGCCAATAGATTAATACTTATATAGTGTTCCCTTCCCACACTCAACCTACCTCCACGAAAAAATAAATAAATAAAAGTCAATTCAAGTCAAGTAAACATTAAAAAAAGAAAGAAAGAAAGATCTAAGACTGTTTAACCTCCCACATGGCCAAATCTTATCCACTCTTCGTTTCTTGAACAAACAAAGCCTAGAACTCTAAGCAATTATTCAATTAACATAAAACGCTTCTTTTAATTCTCAGAAAAGATTCATAACGGTTTATGCATAAAAACACACTCAAACACAAGGTGTTCAATTCAAATTAAGAGAACAAAACCCCAAATCGTGAAATTAAGAAAATAATATTAAAAACACACAATTACGTCCCCAATATCCCAAAAATGCTGGCAATTTCGTCTCATAAAAAAAAAAAAAAGAACCATAGGTAATGGAAGAAAACTAAATACTCAGAAAATACCCTTAAAAGCTTTGTAAAGCTTTACGGCATCATCACGAGGCGATGTTAACACTGGCGGAATACTCAACGTTGCCATCTCTCTTACACCCACACCAAACGAAATTAAACGAAAACGAGTGATTCAACAATAAAGATTCGCAGTTCACCGGTAAAATTTTTCACCACAATTTTTTCGGAATCAAATCATCAATAAGAACAAGGATATGGATTATGCTGGTGTCTGTAGCATTTGACAGGCCCACCAATTCAATTTTTAATCATGTTACACGTATTATGTTTACACTGTGTAACACTTTACCTGTATATAAATTTTTAAAAACAAAGAGACGTACGAAAAAAGTTGTACAAGAAACATTATTGTCCAATTTTAGAATTATGCTGAGCCCCGTTTGGACCACATTTTTATCTCATTAAAATAAAAAATATAATCGTTATCCATCACATCAACATTTAAATTCAAATTTTCTATCTCTTGTGTGGCCCCAATAACAGCTATATTTTTCATTCTCATTCTACAAATTACAATAAGATGGCTCAAACGTATATTTTTTATGTACATTTTCTATTTATTGGCATGTTTAGACCAGCTTAAAATTTGATTTTAATCTAAGTCAAAGTCAAACAATTAATATTAACCACATCTTTCATGGGTCCTACATCTTTTTAACCACACATTTCAAAAATTTCTATCACAATCCACTAAAATTTTAATTTTAATCCCTACCAAACATCCTCTATATATTGTATGAGAACTCAAAACATGTTGGACGAATATATATTTTTTTATAAAACTATCCACTTATATATCAACACGTCACATAATATAGAAAATGATGTAACATATTGTCAATTTTATAAATAGAGCCGCGTCGTGTTAGGTGCACCAAACTATTCAATTTCAATAAATAGAGCCGCGTGTAAAACGCGTAGCTCTTGTAGCCCTACCCCATGGCATTAATTGATTCTAAATAAAACGGTCCGTTTGATAGCAACGATGAAAAATGGGTGGAAAGAAAACGAATTTCAGAGAACGTAATTGTCTAAAACTTGTTTTCCAGTGAATTATTAATCAAGTGTGTTTGATTGATATAATTTTCTACCCGGGAAAATTTTGGATTTTTTTTGTTCACGTTTGGCTTTGTTTTACATGGAAATTGTCCATTAAAGTGATAATTTTTTCCACAATTGGTTATAAAATTTGTTTCTATTTCCAAAAAAGTAAAAAAAAAAAAAAAAAAAATTCCTAGAAAATCATTTTTTCATCAAAATTTAGTGTTCGTTTGACTTTGTTTTACATAAAAATTGTCCATTAAAGTGAATTTTTTTTTTACAATTGATTATGAAATTTGTTTACATTGCAAAGAAAAAAAAAAGATGGAATTCCATTTTCCCACCAAAAATGTGGGAAAGTGATTTCATGAAATTGGAGGAAAAAGGGCGCGTGAGGTGAGGAGGAAGAAAACAATTGTTGGGAAAATGTTGTCCATCAAACACCATATTTCGTGGAAAATGGAATTTATTTTCCATGAAAAAAACACTCCATCAAACCGGGCATGAGTTCATTTGGACATAAAAAGGGGTCAAAGTTTCAACGCATATTTAATAGTTATTACTAGGGTTGGGCAAAATGTCCGAACCGAACCGGAACCGAACCGAGCGGGTTTTCCTAACTTAAAAACCCGAAGAACCGAGAACCGAAGAAACGAAAAATTTTGGTTCGGTTCTCGGTTCTAGACCTAGAACCGAAGAACCGAATAAGAACCCCAAATTTTTTTTGATAAATCAATTTATTTTATTTTTTCTAAACAAATTAACAATTTTTTGTTTTAACTATTTGATATATATATATATATATATATATATATATATATATATATATATATATAGATATATATATTTTCCTTAACCTAATACGGGTTTAATTTTGGGCTAGTTTGTAGTTTTGTTTTTATTTCCTATTGGACTTAGTTTAGATTGGGTTTGATTTCAGTATTGGGCTATGCTTTAGTTGATGTTTTAGCCATTCATTGTTGGGTTTAGGGTTTAGTTGCTAAGATCGAACTTCGTATTTGTATCTACTTCTTGTTATTAAGCCCCTGTTTGGCCAGCATTCTTATGAAGAAAAAATGAAGAATTGGACCATTTTTTTCAAATTAGTGGGCCCCTCCCTCTCACAAGTTGGTCAAATATTTCGGCTGGCCCCATGTCTAACGGTAAGAAAATTTATAGAAATTGGAAAAAAGTGCCCTCCAAACAGGGGCTAATATTAGTATCTACTTTCAGGTATATTTATGTAGTATTATTTTAAATATTAAAAAATTTAATTATAGTACGGAACCGAACTAATGTAATGTAACGTAACCGAACCGAACCGAACCCGAACGGTTCCAAAATTATATTTGGAACCGACGGTTCCATTTACTAAAGAACCGAAAATTTCTGGAACCGAAAAAAACCGAACCGAACCGAACCGAACCGACCCGCGCCCACCCCTAGTTATTACTCACTCCGTCTCATTTATAAAACAATAACTTATTTTGTTTTTCATACGAATTAAGAAATTTTATTTAATGTTATTGGAAAAATATTTTTTGTCAAAAACTTTCCTAGTTTACCCTCATTTAATTATTAATAACTACTAGTAGTAAATTATTATTGGAAGTAGTAAAGAAATAATGATATATTAGTAAATGAACAAAACAAAACATTTTTAATAAAGAAACAAGACTATATAATTGAGACAATAAAATAAGCAAAGTGAGCATATATAAATAGGACGGAGAGAGTATATTTTGAACGTTAAGTTGTTGATTATTTTGATGAAAATTGATAGAATATATGATTAAAAATTGTGAGACCTATGATTAAAATTAATTATTGATTTTAACTAAAATTTTAATTGAACCAAACAAGGGCTAATTCTCATTTTATTCTGTTTTGTTTGAAATTAAACATTCCGATCACATTGTTAGCAAAAGGGTTAATTTTTCATGTTTTGAAATGTATGGTGACTAATTAATAGTATAGTGACCGTTGAGGATCAACTTTGAAATGTAATAATAGTTTTATGGTCCTAAAAATAACGTTAAAAATAGATCATGGAAATACTTTATGCCGATAATCAATGTTCTTTTATTGAGATGCGAGTAAAAGGTTTGTCTTAGTGGATGTGATGACTTTGACTTGGGGCTAAATTTCACTCCAAGTTTGAATTCAAACAAAAATTATATTTTTAGATAAAATTTATAATTGAAAAATGATGAAAAAAATATGAATTATATAACTAATTGTTGATTTTGATTTAAATTTTTAGCTCGTGACAATTAGAAAAATCACAAATAACCAAATCAAAACTATGAATTTGTGTATCAATTATGTCTATGAATTTCATGAAAGTGTTTTTGCTAGTTAGAAGAATTTGGTTCAATGTGGCCTGGATCTTCTACATATAAAACGAAAGTAAAAATCATGTATATTTCACAATTATAAAGTAATACCAAAGTAGCAAGCTTTGGATCCACTTTCCTTGCATTTTCTTGGAAACATTTCCCTGCTACTTTAATTGGTAGTGGTTGACTTCGATGAGAAGAAGTCCTCGCTGCAATTTCTCTATATTAATCTTCACACTCTCAACCCAAAAATGCCTTGTTACTTTCATCTCAAAACCATATTCAACATCCATTTCTTTGGCTCTGAGAATCTCTTTCCATGTAAGTCGTTTAATGCCCCAGTTATTTTTTATTTTTATTCTTATTTATCGAGAAATTAATTGAAGAGTTAAAATTACTGTAATTGCAAATCATTTACTACTGGGCTTGAACATCAAGTCATAAATATAATGTCTGATTTCACGGTGCATATTTATTTTGCTTCTTTTTTTTTTTTTTTTTTTTTTATTTCTGATGCATATCGTGTTCATATTTGATATTTGGTGAGATATTTAAGTTTTTCTTTTCTTCCCTTTTCCCTTTAATTCACCCTAAGTAAATTATTTGGAACTTTTTTAAACTTAATGTTGAATGATAGAAGAGCGAAAATATGATAAATTATTTACTATAATTTGTAAAAGTCAAATTATTTTATACAAAATTATATGCTAAATTCTAAGGAACCTAAGATGGGTATAAATAGTTTACCAGGCTCGTGTACAATTCATGAGATTTTATTGAGAGTTTTCTTGATAAATAGAGTGATATGTATCCTTATATCATTGCAGCTATATTTTGGTATCTTGTTATATAAATTATAATTTGTGACCAACGTGCTCTTTCCCTTTCTTCGAACATTAGAAGGAACATATTTATATGTTTGTGTAGACTTTATTCGAGACTACAGCACGCTAAAATTTTTATATATGGATCATGTTTGTTGGATATTATTACAATTTTCCTTGCCGTTTGCCGATTCCTTAGTATTTAATGTCAAAACTTATATAATTTTCACTTTCTACCTCTTCCCTCATTAAGAACTTAGCATAACGAGAAAATTGCTACTAAAAACTAGTTGTATTTGCCTGACACTGTGTTTGAAACAAAGTTTGGCTTGATACACATAGTTGTTTGATAAACTGATTCGTTTAACATATACGAGTCTTAAATCTTTTTCTTGTTAATATCGTTAAAATTAAGAAGATGTTTTCATTACTTACTGTTGATTCATTCTTATGAAAAATTCAGAATTTTTAATTTGAAATTTCTGCATTCAACTGAACTCTACTGTATTGATCCAGTAAACACAGGTAGGTAATGTCAAATTCTGTTCATTGACCTAGTTCTTCTCTTTTCTTTTGAAGTCAAATAATGGTTGTAATTATTCAGGTATTGGACTGTAGCTTGTGGCTCAATTTTTTGACTGATAGCTGAGAAATAAGCATAGTACGGGTTGTTTTTTTTTTCTGGAAGAGATACAGGGTGTGAAATGGCTGATGCAATTGTAGAATTTCTCTTGGTGAACTTGAAGGAGCTTCTACTTTACCATGTAGATTTGATTTCTGGAGTGCAGGATCAAGTTGAGTCTCTTCATAAGGAGCTTAGTTTGATGAAAGCATTTCTCAAGGACTCCAGGGAGAAGCGTAATGAATTAGAATATGTTAGGGAATTGGTTAGACAAATCACTGTGGTTGCTTATGAGGCTGAGGATATCATTGACACATTTGTTGTTAGCCAATCATCTAAAAAGGGAAAAATGATCCCTGGATTAGGTAAGAAAAATCTCCTTAATCTTGCGAAAAAAATTGAATCCATAAAGACAAAAGTGAAGGAGATTTATGATAACAAGATGTATGGAATTGAAAGTATACAAAATGGACAGCCTTCACGTAAAAGTGCGAGACAGAAAAGAGAACCTCTTGTGGAGGAAGAAAATGTTGTGGGCTTTGATGAGGAGGCTAAAACCATTATTGATCGCCTCACTACAGGGTCAGAGCAGCTGGAAGTTGTCTCAGTTGTTGGCATGGGTGGTCTTGGTAAAACGACTTTGGCCAGAAAAGTTTATTCTGATCCCAGTATTGAATATCACTTCTATCTCCGTGCATGGACATATGTTTCTCAAGAATACAGTAGAAGGGAAGTGTTTCTTGGCATTTTAGAGTCTCTAAATCTCAAGTCCGACCAAATGGACAAAATGAGTGATGAAAAGTTGGCTGAGGAACTATGTGGACATTTGAGGAACAACAAGTATCTCATTGTCATTGATGATGTGTGGACAACAGAAGCTTGGAATGATCTTAGAAGAGCCTTCCCAAAAACCAACCTAGGGAGTAGGATATTGCTAACAAGCCGAAGCACAGAGGCCGCTAAGCTTGCTGACCCTGAGAGTGATCCTCATCATTTGCGTTTTCTAACTGATGATGAAAGTTGGGAGTTACTCTGTAGAAAGGTTTTCCGAAGAGGCAGCTGCCCTTCAGAGCTAGAGGACCTTGGGAAAAGAATTGCAACAAAATGTTATGGACTTCCTCTTGCAATTGTGGTTGTCTCTGGGCTTCTTATAAGGAAAAATAAAAATCGTGATTGGTGGAAGAAAGTTGCTGAAAGTGTTAGTTCATATGTTGCTAGAGACCCAAAGCAATGCATGGATGTGCTGGCACTAAGTTACAGACACTTACCAGAACACTTGAAAATTTGCTTTCTCTATTTTGGAGTTTTTCCTGAAGACTATGAGATCCCTGTTTGGAAATTACTCAGGTTATGGGTTGCAGAGGGATTTATACAAGAAATAGGACTTGAAGATTTAGAGGATACCGCAGAAGATTATTTGGAGGATCTTGTTGATCGAAATTTAGTCTTAGTGGGGAAGTGGAGGGCTAATGGTCGGATTAAGACTTGTCGCATTCATGATATGCTGCGTGATTTGTGCGTGAAAGAAGGCCAGGATGACAAGTTTTTGCAGGTGATAAAATCCTCTGAACAAAATCCTTTTTCATCCACCCCACTCCCGAATCACTGTCGTCGGCTTTGTATCCATTCAAAGATTTTGGAGTTCATTTCTTCAAAGCCTTCGGATCCACATGTCCGCTCTTTCTTGTGTTTTGCTACAGAGGAAAGGGATTTACCTCGGAAAGATACGTCATCCATATATGACGCCTTTAGATTACTTAGAGTCTTGGATCTTAGATCCATCTGCTTTCCACTCTTCCCCAAAGAGATAGATCACCTGGTTCACTTGAGGTTTATAGTCCTGTTTGGTCATTTTAAAAAAATCCCGTCGCAAATTTCTTCCCTTTGGAATCTGCAAACACTCATTGTTAGAACAACATCTCGTGACCTTGACATTCAAGCAGATATTTGGAAAATGAAACAGTTTAGGCATCTTTATGTAACTGGCTTAAGTCGCTTAAATGGGCCTCTTGCCCAAACTCGAAAGGACAACGAAGATCCTTTTGTGCGAAGAAACATTCAAACCATTTCTACTATCTTGCCTGATAGCTGCACGGAGAATGTATTAGCAAGAACTCCCGGTCTGAAGAAGCTTGGAATTCGCGGGAGGTTAGCTAAACTTATGGTGCAAAAGGGAGGATCGAGTTTGTTTGATAATCTTTCCAAATTGGACAAACTTGAGACGTTGAAGCTGCTAAATGATACATATCCTGATCCTCCTGCCCAATGTATAGTTCCAGGTCTTCCACAACATTACAAGTTCCCACCAAACTTGAGGAAATTAACTTTATCCGATACATTGCTGGACTGGGGGCATATGTCGACACTGGGTGTTCTGCCAAACCTCGAAGTGCTGAAACTAAAAGATAATGCTTTCAAGGGAAGTCACTGGGAGCCACTAGATGGGGGCTTTCGTCTGCTGAAGGTGTTGCACATCGGGAGGACTCATTTGGTTCATTGGAATGCATTAGGTCATCACTTCCCAAGACTTCAATCCGTGGTTCTTAAGCATTGTACAAGTCTTGAGGCAATTCCTTCTGGTCTAGGGGAAGTGTCTGTGCTCCATAACATGGAACTATATTGGCCCACTATAACTGCTGCTGCTTCTGCCAGAGTAATTTATCTGCAAAAGCTACAATTGCAGTCAAAGCAGCAACAAGAGAACAATTTGTTTAAGCTTGTCATTTATCCGCCAGATATATAGCTGCACGCCACAACATACCTGCCAGTGCTTCCATTACAGGTAAGAAAACGTACTCTTATTCTTATTTTGTTTTCGAAGTTTTTCTACTCTCTTGTTTCTGAAAACTCCTGGGACAAATTCTTTGTACATTTTCTTTTCTATTAGTGGTGTGTATATTTTTGAAAACCTTCACCGATCAAGTAATAAAAGTGGGAGATCTGGAATAAGTTAGAAATGACAGAAGTTTCTTTGGAAAAGTTCACAAATTATTCTTTTAGATGGATCTGTCGAACTTTTCCATGTGCTGCCACATAATGTTGATATCTTAGATTTGCTAAGAACATCATTACTAATTTGTCATTTATGCTATGGAACTGAATTGAGTTGGTTTGAACAATAATGTTTTTTTTTTATGGAACTGAATTACTGGTAATCCCACTGGTTCAGCCAAGCACAAAGAGGAGCTATTCAAACCTTTAATGCATAATATTTCAAGGGGAGAAGGAAATTAGAAAAACTTATAATTTATGTGAAAGGTGTCACTTAGATTGATCGTATGATGCAATTGTGCATTTTACGACTATGATCTTTGTACGATCGGATATTATAAGAAGAAATGAAAAAAATACAAGAAAACCACTGGCAGAAAAGGTTCTTGAGAACTTAAATTTATTTTATTTGCTCTTGTTTGTGTTGTGCAGGCAGTACTCCTGAGGATGGCAGCGTACCTGTGAAGGACTGCAAGGTTTTAATATGTTTTTGTATTCTGAAAAATAAAATAAAAGTGTCATTACTTGTTTTTAATGTGTTGTGTGGAAAATAATTAAATATTTCCAACAATTTTAGAATTTATTCTCTGCATCGTATTGTATGATATTTATGTGTATGAATAAAGGTTTTCCTACAAAATTTGCTAGAATCACCACCGTTCAATTGACAATATATCTTCTATATATTGATAAAATTTATCGACTGTACTTTAATTAAAACTAACTCTTCAATAGACCTTGGGTCACACTTTCCTCTTCTTCAAGCAATCCGTGATATGAGAAAATCTGTCTTATAACATGGTCCATATTGGTATAGAGTGGAAATGTCCAAATGAACGGATCGATTTGATGCTATCATACTGAACAAGCACAGCCTAGAGTCCTGTTCCTGTTGAAATTGACTCGTAACTATTGTGTAATTGAATAATCATTTCTCGTGGAATTGACATCATGGACTTATTTGAGAAATACATTTTTTAACGAACATCAGGCTGACGTCATTTTTATAAGTTTAGTGGCCAAAATTCGATCACTTAATGAGCAATTTTACAAAGTTTAGTTGGTAATCGAAGACATTATAATTTGTTAACTGTGTGACAGCTCCACATGTGCATTCCGTTAGCCGGGTCACTAATTTAGTTAACGGCTTGAAACGAATGTTATGATAGTGAATAACACCCAACGTTTAAATGAGTTTAATGGTAAAAACTCGACATTTTAAAGCTCAATGAGTAATCGAAAACACGTACATAAATTTATTGACCATTGGAATAATTAACTCTCCATTCTGCCTTCAATCAACACATATCATCTCCAAAAGACTCTTTATTTATAAAAATATATATTATGTATTATAGAAAGTATTTTTAAATTTAGAGAGTCAAAATTTTTATATACACTCCAATAAGTTCTCTATTTTGACTCTTTATTTTGCTTTTCTTAAAAAGCATTTATTGATTTTTTTTCATATTTTATTTAAAATAATTTTTGGTATGTCAATTGACCAATTCATTTAAGGGTGATTTGAATAGTTTAATAAATGAAGTATTGAATTATGTGATTTGTCAAATGCATTCATTACACATTAAAAATACAGAATGTGTTTGACTCTAAAAAATTGGAGAGCCAAACCCACTCCTTATTTTAAAAAGTTAAAATAGAAAGGCTCTTGAATTTTATTTTTAAGCATTAACTCTAAAATAAAGAGCATTTTGCATTTGGAGAGCCTTTTGAAGATGTTTTGAGGCCTTGGAAACAAAGTAGTTTCTTTTGTCTTCAATCTTCTCATTTAATAAAGTGGAAATTACATGGAGACGTGTTTTTTAAGATCCAACTTGATAAATAAGATTTCTTTTGTTTTGTGAGTATATGAATTTCCACATTTAAGGACACTGCAATCTTATTTGAGAAAATTACCTAAAACCCTTCTTTTCAAGATTACATTTCAAAAATAAGATGATAAAGTTTACATTTTAAAATTCAGGTGGTAATTATATTTATAATTATAATCATTAAAAATTTAATTAAACCTATCAAAACCCCCTAAATTCCCAATTCATCCATAACCCTATCTTCATCACTCTCTCTCTCTCTCTCTCTCTCTCTCTCTCTCTCTCTCACTACCTTCTCTCACTCCCCTCTCTCTGCCCAAAAACGTAGCTCCGCTGGGAGGAAGGTCGCCGGCACTGCTTCGTTGGGTGCAGCTCCACCGCTGTGCAGCGGCGCTTCGATCACCCCCCACATGACAGTCGTCGGGGGCTACTGAGAGTTCTAAGCAGCGTCGTCGGCCGTTATTCTTCTTCTTCTTTTTTTAATTTTGAGTCGACATGTGGGGGACTTTGTGGATGAAGAGGTACGACGGAAATGGTAATGTGTCATTGGTCGATTAGGCTTTTGATTTGAGGTATGAGTGTGTGGAGTTGGATGCTTACTAGCGAGAGGTGGAAGATTTGGCGGAGGCGGAGACGATGTGGTGGAGATGTGGGTTGCGGTGTATGATAATGGTGGTTGCGACATCGCAGTGGTAGGTTTGGAGACGCTGCTGCTGCTCATGAGAGAAAATTTGGTGTTGATGTTGGAATTGGTGGTGGCGGCGGCGGTGGCCGTAGCGGTAGAGCTGCGAGTACAGATTCAGATCCTGCTGCAATTGGTGGTGTTTGTAGGTGGTTTTTTTCGGCAGTTATTTTTGGTAGTGGAGGTGCTATTAGGCTGTGATGGTGGTGATTATAATAGTGGTGATGGTGTAAGCTATGGTGGTAATGGTGGTGTGGCGGTGGTCGCTACTGTCACGGTGGTTGTGAAGCAGTGGTGATTTTTGTTTGTTGTTGGTGGTGGTAGTGATTCTAGTGGCGACGTTGGCGGTGGTGTTGATTTGTGGTGAGTTGCTGGCTGTGTTGGCGACGTTGGCGATAGTGCTGCCGGAAGGAGTGGTGAGGTGGTGGTCACAAGTGTTGGTTGTGACCTGTTTGTAACCGGTTGTGACCATTTGTGACCTGTTGTGACCGTTTGTGACTGATTGTGACCGGTTAATTGTGACTCGTTGTGATCAATTGTGACCGATTATGACTTGAAATTCTGGAATTTTTTTTGGAAATTGGAGCAGTCAGAGCAGTTGTCGGAGAGGCCGCCGAGTGATCGCCGGAACAGTCGCAGAAGTAGATGATCGGAGTAGAAGGGGTAGGGAGAGAATAGAGAGTAGAGAGAGAAAATGATTTGGATTTGAAATTTAATAAATTGAGATAATTGTATTATATTATAATTAAAAATATTTAATAAATTGATTTAACACTTGATTTTTGAAAAGATTTTTGAAATTTGTTATTTATGAAATGTGATCTTTAAAACAAGGAATTATGTATTGTTCCCATCTTATTTAGTACCGTTGTTGGCCCAACTTTAATTGGGCATATAGTTATGACCTCATCTTTTAACATAGACCCAAATTGAGATCATGAGTCACAACACGTTGCCCGAGTCACAAAATATGCCTCGATGGAAAAGACAGATACATGCAAAACACACAATAATACGGCGAAATGCTAGCCCCCACAAACTTAGGGTACATATGAAATTAAACATGTAGTGTGTGCATCAACTCATTTAAATTTTTGCCGTATTAGCCAAACCACCAACATTCACTTCCTCTAAACCCATCAACCTCGTGATGTTTCATCAGTGAGTTCCTAGTGTCATTTGATTTCACTTCACTACAATTTAGCAACCATGGATAAAAGTGTTCTATTAAAGCAAAGGTCACGGCAGTTTCATATTCCATAACCAACTTATTGGACAGTGAATACAAAGAGACACAATGGTTGGCAATGGACATTACATGATTAACAAAGTCTGAAGGCATTAGGGCAATTAATTGCATACGGTTTCCACAATAAAAGTTTAAACAAAGAGTAATGTTATTCATCTCTAGTGGGGATGAAAATACAGTCTACGTGGCGTTAATGTGACATTAAATGATAGGTTAAATGAAATGTGAAATGAAATGACTTATTTAATTTCGCCTATCATTTAATGCCACATTAACGCCACGTAGACTGTGTTTTCATCTCTAGTGAGGATGAATAACATTATTCTAAAACAAAATATTTAACAGCCAGTTTCCATGCGTTGGAAATTAAACTCAACAAATACAATAGACAATTATAAATGTGAAAAACCAACACGTAGAACATTTGAAATTGACTCACACATGGAATCAGACTATGGACAGCCAAATATGCAGATTTTACTTACTGGATACGGGAATTTTTGTGCAGCAAGTTTATCGTCCAGAAAAAAAGGATAATTGTTGTAATATTTCGAATACCCGCTATAATTTCGTCTCCACAATAACAAAATAAAACATGCAGGCAAAATAATCCTATTATATATAAAATTATTCACTATTTTCATGAAAACTACTAAAAATCCGCACTATTAAATTGCTCAACTATCGAATTAGAACAAACGTTAAATCTAATGCAGCGCGAAAATAGAATATAAATATGCAAAACGAAATTCGTCTTACGATTATTGGATAAATTAGTGCATAATTTATATTCCTCTAACAAAAACACGTGCATGCAAATATGAATAGAGTAATAACTTACTGAAACCATGACGTGTGCATAATTATGAGCAAATCACTATTTACTCAAACGTAGAAAATTCAGAAATACGAAGTAGATAAAATGAAGCGAGGTATACGAATGCAAATCTCTTTAAAACGAATTTTGCCCCCTGCACGTGTGCTTTTAGGATCAAATGGATGCCCGTCTCTCAAGATACCACGTTTCTTTTAAAATAAATATAGCACAATATTAATTTTCCCAGACGAACCATCACTTGACTCTACTCTTCTAGAACTGAAGATATCGAATATTAAATATCGAACACGAAATTCAAAAATAATTTAGAAATTATTTTGGCTTAATTTGGAGAGGAAATCAATTATTTGGAGTGGAGAAAATGGAATTAAGAGTCATATTTATAGATTTTTATGTGTCATTTCCTAACGATTGCATCTTTTGGTAAAATTAATTTTAACAATTAGATCGCACAATTTCTTAATTGATGACCTAGATTGTATCTTAATAAAAGGTTATGACTTTTCGTTATGCACCATTTGCATTTGAAGAGTCGCATCCAATCGTTACACTCATTGGAGACTTTTTCACACATTTTAATCTTTTTACATATAGCCTTAAATTCCAACAAAAATAACTGCAGAGCATGTTACACGCAAAGAAGTACTTCAATTATCAACAACACTTCATAACTCTTTATGGCAATTCTAGAATTAAACCTCACAACTTCTAGATGCAATAAGAAAAATTAGAGATAAGATCCAACTATATTTAAATTTCAAGAAAAAATAGTAATAATAGAGTCATAATTCAATAAAATATCATAATCCATTATATTTGTAATTTTAGAAAATTATTAACTTATGATATGAATGGGACCATAAAATTATCTATGGATTTTCAGAAGAGTATTATCTCATTAATTTATCGAAATTATTAATATAGTCTATTTGTTCAAGTTGG
Source organism: Fraxinus americana (assembly GCA_035079005.1). Taxonomy (NCBI): domain Eukaryota; kingdom Viridiplantae; phylum Streptophyta; class Magnoliopsida; order Lamiales; family Oleaceae; genus Fraxinus; species Fraxinus americana. The sequence goes on from CM068707.1 coordinate 48,100,121, forward strand.
GATTGTAAAAATAATAGAGGTTATCAATATATCAAGTGTTAATTTATAAAAGTTATACTATTAATATATGGTGACACTTATGTGGTGCAAATAAATTTAGCTTATAAATATTTTTATTTATTTATTTTATTTTTTTTACGTAGGAACCTGCAACCGCTACCCGTCCACGGAGCCCCGATCACCTCGTAGGGGCAGAGACCCGACCATTGTGAGTGCACGCTAGGTAAACACCGCTTCATGTGCAGTAGCCCGCAAACCACACATGAAAGATAAACCGCACTAGGCAATTCCAGTGCGACGGGCTCGACCGAGGAAGTGTTGACAGGGGATTCGAACTCGTGACCTTTGATTTCCGCATTTACCTGCTCCACCAACTCGGTCACCACCAAAGGGAATTTAGCTTATATATTACATATTACAGATATGAAAATTTTATTTTACCGAAAATGGTGTACCGAAAATGTTACACCCTCTCACATGCGAGCGGTGCCCTCGTGAATAAAAAACTCTCAAATGTGTGGTCCCCACACCCTATTATGAGTGTATGTAAAAAATTATGTAAAAAAAAAGGTGTACATGTAGCATTGTGCTTAGGGTTGGGCAAAATGTCCGAACCGAACCTAGCGGGTTTTCTTAACTTAAAAACCCGAAGAACCGAGAACCGAAGAACCGAAAAATTTTGGTTCGGTTCTCGGTTCTAGACCTAGAACCGAATAAGAACCGAATTTTTTTTGATAAATCAATTTATTTTATTTTTTCTAAACAAATTAACAATTTTTTGTTTTAACTATTTGATATATATATATATATATATATTCCTTAACCTAACACGAGTTTAATTTTGGGCTAGTTTGTAGTTTTGTTTTTATTTCCTATTGGACTTAGTTTAGATTGAGTTTGATTTCAGTCTTGGGCTAGGCTTTAGTTGATATTTTAGCCATTCATGGTTGGGTTTAGGGTTTAGTTGTTAAGATCGAACTTCGTATTTGTATCTATTTCTTGTTATTAAGCCCCCGTTTGGCCAGCATTATTGTGAAGAAAAAATGAAGAATTGGACCATTTTTTTCAAATTAGTGGGCCCCTCCCTCTCACAAGTTGATCAAATATTTCGGCTGGCCCCATGTCTAACGGTAAGAAAATTTCTAGAAATTGGAAAAAAATGCCCTCCAAACAGGGACTAATATTAGTATCTACTTTCAGGTGTATTTATGTAGTATTATTTTAAATATTAAAAAATTTAATTATAGTACGGAACCGAACGGAACGGAACCGAACCCGAACGGTTCCAAAATTATATTTGGAACCGACGGTTCCATTTACTAAAGAACCGAAAATTTCTGGAACCGAAAAAAACCGAACCGAACCGAACCTACCCGTGCCCACCCCTTATTGTACTTACGATATGGATTGTAGATTAATATTTTGTGATTACATGCTTGGGTTTTAGTTTCGTACGAATCTAAGTTAGATCACATCACGCGTTCCGCTTTCAACCATGTTGACAGAATCCGAGCCGACCAATATAATTAATTAATTATATGGTCCTTGATGCGATAAAATTTTAAATTAGTCTATAGAGTATATTTTCTTCCAAATCGGTCACTCAGCTTCCTAATAGTTCCAATTGTTAGTTTGATTATAGTGAAATCTTGTGTACACCATAAAAGCTATTATTTACTAATACGAAGTTAATTTAATTGTCTCGTAAGCCTCTACGTTGTTAAATTTGGAATGATAAAACCTTGAAGCTCGTTTTTCTCCTAGCCCCCGTTTGGTACATATTTTTGGAAAAAAAATGCATTTTTACTGTTCATGTGATAGGGAATATGTAGTTGAAAAAGAAAGAAAAATTATTGATTTGATGACAAATATTATTTTATTGAAGAATGTTTGGTTAAAAATGAATAGAATAATGAGAATGAAAAAAATAACGTGGCTCAAACATGACCCTAATTGAATTCACATTTGATCTTTTTAGTGCTTGTTTGATGATGCTATTAAACTGTGATTCCTATAATAAGTGGATAGTTATGGATTCCAACGAGTGTTTAAATAAAAATATGTTTGACTAACTTAGATTAAATATTGCCAAATACAATCCTAGATTTGGTAGTATCTGTTGACACACAAAAGGTGCAGCCCAAGCAGAAAGCCCAAAAGAGCAAGGCCCAATCGAGGTCCCAGTATCTGAAGAGTGGATCCCAATTAAAGGTTCAGTATGAGAGCCTGAATAAAAGTGTGGGCAAGTGACGTAAAAGCCCACGAAGCAAAAGCAATGCTATCGCCCAAAGCCTGCAGAACGCTCAGAGGCTGAGCGAGTAAAAGACCCTGCAGTCGCCCAAAGGTATAAATCCGGCATCGCCCAAACGGTTTAAGTTACCCAAAGGCCCCAGTGGAAATAACGTCCTGCCACCATCCAAGTCAACGGCTTTAAGCGGTTTAAGTACATCCATGATCTAAAAACCGCAAGAATATGGAGTCGTGCGGTGATAAGTTATGAACGGCAGTTTTAACACATTGACCATGATGAAGAAAATGGGTGGTTTCAAGCAGTTCTTAAGCAGTTGAAGGCCGTCTAAGCAGTATAAAAGAAAGAAGAAGATAATGAGATAAGCCCGACAAAATTGACTCTCAAACAGAGAATATGTAATTTTCTTTTATTAGACTTAGTTTTAATTAACTTCGATTCCCCTGTACTTGTGTGCTTGCGCCCCTTGGAGGCATCTTATCTACGTCCAAGCTTGTAATCTTCATATTCAATAAACACCCATTTTTGAGACTTTGTTCCAAGAGGTTTGTCCCTTACACAATCGTCTGATCCCCTTTTAATTGTTAGCGAGCGAACCCACGTGAAACAGTATCATAGAATCAAATGTTAATAAGCGAGGAGTTCAACATTTTGTCATCACATTTTAAACATGTTCATTTTGACGTGAATCTTACTGACATAGTGATTAGACTGAAATTGTTAAATAACTATAGTGACTGGTTTGGATTAAGGACCAACATGAACCTTTTATGTAACTTTAAGGACCAAATGTGTATTTGATCATCAATAATTTATTAATTATTACCTAGTCCCTCCGATATTTGTAAAATAGTCATAAATCTCTCACTCTGTAACTTCTAAACTGCACACAATCTCACCGGAACCACTGCCCACGGCGGGGAGATCATGAACGCTATCACCGCCACACCTTCTTTGCCATTTTTAGGTGAAATACATTCAAAATCACAATAATGCTAACAATTTTTTCCAAAAACGCCGCCGTCTTCCGCCTAGCGATCACTGCTGCTGTCTTCCTCGCCGCGGTTGCTTTACCTTGTTACGTCATTTACATAGCTTCTGACTACGCAGAGTTCCAAATCCCCTTCCATGACTACCGCCGTCGTGATCCTCACATTTTCCCCTTGTTCCCTCCTGACGACGATTCCTCTGACTCAGTAAATGTTCTTATTCTACTTAACTAGTATTATTTTTAAGCTCTTCGAAGTCATACGGTAGGATTACCGATAATTATCAAATTAATTCACCAAACAGGACATAACGCTTTTTGTACTTTCTGTTATTTACGTTTCTTTTACATGAGAAAGAATTTGGTTCTGCGACCCTGTGGTGTCTATTTAGTGCTGTAGAAATGTCGTTTTCTTAATTTTATTTGGCCACAATTACTAAAATATATTTCACTTACCACTAGAATCCACCAGGAAATTTTTGCAAATGAATGAATGAGCGAGTTATGCCAAGGTAACGAAGTATAGTATGCAGTTAGGCTGACAAATATAGTGGCTGCCGAGCTAGGTCGGATACCGAGTCCTGTCATTTCTTTAATTTTTTTTATTAGCATTCTTAAAAAGTCAAAAAAAAAAAAATGTAAAATAAGTTGATGTAAAGTGCATAGAACTATAGTGATTTGAGACATATGAAAGGAACAACACATGAAGTGGCTAAAATGATGATAATTTAAATCCAACTTCTTGAGACTTGGGAGCAATAGAAGTAAAAGATCGGCGAATCCACCAGTTTGGAATTTTCAAAGTCAAAATGATTGTGTTGGAGAAGTTAGTGCACGAAGTACTCTTGGACTCTTTTAAATCATCCTTCTGGTAGACTGAAATTGAGCAACAAAGCAATCTATGGAGGCATGGAGTGATTTGAGACAGGCACGTGGTTATTCTATTTCATTAAAGGGTGGGGGGGGGGGAGGGGGGGGGGGGGAAGTGTGATTGTTGAATAATGTATCAATGAGGACATTAACAACTTGAGACTTGAAGATTTCAAAGTGAATTGCGTAGATGATCTGCCTTTCAATCAGCTAGGGTGAGGAACTCCATAGTTACAACTGATCAGACATCTTTATTCTTACTTCATGCAAATTATAATATGTAAAGGAAGGATTTAGTTATGTGAGTGAATATCTTGATAAAGGATTTGATTTCCCCAACACTCCATTTGGTAGTTTATTTCAAAGAGGACAGCCAGGGCAGTAATAAAGAACAAAGTTCATGGCTTGACGTTACGATAACTTGCTGCTTGAACAGGGCACATGATTTAGAGTGGGCTCTTATTTTTTGTTTAGCTCCCAATCTTCTAGACTAGTTAAGTTTCACCATTTTTTTCTCATATACTAGAGGTTAATCTTCCACACATAAGTTAGTACTTTGTCTCATTTTTTCACGTCAATAGAACTCTGCCTTGAAGTGGTCTAAATTTAAAGAAGAAAATCTAGAAATAAGCTTGTTTTTTGAAGTTGAGTGATGAGAACCAAAAATGCCAACCCCATTCTGTAGCTTGAAGAGGTTTGGAAATAGGTACAAGCTTTATGATGAAATCTTGATATAGTGAAACTGTAACAACTATAAGAGCTTAAAATTGGAGATTGCATGTAAGTCGACTGTAATCCAACCTAGCAGTTAAGCTACAAGGCTTCATTCTTCCTTTCAAAGTGTCATCATTGGCTCCTCTGACCCTTTTCGCCAAAAATTGGAACCACATTCCCACTTCACACAGTCAGACAGCCGCTAGGCTCAAGTCAATCATGTTTCCCTTTGCTTGCATTTGTTCAGTTCTGGTCGCCCAAAGGCATTGGGAATATGGAAATGGCACAGAGAAAGGTGGGGTGGGGTCTCCATAGATGTAGGCTAGAAAGCTAGGCACACCTACCCTTTTACTGCATTTGATTAAATGTAGGCCCCATAAATCACCTGAATTTTGGATTTCTTTCAAGGCGCCTCCATTTTAGAGGCTATAGATTGAATGGTGCTGAATCAACTATGGTTTTTGATAGACCTTTTATGATGCAAGTTAAAAGCATGCCTAATCTGGCATCAGATAATATAATCTTCTTATGTTTTCTTATACTGCCTCTTTGGTCTTTAGTTTTTGGCCAGTTTAAGCAGGACGCAATTAGTTTTTATTTCTTTCCGTGTATGAGTTTATTTATATGTGTTTTTGATAAAGAGAAGATCAGAGAACAGTTGCATTTGGTTCTTTCTGTTCTGAATTTATTACTGCTATAGGACAGTGAGGAGTATAGTCTTGAAAAAGTTTTGAAGGATGCCTCTATGCAAGATAATACAGTGATCTTGACAACCTTGAATGAAGCATGGGCTGTTCCAGGTTCAGTGGTTGATCTCTTCCTTGAGAGTTTCAGAACCGGAGAGCACACCCGCAGTTTATTGGATCATTTGGTGATCATTTCTCTAGATCGAAAAGCATTTTCTCGTTGTCTGCTTGTTCATATGCATTGTTCCGCCACCACAACCTCCAATAAACTACAACGTTCAACTTCAAAACCATCACCACGACTCCCCACCACAACCACTAACAAATCACCACTAACCGTCAAATCCACTGCCGTCGCCATTACCAAAACCAACAAACCCTATCAAATCCACTGTCGACCCAACAAAACCACCACCACAGCCAAATTCACAGCCACCGCCACCAACAAAAATCATCCCCAAATCACGAAGCAACGCACAGCCTACCATCACCCCATCGTCGCTACTACCGTAGTAGCGTTTCAATTCCATAACGTCCATCAACCACCATAAAATCACGACTCCCCATAAAAATTGCAAAAAACTTAGAAAAAAATACAGCGACGATTCGCACAAATAATGCCGCTACTTCGTGTTTATCCACAACGCCGCCGGACGAGGCTGCATCGTCTCGTGGACGTTGACTGCCGACGGAGAGGGAGGAGATCGGAGAGTGGAGAAGAGAGAAGGTAGAGAGAATGACGGAGATGAGAGAAGGTAGAGAGAGAGAGAGAAGAGAAAGATGGATGAGGAAAATTAAAATGAAATTGATTAGAGTTTGGGATGAAAATTATACAATTAATATTTAAATTTAAAATAAAATGTCTGATTTTTTAAAAGTTAAACCTTTAATCTGATTTTTGAAATTGAATCTTCTTTAAAAATCTGGTTTTGTGTAATTTCCTCATGTATCAAAGCAGTGGATAAGACATTGGGACCAATCATTCGGGCTTTGTTTGGTGGAAATTAAAATTCATATTTTAATTTGAGTCAAAATCAATAATTAATTTTAAAATATATTTTATGAGACCTACAACTTTTCAATTATACATTTCATCAACTTTTATTAAAATTTACTAAATATACATCATTTAGCATCGAGCGAATCTGTCTAGATGGTGGAGAAAAGGGATTTCGATACAGTCCATTTGTGCAAAATATTGCCAAAGATATCATAGAAGTCGATCCCAACTTCATTTTGTGTAATTCGCATTGTCATAAAACCTTGTCCATCGTAATAAAACTTCATATTGTCCTCTTCGTTAGACGACCAGCTATAACTACCTCTCCAGGCCTTTGAACCTCCGCCACTTGTAAAAAATTGAAGAGGGCTATAAAAGATTAAAAAAAATATTTCATTAATTTTTTTGCCAATATTGAACTAAATTAATTTGTTAAGGCAGTAATATTACCTGTCTCCACTGCTGATGTGTTCCAAACAATGATCATGCCCATTTATGTACATATCGACATTATTCGCCTGCAAAATTTTGATTTAAGTCATAAATTTTGTTACTACAAACATTTATTTTTGAACCAAGAAAAAAAAAAGGGTGAAAACATACCTGGAGGGGTCTCTTTTAGATAAAAAGAAGTGAAATGAGTCCACCATTTTCCGTTTTCTTAAAATATATTTTTCTTTGAATAACACTATTCATATTCGCTCACTGCAGCAGTCGCCCTATGTAGCACACACATGTCAAGTTTTTATTTAATGTATTAATGTGGCCAAAAAATTATCACATTAATGCATCAAATAACTACATGTCATGTGTAGACCGCATAGGGTGACTGCTGCAATGAGCGACTATGATTAGCATTACTCTTTTTCTTTTCATTTCGCAAGAATTTCGAGTCATCTAGACTCTAGATACAGTATACAAAATTTACGAGGATTTTGACTCTATTATTTAGACCTCCTAGTCTTATTCGTTGTCTAAGGTATAAAATAATATCAAAATTTCGTTAACTGTGTTGAGAGGACGTTTAAATGTAATGGCACTATAGTCATTTTGTATGATTAAATTGTTATATTTAAGAAAAAAAAAATTTGACGCAAGACAAATTTCATTTTTTATTTTTATAAAAAACGACCAGTTCGATTTTTTTTTTCAAAAAAAAAAAAGAAGAAGATTTACCTGCAGAATTGGAAGAAGTCTTTTTACAAGCTCTTGGGTGTCGCCATGAATTCCACCACTTCTAATGGTATGATGACCAACCACAATTTTCCATTTTGCATGAGATTCTCCTAATGCTGATTCTAGATCCTATTAAGAAAATACAAAATATTGTTCAGTGTTTCGTTGGACCGAATAAGATTAAGTCACGTTGTATTATGTAGTCGCAATAAATACAAGATAAAGAACTATCGGCACGGTGACAAACTAATTTACTTTCAATAGGGTTGTAAGATATTTTTCTCTCGGAAGTACGCCTCTCCAATCATAGACTTCATCTTCTGGATCTGTAAAATATTTATCTTGGAAGGGGGTCGTGTCGATGAAGAAGAACTCCGCAATATCTGCTCAAATGAAGTGGAAATGACAAAATGAGTAATAAACAAACTGTAAACCTTAGAAATATTTTAAGAAATTCAATAGAATTGTTACAAACCTGTACTGAGAATGTAAGATTTGAGGCAAAACCATTTACTATCCCTTTGTTTGAGAATTGGGCTCAATTGTGCTAAAGCATCACCTCTATAGTCATGGTTCCCCAATACTGGAATAACAAAGCAAATGGGTAAATTTTAATCGAGGTCACCCAACTTTGAGCTAAGTCCAACTAGGTCAACGAACTTTAAAAAGTCTCAATCAAGTCATCAAACTTTAATTTTATTTCAAATTCAATCACTCTGTTAGATGTCGTTAATGTAATTGACGTTATTCAGCAACATTGAATGTTAAAATTAGATGGAAATCATTGAATGCTACGTAGGACGGAGTTCAACCAAGTGTAACAATGCAAATATATAATATAAACATGTAAATAAAGTTAAATATTAAGTTTGGTTAATGTAAATATTTTCATGACATGACGTTTTCAAGTTCCACTTAAGTTCTATGTGGCATTCCATCAATCACGTTAACGACATCTATAATGCAATAACTGAAAGTGAAATAAAATAAAAGTATGGAGACAATTTAATTTGAATTAATTTTTGACAAATAACTTGTAATTACCAGAATACCACAGTTTCTGCAAGCTGGGTGCAGTGTAAATTTTGGTAAATGATTCCTCAAATGCTGTATCGTGTTCATCAGTTAATCCTCCGGGGTAAAAGTTGTCACCTGTAGAAATAATAAAATCCAGGTCCATCTTCTCTCCAGTAATTCCCATCTGAGAGAATAACATCAAAATAATAAAAGTTAATTGTTGTACATAAATTATGTACCCTTATCATGACACCTTTTGAAAACTTGACTCTCGTACCTGTAAGTAAAGACCGACGACACTGTTTGCACGTGTATTTAACTAGGATTTTTCTACTTTGACATAAAAATTGTAACATAATCCCAGTTGACAAATGATGATTTGATGGGAATGTTGACTGTATTTAAAAGTCCAATAATGGGATGTCATGTAGCATTATGTCAAGAATTATATTTCTGTAGCATGATTCATTTAACTAGCTTGTGGATGGGACGGCTAATTATCATAGTTTAAAATAAAGATACTTGTACTACCGAACTTTTGAAGAATTTTGTTACTTGTACATATAAAAAAATATACATAATATGATGTGGAGAGAAAAGAGTGGATAAAAAAGTTAATAATATTTTATACTGACAAATAGTAGAGTATCGTGTGACATTATGTAATCAATTATATAAATATGCTTTCAAATCATTTCATTCTATTGGTAATATGTTGTTATTGTTATTGTTATTCTTTCATTAGTGCGTAGTTGAAAAAATGGCTTTAAAGGACATTTCGTCCCTTTTAAAGAGAATAAATAATTAAAATGGAATATGCATGGAATTATACCCTTGTAATAAACCTACACCAAATACAGTGACTCCTACGAAAACTTGCTTACACGCAAAGTATCCAATCCTTCCAAGCCACATATTTTTTTAAAAGAAAATTAGGGTATCCATCATTGCATCGGAATATGCTAGTTTTTGGATTCTACAAGGGACCTAGTTTTGTCTTTTGGCAAGGGTGTTAGATGGGACGAATCGAGCTAGACGAGTTATGTGTTCGAGTCGAGCAACAAATAACTCATGCAAGTTGCTCCTCGAATTGATTCTCGCCATTTAACACCCTACTTTTGCCTAAGAATATGATTCTTTTGGATGAACAGAAACAAGAACACTGTTATTCGTACTTTTTGATGTACAAAAAGTTTGAAAAAAAATAAAATCCTCAACTAATAATTCAGAAACTGCAACAGAAAAAGTAAACAGTAGGAGATGACTGCAAGAAGAGAAAGAGATCTATATAATCATGTATTTTGCACTACAATTAACAAGATAGGATAGATATATGTGATATATATTCTGGTCAGTGTCGAACAGAACTCTCCGATTTTCAAAACACACACCACTCAGTATATTATATTATATACCTGGTAAGCAACTTCGGACTGATTATATTTTCCTTTCCTTCCCCAATCTCCGACCACCAAAATGCTAAGGGAGCCATCAGCTTTTGCAGGATGATCAAATCTTTGAAGCTCAGCATTCCCATCTTTACCATTAATAAAAATTGTACCTACGATCACACAGATAAGTATAGAAATTTCATTCTTTACAGCCATCGGTTCGGTGGGAACGACGGTGCCGGAGGACGAAGAGTTCGGAGAGAAATAAGAAAAGATATGAAGGCAGCTCCCTTGTTGAGGGTCCTTTTTAATATTAGCACAGTACGTAGAACTGGACAGGATTGTCCAGTTGTCTTCTGATATAACATGTCCTTTAGTCCCTAAAGTTACAACAGAATTTCAAATTGGTCCTTAACTTTTATTTCGTTCCAGATCGGACATTAAAGTTTGCTAAGTTCCAAAATGGATTTCACGAGTAACAAAGTGACAAGATTGAGCCCCTATTTGACACACATTCTCTAAAAATATATTTTTTCAAAACTCATTTTCAATAACACATTTTTCAATAAAATAATATTTTCAATTTCATCAATAACATTTCATTCTTTTTCGACCACACATTCTCCATCAATCTACTATTTCAAAATACATTCTTCCAAAATAATGTGGCTCAAACATATCCTAAAATGTTAAAAAGTTTTAATAACTTTAAGAACCAACTTGAAATTTCGCTAAAAGTATAAAGACCAAATGTATGTATAATCCAACTTATCCAAGATTAAAGTGGTTGTAAGGATAAACCCTCGTTCAGTTTAATTAAAAATTATATATTTTTTTTATAAATCTTGATTAAAAAAAATGAGGAAATGTACAAAAATAAATTCTAAAATAAGGAGACCGAAAAGTCTTCCCCGGTTAGGTGGAAGTTTTCTCTCTCCCCTGCGTGGTGGACGTTTACCCCCTTCCTTAGTGAAGGTTTTCTTCCCTTCCGTCCGGTGAAGGTTTGGTGTGGTCTTGGCGTGTTCGTTGGGGGGTGGGAGCTTTGGCTCCCCCCTTTTTCCCTTTCCTTTTTTCCTTTTCCCCTTTTCCGTTTTCTGTCCTGTTTTTTGGTTGCCCATGGTTCCTCTGTTTTGCAGGCACCGTGTGGGGTGGGGTGGTGGTGAGGCCGGCGAGCTCTGGTGGTGGAAGCTGCTGTTGTTAGGGTTCGGTCGGCGTGGCGTTTTTGGCTGGTTTCAGCGTTGGCGGGGGTTTGGCTTCGGTGGTGTTTGATTTTGGTTTTTTCATGGTTTTTTCTTGGTTTGATTGGGGGGTTTGCCTTATTGCTGCTGTTGTTGGTGTTCTCTGGCGGCGGTCGGGTGGGGTCTGTGGTGTGGTTGGCTTTGTTCCGGAGGTGGCGCTTGTGTGGGCTTCGGTTGGGAAGGGCGGCGAGCGAGGAGTGGCCGGGTTTTGGTTGGCCTCGGGCGTGCGCGTTTCCTCCGGTGGGGGTCGACGGAAGGGCTGCTGCTGATGGAGCTCAGCCGGTGGCTTTTTTGGCTGGTTCTCCAAGTTGGCCGTGGACGGGGGTGGTGGTGTATGGTGGTTGTCTTGTGTTGTGTGGTGGTGTATTGGCTGTTGTTCTCTGGTTTTGTTGTTGTGTTGTTGTGGTATTTAGGTTGTTGTTGTTGTGTTGTGTGGTATGTTTGACAGTCTTGAAGTCTAGACAATGCCCGTTTCCTTGCGTGCGGGGGTGCTCTAGTGCCGAGTGCGTAGTTGACTTTATGTTGGGTTTTTCTCGCCTTGCTAAAGTCGCAGATGTTTTCCGACTTCTTGTACCGTTTGTTGTTTTGGGAGGTGTATAGTCTGTTTGTGTTTGGGTCATTTTGTTGTTTGTAATTGTTTCTTGGACTGTGGTAGCACTTTATCTCTCTTTGGAGAGCATGTGTTGGAGGTCTTTCTCCTTGTATCCACTTTGATCGCCTTCTTTGGAATATATTGATGTTTTTCAAAAAAAATAAGGAGACCGAATAGTCATGCTTGGCAGCCAGAAGTTTGACATATTGGATGATATATTATCATTGAACTGTTTTAAAAATAATTAATACCGTTATTCAATCAAGTATTTTTCCTCAAGTCAATCTGATATTCAAGATGTTGAAAACAGAATTATTATAGAAAGAAAATAATTACGTTATGGGCCTTTGGTGCCCTACCAGCTTAGAATATTCTTTCTATATCTATACACCAATAAAAGAGACCATTATCAAAAGCAGGCAGACAAGATAATGTCGGATCCCACTATTCTGGTTGTAAAACCTCTTGATGATTGACATGTGAATCAGCTGGGAGATTATTATTTTAGAATTTACCAATTTTAAATAATAATTCATATTAATTATATTTTATAAAGGCTTAGCCCCTTGATTAGGCTCCATGAAAAAATGATTTGAGGGAGTATATATTTTGGAAAAATCGTGATTAAAAAATAAAGAAAAGTGTTAGATTTACGTGTAATATTATTTTGTTGAAAAATGTGTTGTTGAAAATAAAAAAGAGAAAAATGTGTGGTCGAAAAATGCTTTCGGAGTTTTCACGGTGTTTTTTGTGTTTGTTCTTTGCGCAGGCGCCCGCCATACATCTGTAAATCAATAAAATATTTTTCAATTAGTCCCGTTTGAGCCACATTATTTTTTTCATTCTTATTCTTCTACTCATTTTCAATCATACATTTTTCAATAAAATAATATTTTCCATCAATCAGATCAATAACTTTTCCTTCATTTTCAATCACATATTCCCCATCACATCACTTCAAAAAAATGCATTCTCTCATTTTAATGTGCACCAAACATACTCTAATATATGTTTGCAATTGCATCACAAGCATAATTTTTCATCAAAGAGAAATCCTCCAAAGGTAAAACAATAATGCTTTTTATCTCCATTTGATATGACAAATAATATCCTATGAAATGATAAATCCAATTTAAATGGATAAATATAAGACTCGCTTTAATGATATTATTATTTAATGTGATGATCATCTCTAATAGAGATTAATAAAATTACGCAAGATGAAAAGAGTAATATGTGTTTGTCGTGAGTAAGGTCACGGGCAGGGGCAAAGATTCTTTAATAATGTATGATGGTGACCCTAATGCACAAGTCCAAACTCCTTTGTGTGACCCTACTCCGTGAAAGTAACAAACAATTTAATTAATCATAACTATTTAGAATAAACTCATCTAGTCTAACCCCTAATTACTCAAACCCAATTATTGTCCACTTTTGACCTACTAGTTTAATTGGAATCAGCCGATACTTGCCGGTACAACTAAAAGAGCGAAACTCGATCACTTCTCATGTCAAAAAATACGAAAAAGTAGACCCCTGAAAGGAAAAATTACAAAAACTTGCCCATGTCGATTAGTTCGATTCCGATTAAATCCTTTTTAACTCTTGATGTCGTCATGTCGATGCCCATGTGAACTCTGAAATGCTTAGGGTCTGTTTGATTGCAATAGTAGAAAATAGGTGGAAATAAAATGAATTCAAAGGACAGTAATTGCCTAAAAAAGTTTTGTAGAGAATTGTTAATTAAGTGTGTTTCATTGTTATAATTTTTCATCAGAAAATTTTTTAAATTTTGTGTTTGTTTGACTTTATTTTATATGAAAATTGTCCATTAAAGTGATAATTATTTTCACAATTGGTTATAAAATTTGTTTCTATTGCCAAAAAGTAAAAAAAAATATTTTCTAAAAAATCATTTTTTTCATCAAAATTTAGTGCTTGTTTGTCTTTGTTTTATATGAAAATTACCCATTAAAATGAATTTTTTTTTTAGAAATAGTTATGAAATTTATTTTTATTGCAAAAAAAAAAGAAAAGAAAAAAGAACATCGAATTGGATGGAAAAGCATTTTCCCTAACTCCAAGGAAAAGGAGGAGGGAAAAAATTTTATTAGCCAAATTTGTGCAATCAAACACCACATATTGACAAAGTTGAAAATTATTTTCCTTTTTCCTAGGAAAACATGGTCCATCAAACATGGCCTTATTTCTCATGTGAGACAGAGTTGTCTCTGTTTGCCTGATAACGATAATGCACTATGAGATATCCATAGAAAAATCAAAAAATAATTATGTTTGGTGTACAATATGGATAATAACTTTATTCAAGGAATGTCGAGAAGCATTATATTATGGAAAATGACAAATGTACAGTCAAATTGTACATTAATTTACACAATCACCACACATGGGATGAGACCCCCACACATGGGGACTGTAAGTGACTGTATAAATTTAATGTAAATGTAGCAGGGTCCTTATATTATTGGCTAATTTAAACAATTTGCCAACTCACCACATTACCAAGCACTTCTGTATCATCCATGATAGTAGAAATAACAAAATCCAGAAAAATGGGGAGCTCAGCTCTGCTCTGCTTTGCTTTTTATTTAGGATAAGTTAGCAGGTTGAGTGCACCTCCTTTTTACACGTCATCAAATCACCTGCTCACAAAATCAAACCCAATATTTTTACCAGCCAATTAGATGTGTGCATGTGTAGGCTTTTATAGGGAATGTGTCACTGTCCACTTCGTAGACAAAAATTTGACAGTGATCCGTCAATAAAAGTTTGACAGCCCCTACCGTCCTTTTACTCTTTAATCGAGAAATTTTGACCTTTTGGCTTATATTTCGCTTTCATTTTTAAAAATTCATTTCCAACCTTACATTAAATAAAATAATTAAATCGACATTTTTTAGTGATTTTTTAAATTTTTTAACCACACATTCTTTAAAAATTACTATCTCAAAGCACATTTTCTTTCAATAATGGGGCTCAAAACATCGCAAAAGTAGTTTGCGGATTGAGGGTTAAAAATATAACTCGAAAAAATCATCATTTTGCTACAACGAAAAATGAGAAATAACGACAAACAATTCCTATACATCATCGTCATTGAAATCACGGGCTTGTCACAATTCAAATAATAGCATTGATTTTTGAATAATTCTCGGTGTACATATTTTTTGGTACCTAAGAGCGTCCACACCCTCAAATGAGGTGGGACCCAAGTAGACTCGAAAAAAACATCATTTTGCACGTTTTCAACTACAAAAACAAATGAGAAATAACGACAAACAATTCTTGTACATCATTCTTATTGAAATCATAGACTTGTCACAATTCAAATAATAACATTGATTTTTGAATAATTCTTGGTGTATATAATTTTTTTGTACGTAGATGTGTCCACACCCTCACATGGGGTGAGACCCGAGTAGTCCGTGGATTGATGGTTAAAAATATAACTCGAAATAACATCATTTTGCACGTTTTCAACTACAAAAACAAATGAGAAATAACGACAAACAATTCTTGTACATCATTTGTCATTCAAATCACAGGGTTGTCACAATTCAAATAATAACATTGATTTTTCTAGACACTACCAAAGTTGCAATACAAACTAAAATAATCTAGAGAGTCGAAACTTTAACAAACCTTCACAATTACAGCCCGACACCTTCATTAATACACATAAAATCAACTGGAAACCAATTTTACTGAATCGAAATACAGAAACAGAGAGTCGACAAAGCCAAAGGGAGACCATTCAAACAAACTAATAGGCTTTAAGATTCACAACGAAAACTGAAAACATAACAAGTAGACGTTAATCATTTTCTAACCTTCGCTACACTTCATTTAGCGGTGAATTGCGCCCAATAGAGAGAGAAGAAATGTCCTGTAATGGCTTGATGTTTCTGAATGAATTGCATCGTTTAGAGATTTTCTGTATTTCTTTTCATACTCTGCTTTTATGTACTGCATATCAATCTCTGCTCGGGTCACTACTATTCTAGTAAGTTTTGAATCATCTGTTCCTATGCCCTTCATTGCCTTGTGTAATTCCTGGGTGTAATTATAGAGAATCGTGGTCGTGTTAAGGGTCAGTGATACAAAAATTAGCACTTCAAAGCAAATTTCTAGAATTAAATTTCAGAATAAAACACGAACGTATTTGACACTATAACTTCTACACACAAAAAATAAAAACAAAACAAAATGGAAACAATTTCCAAGAGACGAACTGCACATTTAGCACATCGACAACACTGTTCCCCACCCGAAAAGAAGGAAAAGATGAAAGAAGACATCAAGAAATATGGAGAGAACCAAAGGACAAACAAAATCGATACATGAAGGTTATCAGTTCCATGCATGGGAAATAAAAATAAGAAAAAGGCCTCAAACAAAGTAATGTGTCAACAAAAGACCAGTCGGAGAGGTATTTTTTTGGGATGAAGTAAAAATGGAAAATCAATTATGGACTTTATAAAGAGAACAGCGTAACAAAGTCCCTTGACAGGTGATTTGAGTTCCTTATGCAGCAATTAATAGAGATATGATTATGTTTAATAGTTCCTTTTTGTTACATTCATCAGAAAATGGTTATGACAGCTTGAACCAATTACATTTTGGCAGTACTATTCAGGGTATTACAAAAATGAATTTAACAAGATACTTTCGTTTAAATTGAGATCGATTCTATGACTGTCAAGGTGTTTATAAAACCAGGGTCAAAAAATATTTTAGGTCAAACGACTTTTTTATCCACATATTTCGTAGAATCCACAAATACTACCCATTTCTCCACCACTCATTTGCCCCATTTATAAACACCTTGCCAGACATGAGTAATGCTACAGGTACATAAACATCTACATAAGGGTTCACATAATTACACGTGTCATATGATCCAACCTTTAATTCAAATTTCACACTTACACATCAACAACTAGATGATTGACACATCACCATTATGTGCACCATTATGTGCATCATTATGTACCTCTAGCATTATTCGCCAGACATACCCTAAATAGTACTGTGCTAAGATTTAAACATATAGAGGATCTATTCTATTAAAGATGAGCAAAACTAACATGTAAACTATTCCATATTCACCATTACATTAAAGGGAAAGAAATACATGATTTTTCAGTTTATGCTTCCCTTTCTGTCAGCCCAAAGTCAAAAGGAATCTAGTTTTTGAACTAGTACTCTAAAACTATTTATTAGCATGTATCACAGCCAAATAAGTCATCCACTAGATGCATTCAACTGAGAAAACAAAGAAAGAATGATTAAACGAAAACTAAAAGAGCATTACGAATACACAAGCTTGAAACTATGGGAAATAAAATCCATTCTTTTTGAGACTGTTCTGGATAAATGTATTATTTACCTTAGCAAAGTACATCCCAGGGTTTTCAGCACACCTTAAAATAGTTAAAAGGGCAAACTCAAAGAGTCCTGAGGTTTCACTTTTTACTGCCTGCAACACGATGAATTATTTAGTTAACAGATACGGGACAGATTAAGCAAATAATTGGGAAAAATAAAATAGCATACCTTTTCCAGTGAGTTTCCGTACATGCTATGATAAGCAGCAGAAATAGCAGTTAACTGTGACCTGCTTCTTTCAGAAAAAATGCGTATGAAAATCTTCTCATCAGTCCCTAGCTTCTTTTCCCCGGCTTTAAAAAGAGATTTAGCATCAGCCTCAGCCATTACCCTGTCAACTTGTGGACCTTCATAGCGCATTGCACTAACGCAAGCAAGCAACAACTACAAAATAGAAAAGAAATAGAGAACATGATGAATGATATGAACTGGTGATGCTAAATCTATTTGAATCCCAGTCTTAAAGCATTAAATTAGATTATTTATTAAAAAAAAGGTTAATTTGAAAGTTTCTTGAATAGCATGGATGATAAAAAGGTTGGTTTTTCATGTTTAATTCTTAGCTTGCGGAGTAGAAGTTTTTTTTAGTTTGTCAAGTCAAGGGTACTTCGGCAATTCTATAACATTCTCATCAAAGGTTTAACCAGATTATTAGGTATTATCAGGAGGCAAATCATGTTTTTGAGTTGTCCTTTCTCATCTATGACTAGATTTAGCACTCCATTCTTTTTTAAATTAGGATTCGTCTTTAAGAGTCCATATAAGGTCTTCTACCTTTCCTTTCGTTAGATTTGAAGAATAATATTCCAGTAGCAGATTAGGGTCTGTTCTCTTTACCATTTTCAATCCGTTTTCCATTTTCGAGTTTCCAAAACAGTAAAAACGCGTTCTTTTCTCTATTTTCGAAAACGCGTTTTTAAAAACAAATTAAAAATTTACAAAGAAAACCCAAAACGACAAATTCAGTTATAATCAAATCAAAATTTTCAAAAAGCGTTTAGGGTGTTTTCAAAACAATTTTTTAAAATGCCAAAAAGAACACATTTCAACAATTTCAAAATAAACACTCAAAACGAATTCAAAACACAAAACTGAAACACAAAGAAAACAGCCCCTTAGTTTCTTAAAGTTACGTTTTCCATCTGAGCACCTCCGTTCATCAGTGCAAGTTTCAGCCTTCAGATCTAATTCTTTTTAAGCCTTTTTAGTTTTCGAACTCTTGCCCAAATTTTACTTTAAAAGATTAATATTGTCTCGAGGTTCCTGGTATTATAAAATTCAGAACCCACCAGACCAGATTTCAAAATCTATTCTACAAAAGTTTGTGCAGCCCTTAGGTGTGTCCTGTCACCAGGTAATTTTTGTTTTAGCCAGAAAGTAAATATTTTAACATTTTACTAAAATAGTATGACAAATACAATTTTCCCTCCTAAAGTGAGTAAAATCATTTCTAATGTTTGTACAACTTAAAAATAATTTATGAAGACATGAAACCAAACTGGAATCAATTTAAAACATTTATCAGAAAAAATATACATACAACTTTGAAGGTTGTATTTAGTTGACCCTATTATAAAGTTACCAAATAACAGCTTAATGGTTTTTTGAAGATAAGGAACAAATGTGAGCATGCATAGAATTTCTTTCAGAAGAATGTAAACATCTCCAACCAAAAAAGGGGAAATTAAAATTCTTAACCACCAAGGGAAATAGATGTTAAAAGATGCAGCTCCTTTTGTTCTACCAGGTTCAAGTCTTAAGACTCTTAACAAAGTAATCAACATGTCATGCGAGTTAAATATAATGTCACAAACTTGTTTTATGGTATTGCACATAAAGAATCCAATCACTAACAATGCAATTTTAGATTACATAGCAAAACAGAGAAATCTTCTGAACAGAACTGAAAAAGATTGACATGTTTGTTCCACATCAAAACTTGTTTACTTTCGAGTGTGAGTGTGAGTGTGCAAGCAAGAGAGAGAACCTTTTGGTGATCGCCAGATGCTTGATTTTCAATATCATGCTCCAGATAAGCATGAAACCGTGCATGGTAAATTTGTTTAAAGTGCTGTATCTGGGATGGAGTCCGTGAACATAGTACTTCAGTAGCAGCTTTAAGATCAATTATGTCCCCACTCAAAGCGTTCCTAACTATAGTAGCATCCCTTGCTGCTGGATCAGGCATCCAAAGCAAGACAGCCCTCTGAAAGTGAAATCATTTGAGGTAACATTTATACAACATAATATTGTATACACAAGTGAAAGTAGATTTCTTCAGCTGAAATACGTCAGAAAAGATAATCATATATTCTATTTATGATCAATGTGTCAATCCAGCCAAGAAAAGATTGAAGATTACAAATAGAGAGAGACAAATATTTGATGATTTTCAAGTTACAATAAATAATCATTGCTATACTTTTTAGTACCTTGACATCACCACTAAGTTCTGAAGACAAGCGTTTGCTAAGTTCTTCAGAATACATAGCTCTATACTCTTGTTCAATGAGAGCGCGCTGTGTTGCATCTCGATGGGCAAGAATATGAACCACTGTTGCAGTATCACATCCAAAACCTGAAAACAACAGTTCAGAGGCCCACAGCAATCAGATGCAGGTTAGGATTACCAATTTAAATCTTAGACAATCCTTGTAGAATAACCATTCAGATAAAGTAATTTAAGTGATGGAAACTTCTTGAGGGCATTCACATATAAAAAGAAAAAAATAGTTCGAAAGTTAATCGGAGTTCTGTAAAAGTTGTTGTCTACATAGGTCAGCCTAAAATAATTCTTATGTGCCTCTATTTTGTAGAAAACTAAAAGTGGTATCATGTCGTAGTATCTCAAAAATTTGTCTTGCTTAAAAGAATTAAACTACAAAAGATAACATTAGCTATCTTTAAGAATTTGAAAGTGCAAAAATTAGTTTCACCAACGCTACACATAAGTAGAAACAAGAAAAAAAACCTAGGAAATATAATTCAAATGCTTTAACTCAAATCCACTCTCAATTTATAAATTTGATGAAATGGCAATAATCATCAAATAAAAATTAATGCCCCATGTCAGAAAGGGAAAAAAAAAAACCATAAATATTATTTCAATTTTTCATTAAATATGCAATACTATTTGGGAAAGAAGTTTCATGGGTTCAACAACACAGATCAGTGTCTAAAGCTTCCAGAGCCTAAACCATTAAGAAGTTCCCATCAAAACCATCTCAGAGTTTTGACCAGATAAAATGTGGGATTCTTGGAAAATGGAAGTCACACCATACCATAAATATAAATATTGTTTTTAAAACTATTCACTTTTATTTTTTTGTAACATAACATGTTTGAGTTCCATGGATGTTCCATCACTGTGATCTAGTACCAGAAAAATAGTTAATTAACCACAGTTTTTGTGGCCAATAGATTAATACGTATATAGTGTCCCCTTCCCACACCCAACCTCCCTCCACAAAAAATTAAATAAATAAAAGTAAATTCAAGTCAATTAAACATTAAAAAAAAAAAAAAATGTCCTAAGACTGTTTAACCTCCCACATGGCCAAATCTTATCCACTCTTGGTTTCTTGAACAAACAAAGCCTAGAACTCTAATCAATTATTCAATTACAAAAAACACTTCTTTTAATTCTCAGGAAAGATTCATAACGGTTTATGCATAAAAAACACACTCAAAACACAAGGTGTTCAATTCAAATTAAGAGAACAAAACCCCAAATCGTGAAATTAAGAAAATAATATTAAAAACACACAATTACGTCCCCAATATCACAAAAACGCTGGTAATTGCGTTTGATAAAAAAAGAAAGAAAGAAAGAAAAGAACCATGGGTAATGGGAGAAAACTAAATACTCAGAAAATACCCTTAAAAGCTTTGTAAAGCTTTACGGCATCATCACGAGGCGATGTTAACACTGGCGGAATACTCAACGTTGCCATCTCTCTTACACCCACACCAAACGAAATTGAACGAAACGAGTGATTCAACAATAAAGATTCGTACTTCACCGGTAAAATTTTTCACCACAATTTTTTCGGAATCAAATCGTCAATAAGAACAAGGATATGGATTATGTTGGTGTCTGTAGCATTTGACAGGTCTTGGCCCACCAATTCAATAATTAATCATGCTACACGTATTATGTTTACACCGTGTAACACTTTACCTGTCTATAAATTTTTTAAAACAAAGAGACGTAGGAAAAACGTTGTACAAGCAACATTATTGATCAATTTTAGAATTACGTTATTGTCTACCATTTTTCAAAAAATTGTTTTCTACAGTAATCAATCTCTACTACACATTCAAATAATAAAATATTCTACACATAAACCGATAAAGTTTCTTTCAATTTTAACCACACATTTTCCAAAAAATACTATTCATTACACCATTTTCTTCTCAATAATGGTTGACAAACAGGGGCTTAAGTGTATATTCTACGATTTACATTTTCTTTTTATATTGTATGAGAACTCAAATCATGTTGGACGAATATATATATATTTATAAAATTGTCCAGTTATGTTTCGAAACGTCACATAATATAAAAGATGACGTCACATATTGCATGATTCTCAATTGAGTAATGCTATTTATCCTCATTGGGATGAAAACACAGTCTACGTGACTTTAATACGTCACTAAATAATAGTTGAAATTAAATAAATCATTTAATTTCACCTTTCATTTAACCTATCATTTAAAGTCACGTAAATTGTAATTTCATCTCCACTGAAAATGAATAACATTATTCTTGTCAATTTCAGCCACGTGGTGTTAGGTGCACCAAACTATTCAATTTCAAAACGCGTAGCTCTTGTAGGCCTACCCCATGGCTTTAATTGATTCTAAGGCCCTGTTTGACACCCATTTTTATTTAATTCTTATTCTCATTTTTTTCTCTCTCTTCATTTCAACCACATATTCTTCCAATAAAATAATATTACACACAAATCTAAAACTTTTCATAACTTTTCCACCACATAATCTCCCATCAATCACTATTCCAAAAATTTCATTATCCAAAAAATGGGTTTCAAACACCCTCTAAATAAAACAATGAGTTCGATTGGATATAAAAAGGGGTCAAAGTTTCAACGCATATTTAATAGTTATTACTTACTCTGTCTCATTTATACAGACTTATTTTATTTTTCATACAGATTAAAAAATTTTATTTAATGTTATTGAAAAGTAATTTTTGCCAAAAAATTTTCCAGTTTACCCTCATTTAATTATCAATAAAGAAACAAAATTATATAATTGTGACAAGAAAATAAGGAAAGTGAGCCTAAATAAAATGGGACGAAGGGAGTATATTTTGAACGTTAAGTTGTTGATTATTTTGATAAAAATTGATAGAATATATGATTAAAAATTGTGAGACCTATGAATAATATGATTAAAATTAATTATTGATTTTAATTAAAATTTTAATTTATTTTTAATTGAACTGTTTTGTTTGAAATTAATCATTCCGATCACATGGTTAGCAAAAGGGTTAATTGTTTCATGATTTAGAGTGACGATGAGAGATAATGTTATTCGAAAAATATTTTGAAACGTATGGTGACTAATTGATAGTATAGTGACCGTTGAGGATCAACTTTGAAATATAATGATTATTATCAAAAGTTTTATAGTCCTGAAAATAAGGTTAAAAATAGATCATCGAAATACTTTATGCCGTTAATCAAGGAAATCAATGGATTTATCGTTCTTTATTGAGATGCGAGTAAAAGGTTTGTCTTAGTGGATGTGATGACTTTGACTTGGGTAAATTTCACTGGAAGTTTGAATTCAAACAAAAATTATATTTTTAATAAATTTTGATAAAAGCAGATAAAATTTATAATTGAAAAATTGATGAAAAAATATGAATTATATAAATTATACTATTAAAATTAATCATTGATTTTGATTTAAATTTTTAGCTTGTGACAATTAGAAAAATCAAATAACCAAATCAAAACTATGAATTTGTGTATCAATTATGTCAATTTTTGTACCAATTTTTTTTTTTTTTTTTAATTCAAATTGGATTGATGTTATGGATTTGATTAAATAGTTTGGCAATCAAAATATAATAAAAATCTATCTTATACGACCATACAAACATCTCTCTCATTAAGCCCCTGTTTGGCCTGCATCATTTCTTCCTCTTTAGAAGAATTTGTACCGTGGAGGGGCCCCACCTGCTGATTATTTTTTACTTTTCCCTCACACAATTCTTGGTTTTGGTGTCCAACAGCATTATTTCTCATTTTCATTTTGGGCAAAATGCTGGCCAAACAGACGCTAAAGAGTATAAATCCAACGAAATTTTGATTGTCGACATGTCAATTATATAAAAAGTGATTTTTATCAATCTTTTCTTACTCTCTCATGTCTAAGAACTCTGTACCTTTTTCTAATCCATATATGTGTGAAACAAGCCAGTGAAATATAAGGTTTTTTTTTTCCCCCTCATAATGTATATTGTTTATATTGGTATGGCTTTTAAAAAGTCAAAAGAAGCTTATGAGATTAAAAAGCAGTTTTTGGATCTCGTTTGACTTATTTTATGAAAGTGCTTTTGTTAGTTAGAAAAATTTTTAGAGGAAGTTGGTTCAATGTGGCCTCCTCCAAAAGCTGTGCTACATATAGAGCCTGTTTGGTAGAGATTTTTGGGGGAAGAATTGATTTTGAATAGTGATATGATGGGAAATGTGTGGTTGAAAAAGAAGAAAAAAATATTGATGTGATGGAAAATATTATTTTATTGAAGAATGTGTGGTTGAAAATGAGAATTGATTTGAGAATTGATTTGAGAATCAGAAACAAACAGAGCCATAGTAAAAACGAAAGTAAAAATCATGTCAAACGAGGTATATTTCACAATTGTAAGTACTTAAAGCTTAACTTAAAAGTAATGTATAATAATATTCATCTCCACTGGGATTACAAATACAGTCTAAGTGGCGTTAATGTGTCATTAAATGATATGTGAAATTAAATAAATCATTTAATTTCACATTTAATTTAACCTATCATTAGTGTCATCTAGACTGTATTTATAACTCCACTGAAAATAAATAACATTAGTAAAGAAGCAAGCTTTGGATGAAAGCTTCTGCCACTTTCCTTGCATTTTCTTCGAAACATTTCCCTGCTACTTCTATTGGTAGTGGTTGACTTGATGAGAAGAAGTCTTTGTACTTATATCCCCACTGGGGATCAATAAATTTCTCAAAAGTAATACTAAAAAGAAGCAAGCTTTGGATGAAAGCTCCTACCACTTTCCTTGCATCTTCTTGGAAACATTTCCCTGCTACTTTAGGCCCAGTTTTATATATATTATTTTTTTCACTTTCATTCCTCTACTCATTTTCAACCACATATTTTTTAATAAAATAATATTTTCCATCACATCAATAACTTTTCATTCATTTTTAACCACACATTCTCCATCGGTCTCCTATTCAATAACACATTCTTTCGAAACAACGTTTCCACTCTTAAATTGTTAGTGGTTGACTTCGATGAGAAGAAGTCCTCGCTGCAATTTCTCTATATTAATCTTCACACTCTCAATCATCTCAATCCAAAAATGCCTTCTTACTTTCATCTCTAAACCATATTCAACACTCATTTCTTTGGCTCTGAGAATCTCTTTCCATGTAAGTCGTTTAATGCCCCAGTTATTTTTTATTTTTATTTATCGAGAAATTAATTATAGAGTTAAAATTACTGTAATTGCAAATCATTTCCTACTGGGCTTGAACATCAAGTCATAAATATAATGTCTGATTTCAAGGTGCATATTTATTTTTTAAATTTATTGTGCTTTTTTGGATTTTTTTTTTTAATTTCTGATGCATATCGTGTTCATATTTGATATTTGGTGAGATATTTAAGTTTTTCTTTTCTTTCCTTTTCCCTTTAATTCTCCCTATGTAAATTATTCGGACCTTTACTTCATTTTTAAACTTAATGTTGAATGATAGAAGAGCGAAAATATGATAAATTATTTACTATAATTTGTAAAAGTCAAATTATTTTATACAAAATTATATGCCAATAAATTTTAAGGAACCTAAGATGGGTATAAATACTTTTCTACTATGTTAATACACATGGACTAATGTGCAAATATATGAATCCTTTGTTCATACATAGGCAAAACAGGTTCTTTAATTTTCAACCCATATTGTAGATTGGTTTGAGCTACACAGTTTTACTAGGCTCGTGTACAATTCATGATATTGTATTGAGAGTTTTGGCTTGTTTCTTCATAAATAGAGCGATATGTCTGCGTGTGATCCTTGTATCTACCATTGCAGCTATATTTTGGTATCTTGTTTTATAATTAATTATAATTTGTGAACAACGTGCTATTTCCCTTTCTTCGAACATTAGAAGGAACATATTTATATGTTTGTGTAGACTTTATTGTTTTTCTTTATTCGAGACTACAGCACACTAAAATTTCTATATATGGATCATGTTTGTTGGATATTGTTACAATTTTCCTTGCCGTTTGCCGATTCCTTATTGTTTAATGTCAAAACTTATCACTATCTTCCTCTTTCCTCTTTAAAAACATGGCATAACAAGAAAATTGCTACTAAAAACTAGTTGTATTTGCCTGACACTGTGTTTGAAACAAAGTTTGGCTTGATACGCATAGTTGTTTGATAAACTGATTCGTTTAACGTATACAAGTCTTAAATCTTTTTCTTGTTAATATCGTTCAAATGAAGAAAATGTTTTCTTTACTTACTATTGATTCATTCTTATGAAAAATTCAGAATTATTAATTTGAAATTTCTGCATTCAACTGAACTCTACCGTATTGATCCAGTAAACACAGGTAATGTCAAATTCTGTTCATTGACCTAGTTCTTCTCTTTTCTTTTGAAGTCAAATAATGGTTGTAATTATTCAGGTATTGGACTGTGGCTTGTGGCTCAATTTTTTGACTGATAGCTGAGAAATAAGCATAGTACGGGTTGTTCTTCTGGAAGAGATAAAAGGTGTGAAATGGCTGATGCAATTGTAGAATTTCTCTTGGTGAACTTGAAAGAGCTTCTACTTTACCATGTAGATTTGATTTCTGGAGTGAAGGATCAAGTTGAGTCTCTTCATAAGGAGCTTAGTTTGATGAAAGCATTTCTCAAGGACTCCAGGGAGAAGCGTAATGAATCAGAATTTGTTAGGGTATTGGTTAGACAAATCACTGAGGTTGCTTATGAGGCTGAGGATATCATTGACACATTTGTTGTCGGCACATCATCTAAAAAGGGGGGAGGAGTGAAAAAAATGATCCCTGGATTAGGTAAGAAAAATCTCCTTAATCTTGCGAAAGATATTGAATCCATAAAGACAAAAGTGAAGGAGATTTATGATAACAAGATGTTTGGAATTGAAATTATACAAAATGCAGAGCCGTCACGTAAACGTGCGAGACAGAAAAGAGAACCTCTTGTGGAGGAAGAAAATGTTGTGGGCTTTGATGAGGAGGCTAGAACCATTATTGATCGCCTCACTACAGGGTCAGAGCAGCTGGAAGTTGTCTCAGTTGTTGGCATGGGCGGTCTTGGTAAAACAACTTTGGCCAGAAAAGTTTATTCTGATCCCGATATTGAATATCACTTCTATCTCCGTGCATGGACATATGTTTCTCAAGAATACAGTAGAAGGGAAGTGTTTCTTGGCATTTTAGAGTCTCTAAATCTCACTTCCGACCAAATGTACAAAATGAGTGATGAAAAGCTGGCTGAGGAACTATGTGGACATTTGAGGAACAACAAGTATCTCATTGTCATTGATGATGTGTGGACAACAGAAGCTTGGAATGATCTTAGAAGAGCCTTCCCAAAAACTAACCTAGGGAGTAGGATATTGCTAACAAGCCGAAGCACAGATGTCGCTAAGCTTGCTGACCCAGAGAATAATCCTCATCATTTGCGCTTTCTAACTGATGAAGAAAGTTGGGAGTTACTCTGTAGAAAGGTTTTCCGAAGAGGCAGCTGCCCTTCAGAGCTAGAGGACCTTGGGAAAAGAATTGCAACAAAATGTTATGGACTTCCTCTTGCAATTGTGGTTGTCTCTGGGCTTCTTATAAAGAAAGATAAAAATCTTGATTGGTGGAAGAAAGTTGCTGTAAGTGTTAGTTCATATGTTGCTAAAGACCCAAAGCAATGCATGGATGTGCTGGCACTAAGTTACAGACACTTACCAGAACACTTGAAAATTTGCTTTCTCTATTTTGGAGTTTTTCCTGAAGACTATGAGATCCCTGTTTGGAAATTACTCAGATTATGGGTTGCAGAGGGATTTATACAAGAAATAGGACTCGAAGATTTAGAGGATACCGCAGAAGATTATTTGGAGGATCTCGTTGATCGAAATTTAGTCTTAGTGGGGAAGAGGAGGGCTAATGGTCGGATTAAGACTTGTCGCATTCATGATATGCTGCGTGATTTGTGCGTGAGAGAAGGCCAGGATGACAAGTTTTTACGGGTGATAAAATCCTCTGAACAAAATCCTTTTTCATCGACCCCATTCCAGAATCACTGTCGTCGGCTTTGTATCCATTCAAAGATTTTGGAGTTCATTTCTTCAAAGCCTTCAGATCCACATGTCCGCTCTTTCTTGTGTTTTGCTACAGAGGAAAGGGAGTTACCTCGGAAAGATACGTCATCCATATATGACGCCTTTGGATTACTTAGAGTCTTGGATCTTAGATCCATCTGCTTTCCACTCTTCCCCAAAGAGATAGATCACCTGGTTCACTTGAGGTTTATAGTCCTGTTTGGTCAATTTAAAAAAATCCCACCGCAAGTTTCTTCCCTTTGGAATCTGCAAACACTCATTGTTAGAACAACATCTCGTGACCTTGATATTCAAGCAGATATTTGGAAAATGAAACAATTTAGGCATCTTTATGTAACTGGCTTAAGTCGCTTACATGGGCCTCTTGCCCAAACTCGAAAGGACAACGAAGATCCTTTCGTCCGAAGAAACATTCAAACCATTTCTACTATCTTGCCTGATAGCTGCACGGAGAATGTCTTAGCAAGAACTCCCGGTCTGAAGAAGCTTGGAATTCGCGGGAGGTTAGCTAAACTTATGGAGCAAAAGGGAGGATCATGTTTGTTTGATAATCTTTCCAAATTGGACAAACTTGAGACGTTGAAGCTGCTAAATGATACGTATCCTGATCCTCCTGCCCAATGTATAGTTCCAGGTCTTCCACAACATTACAAGTTTCCACCAAACTTGAGGAAATTAACTTTATCCGATACCTTGCTGGACTGGGGGCATATGTCGACACTGGGAGTTCTGCCAAACCTCGAAGTGCTGAAACTAAAAGATAATGCTTTCAAGGGAAGTCACTGGGAGCCACTAGATGGGGGCTTTCGTCTGCTGAAAGTGCTGCAGATCGGGAGGACTAATTTGGTTCATTGGAATGCATTAGGTCATCACTTCCCAAGACTTCAATCCGTGGTTCTTAAGCATTGTACAAGTCTTGAGGCAATTCCTTCTGGTCTAGGAGAAGTGTCTGTGCTCCATAACATGGAACTATATTGGCCTTCTAAAACTTCTGCTGCTTCTGCCAGAGTAATTCATAAGCAAAAGCTACAATTGCAGTCAAAGCAGCAACAAGTGAACAATTTGTTTAAGCTTGTCATTTATCCGCCAGATATAGATATATAGCTGCGCGCCGCAACATACGTGCTAGTGCTTCCATTACAGGTAAGAAAACGTATTCTTATTCTTATTTTGTTTGAAGTTTGTCTACTCTCTTGTTTCTGAAAACTCCTGGGACAAATTCTTCGTACATTTTCTTTTCTATTAGTGGTGTGTATATTTTTGAAAACCTTCACTGATCAAGTAATAATATTTGGGAGATCTGGAATGAGTTAGAAATGACAGAAGTTTCTTTGGAAAAGTTCGCAAATTATTCTTTTAGATGGATCTGTCGAACTTTCCAATGTGCTGCCACATAATGGAGAAGGAAATTAGAAACACTTATAATTTATGTGAAAGGTGTCACTTAGTATGATGCAATTGTGCATTTTACGACCATCATCTTTGTACGATCGGATATTATAAGAAGAAATGAAAAAAATACATGAAAACCACTAGCAGAGAAGGTTCTTGAGAACTTAAAAAAAAAAAATTATTTGCTCTTGTTTGTGTTTTGCAGGCAGTACTCCTGAGGATGGCAGCGTACCTGTGAAGGACTGCGAGGTTTTAATATGTTTATGTATTCTGAAAAAAAAATAAAAGTGTGTTTTTAATGTGTTGTGTGGAAAATAATTTAATATTTCCAACAATTTTAGAATTTATTCTCTGCGTCTTATTGTATGATATTTATGTGTATGAATGAAGGTTTTCCTACAAAATTTGCTAGAATCTCCACCGTTCAATTGACAATATATATTGTTAAAATTTTCGACTTTACTTCAATTAGAACTAAATCTTCAATAGACACACTTTCCCCTTCAAGCAGTGATATGAGAAAATCTGCCTTATAAGATAGTCCATATTGGTATAGAGTGGAAATGTCAAAATGAACGGATCGATTTGATGCTATCAAACTGAACAAGCACAGCCTAGAGTCCTGTTCCTGTTGAAATTGACTCGTAACTTTTTATTGTTCGGTCCCAAACCCAAACCGCGAAGTTTTCACGTAAATCGGACTGCTCGCTGCTTGAAAAGCAGGCCCGTTCAGTCCGATTTTAAGAGAATTAATGATGCAACTAATGGAATGCACATGTAGCGTCTCGTCACATCGTTAACAAATTGTAATAACTTCGATTGCTCAATTAATTTTGAAAAATGTTTTCAATTGCTCACTAAAATTTGAAAAACTTCTTTGATCGTTCATTGAAGTTTGAGGTGGTCAATTTTGGCAACTAAATTTATAAAAATGATGTCAACCTATTGTTTGGTAAAAAATGTGTACCCGCAAGCGCACAGATAACTTAAAAATAATAAAGTAGACAAACAAACTCAGGTTGTCAATCCCGCAAAACATGATTACTCTATTACACAATAGTTAAATTTAATTTTATCATATATTTTTTAGAATTTTAAGTTATTTTCATCATTTGAAAAATTCAATGTTTTATACATTTTGTTATTAAAATTATATTGTATTAAAATTTGGATTTTGCAACGACACATAATAAAGTTAATTAAATCGATTGGGTGTTTCGTTACAGAACTTCTAATTTTAATTAAATTTACTATGTGTTTCACTGTAAAAATCATTTAGGGCATGTTTAAGCCCCATTTTTTCTTTCAAAAAATGCATTTTGAAATAATGATTTGATAGAAAATGTGTTTAAAAAATAAGGAAACATTTTGAATTTGCGTGTAATATTATTTTATTGAAAAATGTGTAGTTGAAAATTAGAAAGAAAAATATATTTTAAAAATAATGGGTACCAAACAATGGCTTAATTAAATTTATTGTGTGTTTCGTTGCAAAATCCAAATTTGAATTCAATTTTAACAACGAAACGTAAAATAAATTTGAGTTTTTCAAATGATGAAAATATCTTAAAATTCTACAATATGTTAAAATTAAATTTAACTGTTGTGTAATTGAATAATCATTTCTCGTGGAATTGACATCCTGAACTTATTTGTTCACTTTATTACTTTTACATGGCCCGTGCGCTTGAAAAATGCATTTTTTAACGAACATCAAGCTGACGTCATTTTTATAAGTTTAGTGGCCAAAATTCGATCACTTAATGAACAATTTTACAAAGTTTAGTTGGGAATCGAAGACATTATAATTTGTTAACTGCGTGACGGCTCCATATGTGCATTCCGTTAGCCGTGTCACTAATTTAGTTAACGGCTTGAAACGAATGTTATGATAGTGAATAACACCCAACGTTTAAATGAGTTTAATGGTAAAAACTTGACATCTTAAAGCTCAATGAGCAATAGAAAACACATACATAAATTTATTGATCATTGGAACAATTAACTCTCCATTATGCCTTCAATCAACACAGTGCATCCCCTAAAAACTCTTTATTTATGAAAAACATATTATGTATTATAGAAAGTATCTTTAAATTTAAAGAGTTAAAATTTTTATACACTCCAATAAGTTTTCTATTTTGACTCTTTATTTTGCTTTTCTTAAAAAAGCATCTATTGATTTTTTTTTTCATATTTTTTTTTAAACAATTTTTTATATGTCAATTGGCCAATTAATTTAAAGGTGATTTGAATAGTTTAAAAAATAGAGTATTGAATTATGCGATTTATTAAATGCATTCATTATACATTAAAAATAGAGAATGTGTTTGACTCTTAAAAATTGGAGAGCCAAATCCACTCCTTATTTTAAAAAGTTAGGGTGTGTTTGATGGATATTATTTTGAAAGAATGTATTTTGGAATAGTAGATTGATGAAAAATGTGTGGTTGAAAAAGAAGGAAAAGTTATTGATGTGATGAAAAATATTATTTTAATGAAGAATGTGTGGTTGAAAATAAGTAGAAGAATGAGAATGCAAATTTTAATGGGTACCAAACAAGGGCATAAAATAGAAAGGCTCTTGAAGTTTAATTTTAAGCATTAATTCTAAAATAAAGAGCATTTTGCATTTTGAGAGCCTTTTGAAGATGCTCTACGGCCTTGGAAACAAAGTAGTTTCTTTTGTCTTCAATCTTCTCATTTTAAAAAGTGGAAATTACATGGAGACATGTTTTTTAAGATCCAACTTCCTAAATAAGATTTCTTTTGTCTTGTGAGTATATGAATTTCCACATTTATTTAAAGACTACAATCTTATCTAGTACCGTTGTTGGCCCAACTTTAATTGGGCATATAGTTATGACCACATCTTTTAACATAGGCCGAAATTGAGATCATGAGTCACAGCACGTCACCCGAGTCACAAAATATGCCTCGATGGAAAAGACCGATACATGCAAAACACACAATAATACGGCGAAATGATACCCCCGCAAATTTAGGGTACATATGAAATTAACCATGTAGTGTGTGCATCAACTCATTTAAAGTTTTGCCGTATTAGCCAAACCACCAACATTCACTTCCTCTAAACCCATCGTCAACCTTGTGATGTTTCATCAGTGAGTTCCTAGTGGCTAGTGTCATTTGATTTCACTTTACTACAATTTAGCAACCACAGATAAAAGTGTTCTATTAAAACAAAGGTTACGGCAGTTTCATATTCCTTAACCAACTTATTGGACAATGAATACAAAGAGACACAATGGTTGGCAATGGACATTATATATGGTTTTCCGCTAGGTAACGTGTCATACCGCTAGCGCTCATCATTTGAAATAAAGGATAGGGGTCCCATATATTCGAATTTGAATTTTGAATATAGATGCTTTTACTATTGGATTACTTTCTTTACTGTAGGATTCACCAATAGAATTACTTTCTATATATAGGACCCCATTCCCCAATACATTAGGGGGGAGATTGATTGGGGAAAACACGAATTGGCACCATTGCGAAAATCCACTTTTCTCTCCAATTCGGTATGAGTTCTTCCAGTTCTTCATCGAACTGTCGTAAATATGTCGACGACTATCCTTCCGATATGCATCGATGAATGATGCAGACGAGACTGATGTCCACATCGATCAGACCATTCTGGTCGATAAATGAAAACGCTTTCATTATATACAAATATGAAACCGAAACAGGCCTGGATAATTTCTTACGAGACATATCGGAAACAGTTTCATATAATCTACGTCGATTAAATCCGAATTACACATTGGCCGATTTCATGAAAAATCTCGACGCGTGTGGATACTACGACGGCATCATAACGGAAGACAGATGCACGTCGTCTGAAACATCGAAGATGATGGGTTACGAGACGCTAAAATACGTCGACGGTCCCGATCAGGAGTTTGCACACCTTAAAGTGATGAAAGGGAACGCTCCATCCGCTGATTTCGCTATTAGATTCCTACAGTAGTTGTTAGTATGTACTTTATTTGCTTTACGCATTTTACGGACTTTATGTACTTTATGTCTTTTAATTTGCATATGAGCAGTACATGATATAATAATTCACTACGTTCAATGTTTGAATTTAAGTTTAAATTTGAATATG
Organism: Fraxinus americana; assembly: GCA_035079005.1. Taxonomy (NCBI): domain Eukaryota; kingdom Viridiplantae; phylum Streptophyta; class Magnoliopsida; order Lamiales; family Oleaceae; genus Fraxinus; species Fraxinus americana. The sequence continues at coordinate 48,133,588 of CM068707.1, forward strand.
TCTTAGTTTAACTATAGCAAAAGGTTTCTTTTTGAAATTCAAATTAAAAGCTTGCACAAGAATTTTGGTACGCTTATCAAGAATTAATGTTATTAAAATCGTAAGGGTACGATATTTACAAAGTGGAGGGAAATAGATTCGAACTCGATTTTTTCGAATCTGTACTGCACTATAAATTTACGATACACGTATATGTCATATACGAACCAAAAATATCGCTAGTAACGATGTCCATCGATTTCGGAAGTATCTTCACATGTCTGCCCGACGACATGAAGTATCATGTGAAACAAATATATTGGAAGAGCTACGTGTCCGACGAGGCACGATTTCATCGAGCAATGGCGATAACGAAAATAATATATCCATTCTGGTGTCCGGATAAATACTGCTTCGCTTTCGACGAAGACGACATGAAGAACAACATGCCTCACTTGGTGAGGGAAATAATCAATCACGTAGTGACGGAGGTGCGCGCAATGAACAACGGGAATGCAGTGTCTATCGACAGCATAATACAGTTCTCCGAGGGAGCGGACGCATACGATACGGATGGCCAACCAATTCCATATTACGCTGGAATTGAACCTAGATGTCTAGATTACGCATTCGACGAAGAACTATATATCATACAGTTCGTCCAATTTCCAGTGGACGACCGTATCTGTCACTATAAATATTTTGTAGGAAAGTATTTTTCGGACTTGGATATTATAATCCAATGTGACGAACCGATTTACTAAGTATGTACGAACAACATTTACATAATGAGAATTTCAATTTACATTGTACGAAGTTCAATTTACATTCACTTCTTCCTATCTACGTCACCGAGTAGTCTACCCTGAGTCTTCCCCTTGTCGTAAGCATGCTGTACAGCATCGGCTAATTGTCCTCCGTCAATGCACCAAGTAACGACTCGTCCTTCCGGGAACTCGTCTGACTGACGCTGTCTTCAGGCTTAACGTCGCTCGGCATTTCAAGTCCAGTCATAGATCGCCGGGAGTCATGATAACTCAATCCAGGAATGGTAGTCACGGCATCGACGGATAACCGGCGAGGATCCATATAACTCAAACATCGATTCAATGTAATGTTTAAGTTCGTAGGGCCGACGTGATAAACATCGACGTCGTTGTCGGTGAACTGCTTTGACAATATCATTATAGTAGGACTCCTGACTTCAATTTCATCTGCCTTACGGCAGGAACACAGTTTGAGTTCGCCTTTCAATTTACAAAATTTCACGCCTGTTTTAATATTAGAGTCCTCCAGTCTATAACACAATTTCCAAGGAAATTGCTTCTCGTGTCTCGAACTCCAGCTACTCCCGTAATAGGTGAGGTTCACGTTACAAGTAACCGGAAAAACGAATTCAGCCTGTCGTGAATCGCTCTGCTGAACACGTGTGTCATGAAGCTGAACTCTAACAGTTCCATTTGCATTAATAGGACATTGGGATCTGTACGATATCAAACACCTATCTATACGCATAGCACGGTGTTTTGAAGCCGATATTACTTTATCGAACACGCCGGGAAGAGTCAGGGATATGTCGGACCAATCGCCATGGGCAGACGCCTCGATTGATCTCGTCTTGTAATCTCGATCGAACACGGTTCCACCGTCCGACATCGAAAATGTCTCCGAATCTAATTCTGCATAATTGTTACAACGAATATATATTAATTACCATAGCAGAATAATTATTTTGCTCAACGCAAAATTAAATTAACGAACCACGATGAAAATCGCCTCGTCGAAGAATCCATCGCTCGCGAGGGCTCTGCGATGGCTTTGATCATCATTTTATAGAGGGGGGGGAAAGGCGTCCAATTCGAAATTGGCCGCTAGATCGAAAGCGCATCGCTTTAATTTGAACGGACGGACGGATCGTCCTAAGGAATGTTATTGGTCAATATGGACCAATAATATGATGACACGTGGAGGCAGCGGAAAACCAAGTCTTTTGATTTCACTTTACTACAATTTAGCAACCACAGATAAAAGTGTTCTATTAAAACAAAGGTTACGGCAGTTTCATATTCCTTAACCAACTTATTGGACAATGAATACAAAGAGACACAATGGTTGGCAATGGACATTACATGATTAACAAAGTCTGAAGGCATCAGGGCAATTAATTGCATACGGTTTCCACAATAAAAGTTTAAACAAAATATTTAACAGCCAGTTTCCATGCGTTGGAAATTAAACTCAAACATTTGAAATTGACTCACACATGGAATCTGACTATGGACAGCCAAATATGGATACGGAAATTTTTGGGCAGCAAGTTTATCGTCCAGAAAAAGGATAAAGTGAATGGATTAAATGTTGCAATATTTCGAATACCCGCTATAATTTCGTCTCCACAAAACATGCAGGCAAAATAATCCTATTGTATATAAAGCTATTCACTATTTTCATGAAAACTACTAAAAATTGCATGGAACTTTCCACACTATTAAATTGCTCAACTATCGAATTAGAACAAGCGTCAAATCTAATGCAGCGTGAAAATAGAATATAAATATGCAAAACGAAATTCGTCCAACAATTATTGGATAAATTTGTGCATAATTTATATTCCTCTAACAAAAACACGTGCATGCAAATATGAATAGAGTAATGACTTATTGAAACCATGGCGTGTGCATAATTATGAGCAAATCACTATTTACTCAAACGTAGAAAATTCGGAAATACGAAGTAGATAAATTGAAGCGAGGTATACGAATGCAAATCTCTTTAAAACGAATTTCGCCCCATGCACGTGTGCTAATAGGATCAAATGGACGTCTGTCTCCCAAAATACAACGTTTTTTTCAAAATTAATATAGCACAATATTAATTTTACCGGACGAACTAACACTTAACTCTACTCTTCTAGAACTGAAGATATCGAATATTAAATATCGAACACGAAATTCAAAAATTATTTAGAAATTATTTTGGCTTAATTTGGAGAGGAAATCGATTATATGGAATTGATTTGGAGTAGAGAAAATGGAATTAAGAGTCATATTTATAGATTTTTATGTGTCATTTCCTAACAATTGCATCTTTTGATAAAATTAATTTTAATCATTAGATCGTACTCATAATTGATGACCTAGATTGTACGTTAATAAAAAGTTATGACTTTTCGTTATGCATCATTTGCATTTGAAGAGTCACACCCAATCGTTGCACTCATTGGATACTTTTTCCACACATTTTAATCTTTTTATATATGCCCTTAAATTACAACAAAAATAACTGCAGAGCATGTTACACGCAAAGAAGTACTTCAATTATCAACAACACTTCATAACTCTTTATGGCAATTCTAGAATTAAACCTCACAACTTCTAGATGCAATAAGAAAAATTAGAGATAAGATCCAACTATATTTAAATTTCAAGAAAAATAGCAATAATAGTCATAATTCAATAAAATATCATAATCAATTATATTTGTAATTTTAGAAAATTATTAACTTATGATATGAATGGGACCATAAAATTATCTATGGATTTTCAGAAGAGTATTATCTCATTAATTTATCGAAATTATTAATATAGTCTATTTGTTCAAGTCGGGATTGTAAAAAAATATTTTATAATAAAGGTTATCAATATATCAAGTGTTAATTTATAAAAGTTATACTATATATATATATATATATACACACACACACGTAAGAATCCACAGCCACTACCCGTCAACAGAGCCCTGGTCACCCCGTAGGGGTGGAGACCCGACCACTATGAGTGCGCACTAGATTAACACTGCTTTATGTGCAGTAGCCCGCAAATCATACATAAGAGGTAAACCGCACTCGCCAAGCCAGTGCAACAGGCTCGATCGAGGAAGCATTGACAGGGGATTCGAAATCGTGACTTTTGGTCTCCGCGTTTATCTGCACCACCAACTCGGCCATCATTGAAGGGAATTTAGCTTATATATTACATGTATGATAATTCTATTTGTACCGAACATGGTGTATCGAAAATGTTACACCCTCTCATATGTGGGCGGGGCCCGCGTGAATAAAAAACTCCCAAATGTGTGGTTCCCACACCCTCTTGAAGTGCAGGTAAAATATTAAATAAAAAAGATGGTGTATACGTAGCGTTACATGTATTGATTGTAGATTAATATTTTGTGATTACATGCCTGGGTTTTAGTTGCGTACGAATCAAAGTTAGATCACATCACGCGTTCCGCTTTCAACCATGTTGACAGAATCCGAACCGACCAATATAATTAATTAATTATATGGTCCTTGAAATTAGTCTATAGAGTATATTTTCTTCCAAATCGGTCACTCAGCTTCCTAATAGTTCCAATTGTTAGTTTGTTATAGTGAAATCTTGTGTACACCATAAAAGCTATTATTTACTAATACGAAGTTAATTTAATTGTCTCATAAGCCTCTACGTTGTTAAATTTGGAATGATAAAACCTTGAAGCTCGTTTTTCTCCTAGCCCCCGTTTAGTGGATATTTTTGGGAAAAAAATGCATTTTTACTGTTGATGTGATGGGGAATATGTGGTTGAAAAAGAAGGAAAAGTTATTGATATGATGAAAAATATTATTTTATTGAAGAATGTTTGATTAAAAATAAATAGAAGAATAAGAATGAAAAAAATAACGTGGCTCAAACATGGCCCTAATTGAATTCACATTTGGTCTTTTTAGTGCTTGTTTGACGATGCTATTAAACTGTGATTCCTACAAATTGCTTATATAATAAGTGGATAGTCATGGATTCCAACGAGTGTGTAAATAAAAAATATGTTTGACTAACTTAGATTAAATATTGCCAAATACAATCCTAGATTTGGTAGTATCATAGAATCAAATGTTAATAAGCGAGGAGTTCAACATTTTGTCATCACATTTTAAACATGTTCATTTTGACGTGAATCTTACTGACATAGTGATTAGACTGAAAATGTTAAATAACTATAGTGACCGGTTTGGATTAAAATAAACATTAAGGACCAACATGAACCGTTTATGTAACTTTAACGACCAAATGTGTATTTGATCATCAATAATTTATTAATTATTACCTAGTCCCTCCGATATTTGTAAAATAGTCATAAATCTCTCACACTGTAACTTCTAAACTGCACACAATCTCACCGGAACCACTGCTCACGGCGGCGAGATCATGAACGCTATCACCGCCACACCTTCTTTGCCATTTTTAGGTGAAATACATTCAAAATCACAATAATGCTAACAATTTTTTCCAAAAACGCCGCCGTCTTCCGCCTAGCGATCACTGCTGCTGTCTTCCTCGCCGCGGTTGCTTTACCTTGTTACGTCATTTACATAGCTTCTGACTACGCAGAGTTCCAAATCCCATTCCATGACTACCGCCGTCGTGATCCTCACATTTTCCCCTTGTTCCCTCCTGACGACGATTCCTCTGACTCGGTAAATGTTCTTATTCTACTTAACTAGTATTATTTTTAAGCTCTTCGAAGTCATACGGTAGGATTACCGATAATTATCAAATTAATTCACCAAACAGGACATAACGCTTTTTTGTACTTTCTGTTATTTACGTTTCTTTTACATGAGAAAGAATTTGGTTCTGCGACCCTGTGGTGTCTATTTAGAGCTGTAGAAATGTCGTTTTCTTAATTTTATTTGGCCACAATTACTAAAATATATTTCACTTACCACTAGAATCCACCAGGAAATTTTTGCAAATGAATGAATGAGCGAGTTGTGCCAAGGTAACGAAGTATAGTATGCAGTTAGGCTGACAAATATAGTGGCTGCCGAGCTAGGTCGGATACCGAGTCCTGTCATTTCTTTAATTTTTTTTATTAGCATTCTTAAAAAGTCAAAAAAAAAAATGTAAAATAAGTTGATGTAAAGTGCATAGAACTATAGTGATTTGAGACATATGAAAAGAACAACAGATGAAGTGGCTAAAATGATGATAATTTAAATCCAACTTCTTGAGACTTGGGAGCAATAGAAGTAAAAGATTGGCAAATTCACCAATTTGGAATTTTCAAAGTCAAAATGACTGTTTTGGAGAAGTTAGTGCACAAAGTACTCTTGGAATCTTTTAAATCATCCTTCTGGTAGACTAAAATTGAGCAACAAAGCAATCTATGGAGGCATGGAGTGATTTGAGACAGGCACGTGGTTATTCTATTTCATTAAAGGGTGTGGGGGGAATGTGTGATTGTTGAATAATGTATCAATGAGGACATTAACAACTTGAGACTTGAAGATTTCACAGTGAATTGCGTAGATGATCTGCCTTTCAATCAGCTAGGTTGAGGAACTCCATAGTTACAACTGATCAGACATCTTTATTCTTACTTCATGCAAATTATAATATGTAAAGGAAGGATTTAATTATGTGAGTGAATATCTTGATAAAGGATTTGATTTCCCCAACACTCCATTTGGTAGTTTATTTCAAAGAGGACAGCCAGGGCAGTAATAAAGAGCCAACAAAGTTCATGGCTTGACGTTACGATAACTTGCTGCTTGAACAGGGCACATGATTTAGAGTAGGCTCTTATTTTTTGTTTAGCTCCCAATCTTCTAGACTAGTTAAGTTTCACCATTTTTTTCTCATATACTAGAGGTTAATCTTCCACACATAAGTTAGTACTTTGTCTCATTTTTTCGCGTCAATAGAACTCTGCCTTGAAGTGGTCTAAATATAAAGAAGAAAATCTAGAAATAAGGTTGTTTTTTGAAGTTAAGTGATGAGAACCAAAAATGCCAACCCCATTCTGTAGCTTGAAGAGGTTTAGAAATAGGTACAAGCTTTATGATGAAATCTTGATATAGTGAAACTGTAACAACTATAAGAGCTTAAAATTGGAGATTGCATGTAAGTCGACTGTAATCCAACCTAGCAGTTAAGCTACAAGGCTTCATTCTTCCTTTCAAAGTGTCATCATTGGCTCCTCTGACCCTTTCACCAAAAATTGGAACCACATTCCCACTTCACACAGTCAGACAGCCGCTAGGCTCAAGTCAATCATGTTTCCCTTTGCTTGCATTTGTTCAGTTCTGGTGGCCCAAAGGCATTGGGAATATGGAAATGGCACAGAGAAAGGTGGGGTGGGGGCTCCATAGATGTAGGCTAGAAAGCTAGGCACACCTACCTTTTTACTGCATTTGATTAAATGTAGGCCCCATAAATCACCTGAATTTTGGATTTCTTTCAAGGCGCCTCCATTTTAGAAGCTATAGATTGAATGGTGCTGAATCACCTATGGTTTTTGATAGACCTTTATGATGCAAGTTAAAAGCATGCCTAATCTGGCATCAGATAATATGATCTTCTTATGTTTTCTTATACTGCCTCTTTGGTCTTTAGTTTTTGGCCAGTTTAAGCAGGACGCAATTAGTTTTTATTTCTTTCCGTGTATGAGTTTATTTATATGTTTTTTTGATAAAGAGAAGATCAGAGAACAGTTGCATTTGGTTCTTTCTGTTCTGAATTTATTACTGCTATAGGACAGTGAGGAGTATAGTCTTGAAAAAGTTTTGAAGGATGCCTCTATGCAAGATAATACAGTGATCTTGACAACCTTGAATGAAGCATGGGCTGTTCCAGGTTCAGTGGTTGATCTCTTTCTTGAGAGTTTCAGAACTGGAGAGCACACCCGCAGTTTATTGGATCATTTGGTGATCATTTCTCTAGATCGAAAAGCATTTTCTCGTTGTCTGCTTGTTCATATGCATTGTTATGCCCTTGTAACTGAAGGGGTTGACTTCTCAAGTGAGGCTTATTTTATGACAAATGACTACTTGAAGATGATGTGGAGAAGGATCAATTTCCTACAGTCTGTTCTTGAAATGGGATACAATTTTATTTTCACGGTACAGTCTCCCTCCATCCAACTTAATGTTCTTTCTACCATTACATGCATTAGACTGGATGTATTTTTTCATATTTTTAAATGAATGCTCTTAAGCCTGAGAAGCATCACATGTTACCTATTTATGTTGAAGTTAAGTAACTTTGTGGTTGTTAGAGTTTGTTTACCTTAACTTACTTTTAGTACCCTAGCATTTGTCTACATTTCTGTAACCAATTGTGTTCAACTTTTTAAGTTGATATCAATCTTTCAGGGTTCAATAAGAAATTTCAGAAATATAGCTTTGAGAACTATGCAATAGAATTCGAAGAACACTCTGCTTTACGTCTGCATCTTTTATTTCCTAATCATCCTGCCTCTTTTGGAGTTGTGCATCAATTTTGTATGACCAGAGCAGTACATGCAATTGCTTATGCTGTTAACAATATGAAATTGGAGACTTTTTTGAGCCAAAGATTCACTATACATTTTTGGGAATGCTTTCTTTGCACGATCGTGGATGTTGTGTATGTTTTTAAATTCAATCCTTGGTATCTTGTGATATTTCCCATTGGTAGTCAACTAATTACGAAACAGGAGAAAAAGAAGTCAGGCCTCGAATATGTCTTATATTGGATTTTTATTACAATTCCAATCAGCAATCACATTTGTTTAGCGTACATGTTAATTTATTAAGTTTTTAATCCAGGTCTTTTGTGACCCTTTAGATTATGAATCCTGGTCAGGGTGCCCTTTTGGTTTTGAGCCTAATACCATTACGGTTTTATGAACACCGTAACCTTAATTTATTGATTAAAGTGGTTGAAGAGTCAACAACACACTCAATAGAATGGGCTGGCTGCATGACTCCATATTTGCCTCTTGGTTGGTCTTAAAAAAGGTGTCTTTCCGTTAATTTATCCTCAATTGGGACCACTTCCACTTATTGGCATATATCCCCAGATTGGTTGAAGAATTAAGACACGACAGTGATTAACTGAAACAGTATCTAGCTTATTGAGTATAAAATAAGATTTGAATATTCAGTATATATTGTCTCCAAAGTCAATTTCCAGTGGTCATATCTGATTATGACAATCTGATTCAAACTTACAGGAAGTTGTTAAATAGTGCATTCTATTCGATTTATATTATTAGTTGTATGGCCAATTATAGAAGCAGTTAAGACTTTGGATCTCAATAAGCAGGGAAATCTATGGCCATCGTACAGATCCAAAAGCCAAACAAATCACCAACAATTATTTTATTGACAAAATTTTGACTCCTGCTGTGGCTTTAAAGGGAAAAACCCCGTCATCAGCAATTGTTAGATTTTTCAATGAGAACAGAACAAGAGTCACCCATATAACCTGCAGGAACTATGTTGAGGGAGAAGGTAAAATACATTACCAATATGTTTTTATTGAACAAATAACAATGTTCTATGTTTGACCAATGAAACTGCTATCAATACTCAAATACTTAGATTCCTCTCTGCGTCGTGCTTGTGTCTGCTTACTTGCCTCGATATCTGGAAGGAAGTTAGATGAAAGATAATTTGAGTATAGAAATGGGAGAAAAAAGGCTGTGTTTCCGTTCATTTATTATTTCAAACAATAGGAACTGACTGGAAGATAAAGCATATGAACTGTAACCTGTTTAATTTTTTCTTGCCAAGCAAAGAATGATTAAGATGAGAAAAAAAATGAAGTGCTCTGGCCGCTGAGTGATCTTATTTGTATTCATGCAACCTGTTTGTGTATTTTATGGATCATCGGCAGTAATGCCTTGTGTATTTTATGGTTACCCTGTGGTGAACTACTGGTTATTTCTGTTAGTGTCGTTTGAGGTTTCATACAAAAGCCAACTGGGCTTTTTGGATGATTTCGTTATTTGCAGAACTAAAATTTTACTTGTATGTTCTTACTTTTGTCTTACATGGGATTTATGCTTGTGTATCGTTTACTCTGTTTCTCATGCATAATGTGATGTCATACTAGGTTATCTCTGTTTATTGATGAAGCACACTGGAAAAATTCTCTCCATATTCATGAATAAATTTCCTATTTGTAGGATGCTGATGTAATGTGGTTCAGAGATCCATTTCCCCACTTCCATCCAAACACTGACTTTCAGATAGCATGCGATCATTTCTTGGGCAACTCCAGTGATATAAAAAATAGTCCAAATGGAGGATTCAAGTTTGTAAGGTCAAACAACCGTTCCATAGAGTTCTACAAGTTCTGGTACTCTTCACGAGAAACATATCCTGGATTTCACGATCAAGATGTTCTCAATAGAATCAAGAATGATTCCTTCATTAGAGAAATTGGGCTGAAAATGAGATTCTTGGATACTGCTTATTTTGGTGGGTTTTGTGAACCCAGTAAAGACTTGAATCGAGTTTGTACTATGCATGCAAATTGTTGTTTCGGATTGGAGAGCAAACTTAATGACCTCAGAATTTTACTTGAAGATTGGAAATTGTTCATGTCATTGCCACCTAGTCAGAAGCAATCATCTCATTCATCATGGAGGGTTCCTGAAAGCTGCAGGTAACAGAGCTTCTGCTTTTGAATGAAAATGGTTACTAAATCTTATAATGCATTTTTGGCTTAGCTCAAAAAATGTAAACTTGTTTTAACTTTTAATTAACTTCTTTTCTCCAAAAATGTTTGAAATTTTGAATAGTAGATTTTTCTTATTTTTAAGTTAAAAAAAAGGGTTACTGGTAACTAAAAATTATTTACTTCCATCCTTAATTCTGTGTTTTTCGTCTATTGTTTCAGTATTGATTCTCTCCGCCACTTTAATCTAGCAGAGGATGATGTGGAACCGTTCAACAACAGTATATGAAGATTTTGAATAGAACTTTGTAAATAATACATTATTTGAAAATATAGCATTCTTTTTCTTTCCGGTTCTCTATCCACTCTGTTACCTCGCCACCCCACAAGTCGATATGCACAAAAAGAAGTTGTATGCATATTATTCTATGGCCTTGCGGAAAGAAAATTGAAGTGTATGTATTCTACGTGCAAATATAACGTGACTGCATGCATCTTTAAAGAGTGCAAATTGATACCAAGTAGGACTTGAAAGTCTCCTCCTATGCATGCTAACAGAATTGGGTCAGAAAATTAGTAGTAAGATTAATGCAGTTAAATCCTTGTCTATAGTATAATCTTGCACACTCTGTAGCTGATTAGCTGAAGCATCTTATTGAAGTTCATTTCATTTTCTTGTAATTGTATTCTTTCAATTTTTGTTATTTGTTGTACTTAGATGAGTCCGTAGATTCAAGTCTGAGTAATTTGTTAATCATAAAGAGTTGTGATTGTGAGATACAAATTATATATGGCTGAATCTTAAATCATCCGTGATCGTAAGTAATAATGGGATACGAATGTAGTTATTACAGATAAAGCATCACGTGTAACATTTTTTACTTATGAAGTAAGTAGACGATTTCACAAGCTAAAGCGTGGTGACACTTAAATAAATACGTGAATGTTTTGTTATAGAACAAAATATTAGAGACTCCCTGAAAAGATTCCACATGGGTAACTCTTTGAATTCAGTGGTTACTATCTAACGTTCGGTAGTAAAATTTGTCCTTCGACTCGAGGTCATCATAGTGCCTTATATGTGATAGTCATACTTCGGTGATGTTCATTGTTGTTCTGTCAAGAGTCGCTAATACGGCATTATTCGGGTATGTCAAAAATCATATAAAGGTTGTGAATGATCAATATATGTTTGTCACAATTAATTAATTATGTTGCTTGTTAATAGTCCCAAATTAATTAATTGGATTGACTAAATATTGGATCTGATTAAGTTTAATAGACGGGCTAAGCCCACTTGAACTTTTATTAATAGGTTGCTAGGGTTTGAAAAATTATAACACAATATAACAATTATTATCTTGCTAGCATAAGAGAAGAGAAACTCTAATTCTCCTATGTGAATTTTTATTGGAGGCTGGACAATTGGACAATTGTGGATTATAGATCGTGATTGTTCGTTTTCAAGATAAGCAAAGTAGTTTACAGAATTCAACAAATGTATAATTACTATCACAATTTCTTTCTCAACACAGAAAATTCTTGATGAGAATTGAAATTTGTTTTATCTTCCGCCGTGCATAATTAAGTAAATATTTAACAATTCTTTAGGTATAAGTTGTGAAATCACTAGTGGTGTAGAGACGACGAGAATGTGAAATCTACCACCTTTGCGATGGACGAGATGTTGGCGATGTCTTCACCTTGAAGCTATTAAATCTTGTGCTTTGAGCAAATTTGTATGCACGAGGTCTCACCTTGTCCAAAAAAAAAAACTTTCTTTAATGCTACCCATTAGCATGGTAAAATGGAATTCTATTATTTTCAATTTTTTATGAATCCATGTTTTCTAGCCAGCTTATCAAATTAATGAGTTTGTACTCACTAGTATGTGAATATATAGAATTGAATATTTAAGAAAAATTTCTAATACTGTAGAAGATATCGTGAACTAATGGCATATACGAGCGTTTGTTCTGGTACAGTATCTTGTATTGATGTTAACAATCATTATCTTTAAATCATGACAATCCCTTTCCCTTGATATCCCAACCTTATGCATGAAAATGTGTTGGGCATGTACGGTGACCGGCATGAGGCACATAAAATTTTCTTGCAAATTATTTCAGTTTTTCACAACAAAAAATCATGATGTTCCCATCAATATACTCATGCACATGCTTTGTTTTTAACTTTTCAATTTGAAAAGACATTTTTATCAAGATGCCAGTGTAAAATAAAATTTCTTTTGATCTTTATGTTACCAATATTATAAATGATGGTTTTAATGTGACTTATTCTTGCATCTATGAAGAGATTTCCCGTTTCCTAACCTACTCAAGCTCATTTTTTTTATCTATAAAGATATTTGCATTAAAAAAATATGTGAATTTTCTCATAAATTTCATTTGTCTGCCTCTATTTTTTCTATCCAATTCGGATAATGTTATGAATTCAGACTTCTTCACTCTTTGATATTTTCTTGATTGATGATATGATGAGTAATAATTGACTTCTCAATGATGATGTAAGTGAGGTTTCTTGTAGTTCTCTATATACTTTGAACGTCAGTTGGATCATTTTTTTTAATCTCCAAGCAAAGTTTCAAAAAGTCGATGGGCATCCTACTTTCATCAAGCTTCTATACGGTATTCAACTTAACCAACGGCACAACGTTTGATACAGAAGATAATATATCAAAATGATAAAGATTTTGAGTTATGCTATCTTCAACGTCTTCCTCATATGGAAGTGGTGATTGGCATATTTTAGTGCGCGTTACTAGTCTTGGTTTTTTGTACATCATGATTAATGTGAATCATTCAAGTATGAGTCTAGAAGTCGATGTAATCGTAGAATTAAGATTCGGTCATTCACGTTAAAATGCTCGAGAAGTTTGTTCCCACCATTTTTTCACTAGAGCAGCATTGGTTTTATATAGTGTTTGAACAAGTATACCGACAAAAATAAATGTAGAGCATTATAATTTTGAAATAGACATTATAAATCTATAAAATTGACGATATAACTTTGCGCACTAATAAAAATTTCTAGCCTTTTCAAGTTATAAAACTTGAGAAAGAATAGTATTATTTGCAAGTATATAGTGCTTTCTAATATCTTGGACGTAATAACTAGTTTAGGCTATACAGAGTGATGTCAATTTTTGTAACCCTCTATCTGATTAGGGGACTATGAGCTTATGTGCAAGACCTCTCTTTTTGCCCACAAAAATGGGATGCTTAGCTAGGCCACTTATCGATCCTAATATCCGCAAAGAAGTGAGGGGTCGATTAGGATACTAGCGGTTGGCAAGGTTAATATCTCCCCGTTTTCCTCCAGGATGAGAATTAGCTCTCAGAGTAATACATTCTAGAGAGGATTTACTAAAAGGGTACAAGTATGAAAAACTCTTAAAGATGTAAATTGAGTTTACCTTGAGTGCCTTTTTATAGGAAAATACATTGGACACATGGCGAAATATCCTTGAATATGAATGAGACACTTGTAAGATCTCAAGTCTTATATGAACAAAATTGTGGAATACTATAGGTTCTCCTTTAAAGTTTAAACAAATAGAGGAGGGACACTTCACAAGATTGGTGGCCATGGGATGAGCGCACATGGCAAAAATGTGAAGGATATGTCCTCAAACAAGTCTATCCTCTAGATGGTGTCAAGTTGAGCTTTGAGAGTAAACGTTTTGGAAGTAATAGAATTTGAGAAGGGTCAAAATGTTAATACCAGATCCCGATTTAGTTCGAGTCTTGGACGAATAGGGCACTTAAGCGGTTGATTGCGAGTGACAGAAATGGGTCACACATGATGCCAGTCAAGCACGAAAAGGTCCCCTCTCCTCTTACTTGACCATGTGGTCAGGCAAGAGAGAGGGGGTCCTCATCTCTCACTCCATCGTGCGGTCGATACTAAAAATGAATGCATAATCTTATTTTATGTTTTACATCATATATGTAATTGTACTAAAGTTTTAAATTATGAATAAATTAAATTGTATCACTTGTTCGATCGATCAAATAAATGCTAAAGATCATTGCATAACGCAAAATGCCAAAGGAATTAGACAATTTAGCAATCAAGCTTTTTAAATGTACAATTGTGCCACAATACCAACAATTTTCACATTATTATCTTCTTGCTCGAACTATAGAAGCGGGAACTATGTCATGTTTTCCAATAACAAAACAATCACAAAATCTTATATTATTTCAGTAGAATATTTTTGTTGTAGAACATTGGACATGGATATCAAAATGCAAACTGAGCTATTTCATCAAAGTGAAACCACTTTTCTTAAGCAGGTCGTCTAAACGTTAGTTACCTCTCCTACCTTCTACCATATGCTAGTAGTGTACAGCTTCACCTATATTCACATACAATTACAAACGCTTCTTCATTGTTACTCGACCGTGGACTTTCAGAGAATGATAGCCGCCTTCTCCTAATGTGCAAAGGGAACAAGAAATACCCAGAGGCAGTATAATTTTGAGTTCAGACTTGAGATGGTGACTCCGGTTCAGAGCCAACAACGGATGAAAACGACATGGTATCTTCCTTGGGTATTGAAACAAAGTTAAGTGGCACTGTGGAAAGTCTTCTCGTTTCCTTGAAATACCCATTTTGTCTTCCAGAATAGGAACGGGGTGTTAGGAGTTCAGGAGTTGCATGCCCAACTGAGTTCTGACGAGGTGAGGGAGTCATGGATCCATTTCCACTCGTGCGATACCCATTCTTAAAGTTGTTGCTTCTTCTAGGACTTGGCTTAGAACCATACACAGCTTCTTTCTCAGCGAGCAGCATATCTTGCCGTTTCTTTTGTTCCTGAGTAAAGATTAGTTAAATAATAGCAGAACAGTTGATATTGACGAATTTAATTATATAAATGCATGTAGGCTCCAAGCATTTTGACGTGATTCACGTGTAATGTGCAAATCAAAAGGTAATCTCAATCCTATGCTTCTTTTTCTTCTTTTATACTTGTTTTTCTTTTATCCATATTGGCAGAACATCCTTTCTTTGTACCTGAGTGTTATCAAAGTCGTGAAAATAACTCAATTTACTCGTATGAATTGAATCAGAATTACCCGAGCACACTTCCTCTCCTCTTCTTTCTGTTGTCTGGTTAGTTTGTAATCCTCCAAAATTGAAACCAAACGCACCTGTAGATAAAATTCAAAATGAAAACTACTTCGCCTAGACCATAGCAATAGAATACGAAATTTCAAACTGCATCATAGAAATTCTAAAGAACTTACCCCATCATAAAGAAACAGATACTTTTTCTCTTCCTCCCACGCCAATGTCTTGCTAATTAGATTATCAACCATACCTGAACATCAGTGTTTTAGCTCCAGATATGTTACTAGTTTGCATAAGATAAGACAGCATTAAGACTACAAAAAACGTACCTGGAATCTTATTTACCAAAATTCTAGCTCTTTCAGCACGTTTTAGGTTTATGTGTGCACCTCGGCCAGCACTATAACGGTTTTCATCCTGATAATCAGCAACCATAATCATATGATGACAAGGAAATACAACTCATGTTTAACAGCTATATATTCTGGACTACTTGAAATTTACGAGTATATAAACTAATAACAGGTTGCTTGTTCCTACATTCATCATAGTGATGTTAATAAACTACATTTTGAGATTACTTGAGTATAATCCTCTAGCCAATTTTCTTCATCACATGCAGCAAGCCAACGGTCTATCTTATCCATTATCTCTTTTCGGCTCCAAGCTTCATCTTTCGCTTTGTTCATTTGAATATCAATGTTGGCTAAGAGTTCACAAGGATCCACCACACCTGCAGAAGAGGAAGGTTTTATACTTGTTACCTTGTGAACAATGTGCAGAGAGAGAGAATGACTCAAGAACAAGATTTCCAACCAGAATCAATTAACGCATTGATTTTATCATCAGCCATGCTTGGATCAAGTTTAATATGGGTTCTATAGCATATATCCTCCAACTCCAACCTCTTCTTCATCACAAGTTCTTTCATCCTGTTAGCTGTTAATTTAGAGAGCCTCTCGACCTCTGCTGATACCTGTAGGAAGTAAATTAACATCACAGAATCTAGGTTATATTAGGTGAAGGGAGATGGTAGGTAGGGATGCCAGTACTTCCAAACCTGTTCAATAATCTCCATTGACAGAGAACCTGGTTCAACAACAGCGGATTCTGTCGAACCAAGGATCAAAGTAATCATTAAGAACTTAGCTTTCTCTTCATTTGCCACATCCATCAAATTCCAGAGGTTAAACAGTAATCCAGCAACATCTTTCAGCTGCAGTAATTGTAGATTTAATATGGAAATTTACATACAAGCCAATTTAGGACTATAAGAGAGAAATACCTTCTGAAATCGAATTGTTCTCTCTGTTTTCAACTTCAGGATAGCCTGATCAAGACCCTCTAACGTGGCATCACAGATATTTGAGGCCTGATCTAGGCTCGTTCCTTGCAAGCTAGGATGAACATCACTCAGAGTTTTGCCAAAATCTAAAGCTAGTACATTGCACAGAGAATGCAATTCATCCACAAACTCCAAAACTTTCTTGAGACGCTCAGACTGCAGATGATAGAAAATACATACAATTGTTTCATAAGTCAATACATCAGCCATGCCAATTACCAAACCTATAAGATAGAAGTTTCATAATAGAAGATTATTACATGTGATATGTGTTACCAACCAACTAGCATATTGACAGAAGTTATGCTAAGCCAAACTGGAAATGTTGCATTATTTTTAATTAGATACCACTGCTCAATTCAAATGGCAGTTGGATTTACATTGCACACTACTCAATGGACAAATAAAGGATTACTCAGTTGATATGACAGAAGCCAAGAGTATCAGAAAAAACGTTTTGTGATTGACATGAAAATATGAAAATGTCAAACACTTTCAAACTGAAATGGTATTTGTCGTGTATACTCGATATTTCTCTTTTTCTGTTGAAGAGATTATTATTTGCAATAATAAGACTCCTGAAAGCAGGGATGAGATGGAAATGATAACAATTGACCCCAGACTACGGCCTACGAGAAGCACATAATACCCTGTGAACATCAAACAAGGGTACTCTGTTTATACTTCTTTCATTGCAAGAAACAGGGTTTTTTTGTAATTATTTGTCTAAACAGATTATTTTTAATCCAATAGATCTTATTTATGCGCGTATTAGTGAATTGGGTGGTGGGAGCTATGTGGGGGTGATGCAATCAAGAAAGAGAAATTCGTTTTGAGAAAGCAAAAGACAACCTAGGTAAAATGAAAAAAGAAGAAGCATATGTTGCTTCATCATTAGATTTGCTCAAATACATGGTTACAGTGAAATTAAAAGTAATAGATTAACATACACAAATCCTTAGTGAAAAGTGCAAAGCCACATGAAAAAAAGAGTAACATACGATTAATTAAAGACAATCCATAAACAGAAAAATCAAGATTTTCGGCTGAAAAAAATCAAGTACGTGAACTTTAAATCAACAAAATAGTAGCGCGGCATACCTTTTCCTTTTGGAGAGCTCGAAGATTTGAGTAATATTCGGTGAGCTTTCTGTGTGATAAGTCTTTTTCTTCCAGAGTCAAGGAATTTACAGCACTGGCAATGTGGCCATATCCAGAAATCTCGCCAGTTATTTTCTCAATTTGTGACTTTATATCTGCAAATTGCTTCATTCGTTCATCTTTCTTAAGTTTAAAGTCCTCAACTATATGTGTGACTGAGGCCAGTTGCTCTTTCAGAGATTGTCCTTTCTTGTCTGACTGTATCTGTTAAGTGCATTGTTAAGTTCAGTTAATGGCAATAATTATTATTAATGCAAAAGACAAGAGAAGTACGGCAATCATTATTTCTTTAGATGATCAAATAAGCACTAAAAACCTCAAAACCATCAGTAGCAAAAGATGGTCATGGAATATGCAATATTAGATACAAAACTTCTCTCTTAATTAGCAGATATAGAAGCATTTAAGCAATGCAAAAAGAAATGATAATGAGAAATCATTAAAAGATGTAGACTCATTTATACTGATTGTTTTAATTCTAAAGACACTTCAATACCGATGAATTAATATTGAATTCTCCCAGAGCAGCCATAAGCATTGCAATCTCAGCTTCCTTCGCGGCTATAGATTGATGAAGGCAAGCCTTGACATTGGCAGCCTCATCAACTTTTCTTCTGTAAATTTCTAAGCACTCTCTCTCGAGCTCCGACAACATGCAATCTTTGTCAGCTTCAGTCACACCAATTTCAGTCCATATTTGCTGCTTACAAGAATAGCTATGTCAGAAAACACAAGTCTTATCATGCCACGAGCAATAGCTCGACCTCCAATCACTAAACTCAAAGGTTTGTTAATAGTCCATTTTTCAGAAGAATATTTAGTCATTTGTAACCAACAGAATTAGAAAAAACCCGCGACCAATAATCATTTAAGAGAAAAATGTTTCAAAATAGAGCCAAACTTTAAGCCCAACAAATGTTTCACAACACAGCTTTGATCTCAATTTCTTTGAGATCCCAAAAGAAATTATTAGAAAAAGGCTCTAAGTCAAAGAGCAAAATACATGAACAACAGCCAAACAGTTTTAAAAAGGCAAGGCACAACTTTTAAATTTACTAAAACCCAGCCCTTGTCTAGCAAAGACAAGTTGTACAATTCAAACCATTAGCCTAAAGAACAACGAAACACCTTGAATTTAGCACTCGAAAACCCTAAATCCTTTCCAAACCCCATAAAAAGAAGACAACAAAATCCAAGAAAAACTGAAAAATTAACGAAACTCCAAAAGAAAAATGAAAAAGGCCACATTTTATCGAACAAGCAGGCTTTAATCAACGCGCAACATGTAAGAAACTGAGAGAGGGAGCTAAACCTCAAGTTCTCTGAGCAAAGAAACGCAACTATTGCTAGTAAAATCACTGCTACTTGGCCTCCCAAACGCCAGCATTATTATTTCTACTGATTACACAAAACAACCAACAAAATCCCCCCGAAATGCAAAGCCTTTTGAACTTCACTCTATACTTGTGTTTAAACAAAATCAAGAAAAAACTTCCATAGCTTTTAAGAAAGGGATTATGGGTATTTCTTGTCTCTGTGTAGAATATAATGATTGTTTAACAGCACCAGCAGCATTCAAATCCTCGCCCTTTTGTAGATTTTGTTTTTATCTTCAACAAAGAATGGGCCAAGAAAATTTCGATGCCTTACAGAAAGAAAAGGGCCAAGGATAACAACCCAATTATGTACCCTTTCTTAAAAGGTAGATAATTGAAAGTTGACTAATTCTGGGGTGCGGGCATTAATGCACTAATATTAGCATATGCAGTGCAGGTGAATCTGCGCGGATTCTAAGGTTGATGTGGATTTATTTTTGACAATATCATCCCAATTTTTCATTTTTGTAGTGAGTTTGATTTGATCTTGTAAATTGCTGGTTCTATTGATTTTTTAATCTTGTTTTGACGTTTAAGGATGAACTTGTCATTGTGACAAATAAAAAAATTTGTAACGAAAACAATTTAATTGGAAAATGGAATTATGATATCACTTCAATTAAAAAATATGTTAAATAATCGGGAAAAAAAAAAGAATTATCTTGAGGATCTACTTGCTGTTACTTTGCCTAATGCTATTAATTGGTTTCGGTATCAATCCTATTACAGGACCTACTTTCACTTGTTAACATTCCTTATATTTTCTTCAACATATTGGAGTAAAAAAAAAATTATAATTGCTTTGTTAGGTTATTATTAAAAAAATTGTGATTCATCTCAATCTCACTTTAGAATTACATGATCAGTTTCAATCTCAATTTAAATTAGTTAGGGCTCAATTATGCCCTGATCATTACCGAAAAAAAAAAAATATTTTGAATAATGATTTATTGGAGAATGCATTGTTAAAAATTAGGAAAAAATTTAAATTTAAGTGAAAATATATTTTATTGTATGAATGTATAGTTGAAAATGAGTATGAGAATTATAAAATTTTATTTCAAAAAAAGACAAACACGAACTATATCCTTGTTTGAGCCACATTTTATCAAAAATTAATTTTTTTCAAAATTCATTTTCAACCACGCACTCTTCAATAAAATAATATTATATGTAAATCGAAATTTTTAACCATACTTTTTTCATAAATTACTATTTAAAAATGCATTTTTCCGAGTGAAGGCTATAATTACATTATGAGGGCTTGACCACCATGCCAGTAAGCTCATGCGGCGTATGGAGCTAGTCGATCATGAGCTGGCTCATTTCAAAAGCTCTCGAGTCTCTAGAGGACTGCTCACCAACTTGTCCCTACGTGGATCGAGTCGAGCCAGCTGACGAGCTACTAGCTGGCCCGTGTTTTCTATTTTGAAGGCCACTCTACTTGAATTTAGGCGTGTAGATCTTTTCTTAAAACTTTCATCTTTGGAGTGGTGGTGTTAAGAATGCATCTGATCGTGGGGTGGTGAGGACTTCCCGGAAAATGGCTGGCAGACGTCACACTTCACAACTCTCTTTGTTATCCCTTCCATTTCATATGAGGTATTAATCTTCATTTTTCCGTAATTTCCTCCATCTTTTTTTGCATTATATTCATCACCATAATTCAGAATAAGGATCTTGAGGCCCTGCACTTTTGTTCTTTCCATCATGATGTCAGTAAGTCTTGAATCTTGAATTCCATCTCATTAACATATTTATTCATCTTCAAATACTCTTAATAGATGAATTCTTTAAAAACCCAGTTCTTTTTTTTTTTTTTTTTTACTGTGACCGTGTATGGCGTAATTATGTATTGGAATCTTTACATGAATGTATGTCATACATAGTTTTTCAGTATAAATCGATGGAATTTTATTACGGGAATGTTCTTAGGTTATCTGATCCAGTGAAAAGTTGTCTTTAATTAATAATGAATGGCTGATGGGGATTTCTAAGAAACTGTATTTGTTATCTATTGAATTGCTCAATATGTTTATGTAATATATACTGATAGTTGGATTGATCTCGTTGTGAAGCATTGGAATTTCCTATGTTTTGAAAATAACTTAATCCATCATCCTTTAAATTTGCTGCTACTATCATTCTTTTACAATTTGCCTGTGTAATGGTGCTTTTTTGTGGTCTGCCATACCATTCATCCCTTCCTCCTCTTGTCTTCCACTTATTTTTTCATTTTTTGTTTTATGCCCCCATAACTCTTCCTTGGGGAGCCCTTTCCAACAGATTCCTGAGTGTTGAAGTTAATTTAAGGGATCCGCAATTTAAGTCTTTGATAAGTTAGAAAAAAATGTACTTGAATCCATTTGACATTTTTAATGCACCTCACAAAGTTTTAAAGATTGATACAAGACCCTATAGTAGTTATGCTATTTTGGAAACTTTCAAGATCCTTTTGCTAGTTTTGAGAGTTTCCAAGCACCATCTTGCATTCCAATTCCAATTTCTTTGTATTATTTTAATTACTAATATTACAAGGAACTGGATATATTAACCAACAATCATGCTACACGTACATTATTTTTTACATCATTTTTTACATTGTGCCACGTGGTAACACACCATTAGATGAATTTTTTAAAAAAAAAAAAAAACACACACACACACACACACACTTTCCCGCCCAAAACTTTTTGAACTCCAATGGGACGTAAACAATGATGTCAACCAAATAATGTACACTTAGCATTATTCATTAACCAAATAATTAACTCCGTCTTTAAACTTTTTACATCAAAAGTCGAATGAATTGATTGATTTGTATGGATTTTGGAAAGATGCAATTTTTCATTCAATATATCTTATTTCAGAATATTTATGGTGTCATTTTATGAACCCATTTATTCTTCTTTCAAAGATTTCGATTTAATAAGTCTATTTGTTAAAACAAGTCCTCCAAGAAGTCTTTCGGACAAATTATAAATGGTCTATATATAATTGGTCGTATTATCGTGCTTATATAGATTATTTTTATACAACATCCTTAACTGGAGCGGTAAGATGATTAGCCCAATTGACTCACTTTTTTGATCGATGAGTAATTGATGGAATACAAATGGAGTTGGTGTTATGAGTTTCTATATAGGAAAATGTATCAAATATGTAGGTGGTGGACGCATATCATCTTTTCTTCTATTTATCTTGCGTATCAGTCTTTCTATTAATTTCTTATTTTTCGAATTTTTTATAAGTATTTTGAATTACGATGATGATGATGATATGCAGGATCCCATGGATAAAACCGAAACGAAAAAGGGAGAAGATTCCCATCCGACAAGTAATCTTAATTGCACAATCAAGGTCTCAGATGTGAGGTTCATTTGGTGTACATTTTTCTGAAGTGATTGACATATATTTTGATTAAGGTTTTGAAGATTGATATATGATGTATTAAAAAATATAATAATGATGCTATGTTGAAAACTTTCAAAATCGTTTTACGAGTCTTCAGATTATGTGATAATAGCCCTTGACCTATTTCTCAAAATAAGCTCTTCGAGAGTCTCCAACGACCATCTTGCATTCAAATTCAAGTTTCTTTGTCTTATTTCTATTACAAGGACCTCATTATGCTGATCATATGCAGGATCCTATGGACAAAACTGAAATGAAAAGGGGAGAAGACTCCCTGCCGACTAGTACCCCTAATCGTTCAATCAACGTCTCAGATGTGAGGTTCATGAACTGCATTGTAGCCGAAATATATATGCCTTTTCTCAATAATCTTCTTTCACCTTGTTGATGATATCCACAAAAGAAGACTGTTCTGCTTTGATCTGTAATGCATTTCTTTTGGCTTAATTAACATTTATGGGATATTTACGCTTGTCCCCACAATGAAAAACCACCAGCTCCCAAATAGTGAAAGGTCCTTAAACAATTCTGGATGTTTTTGATTGACAGAATTGGACGTCATGGATATTTAGGCATAACCATGGAGGAACGTAACCTTTATATGGACAGGTGGTTGTGGTGGTAATCATAATATAACTGTTTAACATTAGCAAAAGTATGAGTCTACCACTCACTTGAGTTCCATAACTTAAAAAAACATGAAATTGCATTTTTTAAAAATTGTAGTCTTGTTGTACTAATGAACTAAACTGAGCGGAAAGAAACGATTCATGTAGACCCGAAAATATGCAGTCTGATTATGTAGAAGGCCGAGGTTTAGCATATACCTGAAAAGTTTCAATTGAAGTTAGGATCATTATTCATTTGGGGGGTACATTTTTCAGAAGTGGTTGTTATATTTTGATTAAGGTTTTAAAAATTTAGAGTTGATGTGAATCTATATAATTATGAAACTTTCAAAATCCTTTTGCTAGTTTAGATCTCATGTGCTTATCCCTTAGCCAATTTCTGAAATAAGCTCTTTAAGAGTTCCCAACCAAATTCAATTTGTGTCTTATTATAACTACGACGGCTTATGCTGATCATGTGCAGGATCCCATTGACAAAACTGAAGCAAAAAAGAGAGAAGACTCCAAGCCAACTAATACTCCTAATTGCACAAGCAATGTCTCTGATGTGAGATTCATGAACCATCTTGTAGCTGAAATCTATATGCCTTGTCTCAATAATATTCTTTTTCACCTTGTTTATGTCCGCAAAAGAACACTCTGCATGAGTTATGATGCATTTTTCATATGACGTAATTAAAGTTCATGGCTATTTACACTTGTCCCCACCACGGAAAACTTGCATAGCGAATGTGCCAGACAGCCTCTCCATTCATAGCTATTTGTTTTGAGATGGATGCTTAAATATTGTTGGATAGTTTTGATAGAGGAATCGAAAGCTAAACCTCCAAGTAAAGTAACTTTTGTATGGTAGTTGATGATAGTGGAAGTCATAAAACAACTATAAACACTAAACACTAACAAAATTATGATTCTGCCACTCACATGAGGTCACCAACTCAATAATATAAGAAATTGAATGTTGTTATGTAAACTACCAGAACTGTAGTCTTGTAGCAATGAACTGAACAGGGTGCAATGAAGGATTCATGTAGCTGACCCCAAATATATTGGGAATAAGATTTAGGTCGTTGTTATTGTCAACAGGTCATAGGCCTAATTTGCCAACATCGTATGCTGGTATTTTTCTTTTTTGTTTGCATGCAATCTTAGCAATGAACCAAATGAAACGAAGTGGAGAAAAAATATGCATGTAGCCGACTCCAAATTTTTGGGAAACAAAGCTTAGTTTATTGGGTGTTTGCACAAAATCTTAGCAGATGAAGGCATCAACTCATTTACACGCGTTCTTACTTTTGACAGATAAGAACAGTTAAAATCAGTAATGTTACACTGGCTGCCTCTGATAAAGATATCTTGGAATTCTTCTCTTTCTGTGGTAACATTCAATTTGTCGAGATGAAAAGGTCTGCCCTTTAGCATACTTACCCATTGAGTCTAATTAAAAAATTGAGCTTAAAAGAGTTGATGGTTCATTTGCAGGGGAACTGAAAACACTCAGATAGCATATGTTACCTTCAACGAGTCACAGGGAGCGGACACTGCAATACTTCTGTCGGTATGCTAAATTACTTACTGTTCGAATTTTTCAGTTTTACGTAGTGATCTTCATGATATTTTATGTCTTCCACATTGATTTATGATAATTTAGAAAGTAAATCTTTTGCCAAACTTTCATTGTTTGAGAACATTCATCTTTGAAATATACTGATGATTGTAGAAGTTGATTTGCCTGGCCTAGAAAAATGATTTTTCTCAGCAAGACTGATGATTGTAGAAGTTGATTTGCACATAATCATCACTCTTGAGAGCAAAAATGAGAACAGAAATAGGATAGTGCTCATCCATACTTTAGGAATTTATCATCTATACATGAAAAATCTCTCTCAATAGCTATGCAATCAACCAATAATGACACAAGGGATGCACTCCTTATCGAGTTTCCTATTCTCATTGAACAATTATTTTGAGTAGTGAATACGGGTACTCTGAGTTCAATTCTTTTATGAATCTTTGATCATTTTTCAATCAATGTTATTAGATGTTTAAAATTACTATAATTGATCCATTTTTCAATTCTTTGATGAATCTTTGATCATTTTTCAATCAATGTTATTAGATGTTTAAAATTACTATAATTGATCCATTTTAATTTTCAGGGAGCTACAATAAATAGTCTTCCCGTGTCTGTAACTCCTGTCGATAACTATCAGCTGCCTCCAAATGCTCCTCCTCTGAACTTGGTGAGTTTACGTGACTGTCATGACTCTTTTAAATAATTTGTTTCTTTCTGGTTTTTGGCCTTTCCATAATCATTTGTAAGTTGAAATTCCCTTGAGGTGTAAGCCTCTGGTTTATTAAATCTTTATTTTTCAGGCTTTTAAATTAGTCATCCTCTCTCATCTAGTAAAAGTTATTTTAACAGATACCTGAGAA
Organism: Fraxinus americana; assembly: GCA_035079005.1. NCBI lineage: Eukaryota > Viridiplantae > Streptophyta > Magnoliopsida > Lamiales > Oleaceae > Fraxinus > Fraxinus americana. The sequence goes on from CM068707.1 coordinate 48,159,452, forward strand.
CGTGCCTCCACGAAAGAAAAAGAAGAAAAAAAAAAGAATGCTGATTATACACACTACTGCAGGTTGCTAATGCTTATACATGAGCTCGTAGAAACAAAAAAGAGAGAGCTTAATATTTTCATAACTTGATATAATGACTTTGTGTATGTTTGGTAAGCTATTTGTAGATTATAAGGTGTGGGTACGGAATGTATGGATAAAATAGGTCACGGAACGTGTCTAATAAAATGAGGATTGACCAGCGTATAAACTTGAAAAAACTCATATTTTATATTATTCATTCTCATTATGAGATCTTTGCAGTCGAGTGGATTTTACTTTTTTTGAACCTTGAATGTTTTGCCTTCAATATTTTTGCGTTGGTTCACCCCGTACTCTCTCCATTTGATTTTATTTGATTATTTGCCGAACTGATATTAACAGCTGAAAATAACTTAAAAAATCGGAAGCATGTGGGTTGTTATATCAAATATATGATATTATTATCTTCAAGTTCAATTCTGAACCTCATTTTTCCTTCACGGCCTTTGAAGGAGTCGAAGCCAACTGTTACAGATTCTGCTGCGAAAAAGGCAGAGCATGTTGTCAGCTCCATGCTAGCTAAGGGCTTCATCTTGGGAAAGGATGCCCTCAACAAGGCAAAGTCTTTCGATGAAAGGCACCACTTAATATCAAATGCCTCGGCCACTGTTGCTTCCATCGATAGTAAGATTGGCTTGAGTGAGAAGTTGAGTGCAGGGACAGCTGTGGTGAATGAAAAGGTGAGAGAAGTCAACGAGCGGTACCAAGTCTCGGAAATGACAAAATCAGCCTTGGCCGCTGCCGAGCAGAAGGCCAGCAGCACGGGATCTGCCATCATGACAAACCCCTATGTGTCCACTGGCGCTTCGTGGGTTTCGAATGCGTTTAATGTAGTTTCAAAGACGGCTGAGGGTGTTAGAGCAATAGCAAAGGAGAAAGTTGAAAAGGCGGAGAACAAAAGGGAGACCCTTGATAAAGAAAAGGCAACAATGGTAAACAACCTTGCAAACGTCCATCTTGATGAATCTCCTGTGGTTGTCAATTCACCTGATGGGAAAAAGTAAGCTTGTACAAGGATTTCCACTGAATCTGAAGGTTATAGTTCAGGTGGATGTAGGAACTTGGCAATAGATTGTTTTGTATCATTGCACGATTTAAAGTCATTGTCACTAAAAATTTAAAGATATTCTCCATGTCTTCGTATGTTTGGTGTATTTCTCTTTTATTTTGATGTGAGAAGCTGTTTTCACTTTGTAAAATTCTCCTGAGGAGTGTTTAGCAAATGCTAATGTTAAACTAAATCCTGTAATTTTTTTATGCACAGATGAGTTCAAAGAAACACAAGGCATATTAGTCAAGAGTAAAGGTAGGAATTTTTTAACTCTTTGGATGCACCATAATTTGTTGAGTCATTACAAGCTCGTAATTGAAAGAAATTTTATCTCCAGGTGCAGCACATTAGACAGCTAACTAGAAGAATGTAAGGCTTTCCTTTACGGATTTAATGAACAATTTACATGTAATGTTCTATTGTAATGGAAAAGTACAACAGTCCCAGCGTCACTTGATCCGACTTGAAGAATGTTTATAAAACTTGAAGCTTTAGCTAGTTTATGTACTTCACTAACCATTCCAAGCTCTGTCAAACAGAATACACAATGATGAAATTCATAGCTAACTTCAAAACTGCAGTGATATTCTATATAGAAAATGGTTTATAAGGGAAAGTTACTGGACCTTAAATATGAATGCCAGCTGAGGAGTATATTTAGGAAAAATGAAAAACTAAGACATATAAAAAGTTATTTGGCGTAAATAGTAGTGTTTTTTTTTCACCTTTATGCATTCAGGTAAATCATTGTCCATCTGTATTGCGTGAGACTGCAGATTGAAGTCGAAATATTCATCAATCATCAATAAAAAATACAAGCATTTTTTTTTATATAATTCTGTTTTCAACGGTAAGAAAAGTTTGTTCCAATGCTTAACACTTAAGTTTCGTAGAAAAAAATGCTATGCATTACAGGACGTATAAATACATGGAAATGATGATTGAATTTTATTTCATACCGTGAAAAAAATAAATTTCCCTGAACAACTTTGTGTCATGAAAGAGAGAGACGGAGTTGATAAATTTGTATCAATTCTTGCTTACCTCTGTAAGCAGGCGGCAGGATGCATCTTGATTTGTTGCAACAGAAGCAAGGATGGCTAGGCCAGCTGCAACAGTTGAGGGCCAAAAACATAGTTGTTGATGGCCCAGCAGTGCAAGTATTGCTAGGTATCTGGCCGTCCTCTTCACTTGCTCATTTGCTCTTGCAGCAGTGAGGTAGAACCTGTGGACATAATTAATTGAAGTTCACAATGTGCGTGAGAATTGAAGTTATAGACATCTTAGGAGTTTGGTAATTAAATTTGTACCATAGAAAATTGTAATAGGTGGGTAGGAAGCATTTGAAGTTAAGGACTTCCTGCACCAGCCACTCCATAGCCACCACTTCACTTCGGCCATATGCAGTACTTCCTACATTGAATGTCTTCCTACGCACGCTGAAATGAAATTTCTAGTATGTTAGAGATTGAATGTCCGTGAATTGGTTGACAAGTAAGATCATAATAGGAAAGAAGTTTAACTTGCAGCAGCCTCATAACAATCTTCCTAGTAACTCCTATTACTTGGAATTTAAGTTTCAAATCTAAAGTAAACAGAGGAACATTTATCTGAGGACTGTGTAAAAAGTTAATAGAGACCCTATACTCATGTTATAATATTAGTCCAATATCATATCATTGTGCTGTACAAGCTTTTCTTAATTGAAATACTTCAAAAATTCGATACAGATTTTTTTTATTGTGATTAACTTCCTCAGAAACTTGAAACTGCTGATGACACCCAAAACGAAACCACAAAACAGAAAGGAAAAAAGAATGTAATGTGTTATTTGACTATGCTCGTAGGAAATTAGTAAGGACAGGAGAGACAAAGGACTCGAGAAATATTCTTAATCTTTTGGCTAATTAATTTACAACTTGATGACAATTCTGCATTTTAGAACACTCTAAATTCGATAAATCAACTGAAATGAAGATACCGAAATCATATAAGACTGTACAATAATGATGACAGCAATTGCCTACAATTTCGTTGTTTGTCCATACTTTAATCTGTTATATTTCCATGATGCCATATGTTCCTCATTTTCGGAAATTACTAAATATAACCTAATACCTATGGTGACTCTATTTATTGCAAATGAGAGTATGATTATTTCGTCATGTATGTCAATGCATAAGAACAAAATTTACGTAGTTCAATGTGGTTTCTCAATCATCCAATGCAATAAGAAACAATCAAAGGAATAAATTATTACCAGTTGGAAGGCTGATTTTCTTCAATCCTGATAGCTAGCGTGAGGCAGGCAATGCCAACGATCTGAAGATTCCTCTTGTTTGTGAAGTACCCTTTACATAGAAATCGATCAAGAAGGCTGACACCTAAGAACATTGTCTCTTTCTGAAGCTCCTTATTTGTAGCATGCTGTACAAGCACATAATGGGGAACAAATGTATCTGTAAATATCAATACAGAAAATAGAAAAATAGGAAGGCTCTTGATATTGCGAATTTGTCGATTATTTCACTGTCTGAAGGAGAGAGTGATCATTCTAAGACAGTAAATATCATCAAATCATTACAGAGGAAGCTAAATCATTTCTGCAACATGAGTTGCTTTGGTGAATCATGGATGTACAAACCAGGCAATGCAAAATCTGAAAATGTAACTAACTGTAGATTCTATTGCAACTGGACTGCAAATTCCAATAGCTTCTTTTACTTCGTTTTGTTTTCTTTACCAAATGAACTGGTATAACATCAAATACTAGAAGGATTATGCTACTTGTACATAAAAATGGTACATAAAGGATTACATAAAATGATGTGGAGGGAAAAGATTTGATAAAAAAGTTTACTATATTTTAAACTGACAAATGCTTTAGATATTTACCCCTTATTAGAATAAATGACGTGAGATGTAGCAAGATCCATACTAGAAATGCTTTAGATATTTAGCTCCGATTAGAATAAATGACGTGAGATAACAAAAATTGCCATGGAGCATCCACTTACATGACTCTGTATTAACTAGAACATGTGAGGCTTGACAATGAGACAAAGTTACACTATTAAGGACCAGTAGGCGAAAATAAAACTACAAAGCACCCACAGTCTCGCTTTGTATAGAACGAGCACTTCTCCATTTCTAAAGTCCGTGCAACACACATGCACGTGTCCAAGATAGTGCATCTTCCTCTCTCAGTATACAAATAACAGATTGTAAATCTTGATTTGCTAGAAGCAATTTGCAGAAAATTGATACTGTATCTCATATATAGATTCCTCAAAAGTCACAGCTAACCATTTAGTAGCATTATAGCAATATGCCGTTCTGGTACAAAATATCCTCTCATAAGTCAAGAGAGATCCGAATAATTTAAGGAAACAATAGGAACTAAAACAATGTCAAATAACTTGAGATGTAAAATGTGGAAGATATTAACTGACCTCAACAATCCAATGAACCATCTGTAGGCGTTGCTGAATGACAAGATGGCCATAGTCAGTGATTGAACAGTATTCCTCTGCATAGTCGAACAGATACACTTGCCGCCTCTCTCTTTCCCTCAGCATCCTGTAGCTCTCTTCATCTTCTTTTTGTTCAAGTCCAAGTAACTTAATTCACAAATAAACCATTGAATCAATTATATTTATGCTAATTGTTCTAAAATTACTGCATAAAATGCAGATTTCCAAGCGCTTGAAATAAACTGAACTCAATCGTAAAAATACCATAATTAAAACTTTATGTAAAAATGTTCTAGAATTAAGAAAAATCAAACTGCAGAAATTTATGCCTTGTTATAGGAAGATTGTACCTCGCTAAAGTCCTTTTTTTTTAGGTAAATCAATCTCAGTATATTTAATTATGTTTAGTTTATCTGGTATAAACGAACATCAATTATCAAAATTACAGAAATCAAAATTCAATACATAGCACACGTAACGTAAATATAAAAATAATAGCCATGTCAGATACAGCTGAGATCCTAGCTAGCATTTAACCACAATTTGTACTCAGACATGTATATATAAATAATATTCAAACATAAAACAATCTAAAAGTATGTCTATAATATTTCAGGGATGAAAAAATAATTTATCAAAACTCACAGCGTCGCGAGAATCATATTTTTCACAGGTTTTAGTAGTACTATTGATGGCAAACGTTGATCTGCGGAACTGTTGTTTAAACTGCTTGAACAAATGAAACATAGGCGAAGTACTCTCATCTTCAATTGACTTTTCTGAAAATTGACTTCCAGAATCGAAAGAAAACAACGGTGTATCATCTGAATATTCGAACTCCATACCGGAAGTCTCCGTGAAAATATCCGACGACTTCTGGTTCTCTTCTTCACCATCCAGAAAGCTGCAGCTCGAGAAATGCTCCGAGCAAGCCAAATTAATGTCAGGTGCAGCGTTTTCCAGAATACTCTTGCTAGCACCTGACTCGCAGCAGTTGGCTGAAACCTCCGAGACAACGCCATCGTTCTTTCCTGCTCCGTTTCCATTGATTTTGATTGAATTTTCCACAGAGTTAAATGAAACGACATCGTTTTCAAGTGAAACCTCAGATTTCTCAGCTCCACGACTCAACACTTTCGTGGACAAATCACCAGAAAAAAATTGAATGTTAGACATTTTTGAAGTGGCCTCGTCTTGAGTAATTTCAACAGAATTATAATTTTTCTTCACTTCCTTGAGAAATGAAAACTGAGGAACACTAGAAACTTCCGATATGGTAATTGCCTCCGAATCCTCACTCTGTATATTTTTACTCTTCAACTTCAACCCTTTTTTCCTAGAACTTTCAAACACAACAGCTCCAGAAGACGATTCAACGCATGAACTCTCCTGTAACTCCAACTCATCATACTTTCTACTCTCATTTTCCACTTTATTCCTGTAATAAGATCTTGTAAATCTCCGATACTCATCTCCGGCTTCATTTTCAGATTTTCGCAAAGGCTTCTTTGCATTAACTGAGACTTCGCTAGAATCGTACGAGACTTCACTTACTGCTCTGAACTCCGAAATATTGTTCGAAATTGTAGAATAATTTTGAATTATCGGAAAGATCTGTCGTCGGCGGCGGCGAGGGAGCTTCGAACGAAGCTGCTTCTTCCAGAAGTTGAGCGGTTGCGATTCAACTTCAACATCAACTTGCGCTTCAAGCTTGCGCTTCATCCTTGTCTGCATAACAAATGAGGAGCGGTTTCGAATTAGACGTGTTAGATTTTCCGCGTGTGTGACAAAGGGAGGGAAGAGAGAACGTCAGGCAGGCGGTTAAGGAACGTTGAGAGTGAGCTATTTATAGGGTCCGGTTGTGGTGGGGCCACAATGTTCACGTTGATACAGTTCTTTTTCTTCCAACGTGCAAACAATGTACAAGAAATAATTCACTCAGTGCAACACTGCTAATTGTAGTTGTAGTTTTTTAAAAAAAAAAACTATTAAAATAATATTTTTTGTTGACCTCGAAAAATGGCTCGGACACGTGGCCAACAGGATATGTCTTCAAGTTAAATCCTCCTGCACACGTAGCACGTCGTCAGTCACTCGTGGCCTCTCCTTGGGGGGGGAGGAGCGGCCGCAAGCACTCTGACGGTCAAGTCAGTTTTTTATTCGACCAATAAGGGATTCGCCGGCGGTGGAGCACTCGCCGGGGAGGTGGTCGATATAGTGTCGATAGAATTGACAAAAATGAGGGAAAGGATGATACTTGGTTTTTTGCAGTATGTAGGAGAGCGAGTGGGATGTTTTCCAATCCTTTCTTTGGCACAATGAGGGGACATTTATACTAAGGATGGAGAGAGGAGGGCCATTGGATGAGAGGACACGTGTTGTCAGATCCTCAAGGCTCGTCCCATCCTAGGTGTCACTCTGTCCCTCCATAGGTCGACTGACATTGAATGTTCCAGCCATGGGCTGCTGATTTGACCGTTTGAGAACCTGCCGCACGTCCCATCAGTCAGAGATTTGACTTTGGGAAGATCTGTACAAAAGATCTTCGTAGAGGCGAGGTGTGACAGGTGAAGCGTTGCAGCGTTGTAGAAGCGGAGTGCGGGCCTTTGCATCCACTGTGTACTTGTGGATGAGTCCGGTTCGTTCGCTGACGCGTTTTCAGTTCGTCCTTAGTGCAATCACCTCGGCATGTACAATCAGTTTAGTTTTTGGGTCAAGCACCTCGTCCGGCACGTGGCTCGAGCCACGGGTGTTGACACGTGGCGGGTGAGGTGGCGGGTCTGACACAGGCCCGTAACATTTTTAATCATACATTTTTTAATAAAATAATATCACACATAAACCCAAATTTTTTTCTTAATTTTTAACCACACAATTTTCATTAATATACTCTTCCAAAATGCGTTCCTAACAAAAAAAAACAAATGAGCTCAAACATGCTCTAAATGTGTAATAGCTAAAAGTAAGCAATTTATTTTAATTGAAGAAGGAGATTTAAAAAAGTAACTCCTTATCATAGAGTGAAAGAGTAAGTTATAAACGTGAGATATGGAAACATTGACAAGAATTCAATACCAAGAAAGCATAAGAGTTCATCCACAAGATTCTTCCACTAAAGATGATCCAACAATTTTTGAAATAATAAGTTATTTGACAACTTAAAACTTTTACTTCTTTGCCTCCTAAATCATCACGCACATTGTCTCTGTTCATTGACATTTGAGTCCTCAAATTGACAAATATTGGCGCGAATGATAATTTCTATATGGTTCCATTCATTTATTCGGTCAATAGGTGCATGCTTTGTATAGACAATCTCGCCTTCAACTTTAATGGAAAATTAATTATTTCCTATCATAATGAGCCTACCACTGTATATTATAAAAATCAAATCGGCCCATATCATTGATAGAGAAAATCGCTTCTTACCAAAAATGCAGGACCAAATATAAGTTAAAACTATTCAATTTTTCAAATTGGGTGAAACTAACAAGTAAGATGATAGGTGTGTTTTCTACACTTATTCGAGATTTGAAACTCTAGAATTTTGTTGTCTTTTTGGTAAAATACGATCCAAATTATGTTATATTGCATCTTGTAGGTAGACTCAATGTTTGATTAAGAATTGAAGAAAAAATGCAAAAATAGCGAAAAATTGTAAAATTCAAAGTTCGAGGATCAAATTGCAAATACTCAAGAAGATGTTTTGAAAATTGCTAGGAGACAGTTGGATGAAATTAGAATTCAAAAAGGAATGGAACGTGATCAAAGTATTATCAAAATCAATTTTCAATCGCTCAAGATATATTCCAGATTTTTAGCCGAATATTGAGACCCCTTTTTAGCATAGTAAACGTTCAAATTGGAAAAGCTCTATTTCAATCAAAGTTGTAGCCCTTTAAGTTATATTTCCAACACACTTTGAATCACATCAATCGGATATCAGAAAAAAAAAGTTATGACTAAAATACGGACTGCTGTGCAGAGACAAAAAATCTGCGCGCGTACCCAACTTTCCTTATTCGATTAGAACTCTTTTGGAAACCATTGTGGACGTGATTTTCAACCAATTTTCGGCTCCTATAAAGATATAACATCAGAATACATATGAAAGACCTCCTTAGACCTAAAAATCTCTATATTATATATATTTTGGAAGCGAAGAACATGGCTAACAACGTGGAATCAAGGCGAATTGCATATGATATTGAAGATTCTTCATCCGGATTCAAGATTCACATCAAGAAAGTGAAAAATTCCTAATTCTTCATTATTTCGTCTTTTCGGGTGATAATTTTCCAATTGTTCCTCTGTAATTTAATTTTACATATGTTATACTAATTTTTTATTGTATTGGATGAATGTTTGAATCCTATTTTCATTTATTTTAATTCAAGATATCAATTTAGGATTTTTGTGTTATTATTTGATTGATTTTACATACTCATCACACTACTTATTGCTTGATCATCAATTAAGTATTTTGTTACTTGTTGTAGTGTAAGAATACTCACAATAAGTTTAGAACGCTGTAAAATCAACATGTGTAGTTAGAATTAAGAATAATCTCTTTCACACATGCAATCTTATTGATAATCTAAACCAAATGTGTGACTTTTATATGAATTCGGACTAGGAATATGATCGTCTCGTGTTAGTCATAGGTCGGTGTATCTTGAAAAAGAATATTTAACATATTAGCTTTATATATTGTCAAAAATGCATGAATTAAATAGAATAATTATTGAAAATTGAAATAAGTGGAAATATGGGGACACATGAATCCAATAGAAGCATTCACATAGATAAAATATCATATTTATTTGTTTTTCTAGAGTAGAATTAGAATAAATAACAAATAAATCACAATTATATTGATATCATAATACTTTGAAATTAATAGTAACTATTGAACTATAAATTAGACCTTATTCCTCGTGTGAACGATATTCTTAACTCACAAATTTTATTACTTGTACAACGATCCCGTACGCTTGCGGGTTTCACGTGAACATAAGACATGAAAAGAATTATTATACTTGATCTTATATTTCCAATCATATGACACGTACAAACTTATTGACCATTGGTCGGTAGAAGACAAATAATTTTTAACATGATTTTAAAATGTCATAAATCATAATAATGGTGATCACTAAACCCACCTCGTAGTTGTAATGCAATCAAGATTGAGAAAATTTTAAATAGTATAACACAATATGTTCAAGGGAAAAATTCATAAATAAATAAAGTGTTTAGTTTACACCAATTCAAAAATCATGTTTATAATTTGAAAATTCAAAAATTAGGGTTTTTTTTTAATTCTAATATAATATAATATAATAAACATACCCCACATGCACCACCCCTACCGCTTAGGAGATTATTCCAGCGACCATTCCTACTGCCACTCTTCTTCGACGACCATTTTGACGAGTACTCCGATTCCGGCGACTATTCCGACGACCATTCCGACTACTATTCCGGCAATCATTCCGGTCACAGATTTATAGTTGAATTAGTTACATATTATTTTTCAGTCACAAATACTAATTTTTATTTGTCACAGATTTACAATTTAAGGTTACAGCTAAAAAAATTTGTAGGTCACAATTAAATCGTTGGTCACAAATTTCAAAATTAGTTTGTCATACATCAAAATTTTTATGTCAAACTGTCACATATTTCCAAATTAATTATAGGTCACATGTCACATATTTTAAAATTAATTGATCACAGATTATTTTGAGGTCACAGATAAAAATTTTGTACGTCACATATTATTTCGAGATCACGGATTTTTAAATTAGTTAGTCACAGATTATTTTTGAGTCGCATATTATTAAATTTTTAGGTCACGGTTGAGTAAATTTTCACAGACTACTAAACATTTGGTCACAGACTACCAAACATTTGGTCACAAGCTACCGTCACTACCACTATGGCCACCACAAATACTTGGTCACAGGTCAACCAAATAATTGGACACAAACGCTATCCCACCACCCACAACCACCCCACCACCATCACCACACCACCAACAACTACCTCCACCACCAACAGAAACGCACAACCAACACCATCATCCAACAACCACTGAACAACCATCAACACCACTACCATAAACAAACTGCTAGATCCACCAAACAAACCGCTAGATCCACCCATCAATTCACGACCACTTTTCATCTCAAATAAATTGCTCCACCATCACCGAGCCCACCATCACCACCAGAACACCTATTCACCGTCAATATGAGCGACCATCACACAAAAACATTGCGTCGCACACAAAAATTCACTCACTGCGTCGCACACAAAATTTCACAGCGACCAACACATAACTCGCTGTCGATCTAAGCAATCAACACACAAAAAAATTTCACAGTGACCAACACAGCTCGCTTGCGGCAGCGTCATCAGTACAGCGATGGTAACACCACTGCATCGGAGATTCCTACCAGTGGCGGCGCCGCTTCTGTTGAGAGAGAGGAGACAGTGAGAAAATAAGACCGGTGAGCAGAATCATCACCGCTGTCGGAGATTCTCTTTTAGGGGCGGCGCTGCTACTATTGAGAGAAAAGAGAGACGGTGGGAAGAGTCTTTCAGGAGCGACGTTGCTACAGTTAAGAGATGAGAGACGGTGGGAAGAGTCGAAGAGAAATCGGTGTTTATTGTTGGTGTTGGGGGAAAGAGCGAGAGAGAGAGAGAGAGAATGGGGATGGAAATTGGGGTTTGGGTGCAAGGGGTAAGGGTAGGATAGATATATATAATACCTGAATTCTGATTAAAAAATTTTTCCACCTGATTTTTGCACCTTGAAACTTAAACACCTGAATTTTTATGATTTCTCTATGTTCAAGCTCAAACATAGAAGCCCATCTCTAAAGAAGAAGGGGCCGTTAAGGCTACAACTTTAAGCTAAAAGCACTAGAGATGTGGAACGTGAAAACTCTGGGCTTAAACAAGGGAAAATTATATAAATTCAGGGGTTTGGTTTGTCATTTATAAAAGTCGGGTTTTAAGTTTATTTTTGTAAAAATCGGTAGTATATTAAAACCTAATTCTTAACCTAATTTCTCCCCGTATTCCCGTCACCTCCCCTGTCCTCTCCTCCCCCTCCCTCCTCTCCTCCCCTCCCCTCCCCCCAATCCACAGCAGCGTCGCGGACTGCCGGTGCAAGGAATCAAGCTAAATCAATTGCAAGTCTAAGAGCAATCAAACATCGTGATCATGGGGAAGCTCAAAAGCTAAATGAAATCCTTGGAAGAGGTCATGGTACAAAAAATACACTGCTTCAACCAAAACTATGTTTTAACAAGTATCAGTACCTAAATCTTCTTGTGAAATTTAAATTAATTTCACCTGTGCCTTCACCCAACCTTAGGTTTACCTCAGGAACAAATAGAACAGAATCTAGAAAAATTATATCTATAGTGAGACATATATGTTTGAGCCAAACCTACCTTTTTGCTACATTTTTGTTCGACCAGAAAAATCAAAACGTTTTGCGGTGTCTGTGACCTAGGAATTGTAACTGTGACTAACTGAAATAGAGTTGCGACAAGTAAACGTTTTGATTTTTTTTCAATCTGTGACCTGTGTGGGCGTCCGTGACCTAGAAATTGGAATTGTGACTCGCTGAAATAGAGTTGTGACCCGTAAAAGTTTTAAATTTTTTTTAATCTGTGACCTATAAAAAAATTACCCGTGACCTTAAAATTCTTGATTTGTGACCAACGAAGTTAACTGATACCTATAAATTTTTTCATCTGTGACCTCGAAATAATCCGAGACCAATTAATTTGATAAGCTGTGACCTGAAATTAATTTTTAACTAATTAATAAGATATACGCTATCAGATTACACAATTAAATATTTAATTAATTAATAAAAAGTAGAAACCTAATTTTTACAATTTTAAAGTTTAGCACCTAATTTTTTAATGGGAACAATACATAAATAAGGTATTTAGGTATCACAATTTCAAAATTAAGGTTTGAAGTTTTAAATTTCAAAAATCAGGTTTTCATTAAAATTTATTTATAATTTAATTAATAAATTATATATTTAATTAATAAATATATAAAGGTCACAGATTTATACAATTTGGTCACAATTCAAAAATTTTAAAGTCACAATTCAAAAATTTTATAGGTCACGATTTGTTCATCGGTCACAAATTAAAAATTTAAAAGTCACAATTGTTCATCGGTCACGAATCACAAAATTTATAAGTCACACAACTTATTTTATGGTCACAGAACATCAAATTATAGGTCACATATTACTTTTATTGGTCACAAATTAATAAATTTGTAGGTCACAAATTATTTTAGGTTACAAAATCAAATTTTTTATATGTTTTAACTATTTTACGGTCACAATTCAAAAATATTATAGGTCACAGTTTGTTCATCGGTCACAAATTAAAATTTTAAAAGTCACAATCAACCAAATAATTGGTCACAAACACCCACAACACCGACACCCACACCAACTGCCACGACCACCACCACCACCGCCGCCGCCACCACCACCACCACCACTCCAACAACCAAAACCAATGCCTCACTACAATCAACCACCTATAGCACCACCATCACTACCGCACTTCAACTACCACCCCAACAAAAAAATCTTCAGACCCGCAACCACCATTCCCACCCACCGCAACCACCACCCAACAAAAAAATCCCCAAATCCACAACCATTACCTCATCCGCACAATTATCCCAACCTGTATCTACAAATCACCACTACCACCACTACCATCTTCTTCACCTCTACCACACCCATTACACCACAAACCACCACCGCCGCCAACACCAACACCACACAATATCGCTGCCGCCGACGCCACCTCCGTCGCGCCCCCACCCTAACCCCAACCCACCACCACCCATCCAGAACCACCTCCTCACCAAAACACACAACCACCGCACCACTCCAAAACAACAGGACCTCACCACCACCTCCCCGCCAAAACACAAAGAACCACCGCACCACGCCAAAACACACAGACCACCGCAACCTCATCCAAACCGAAAAAAAACCATCCAAATCGAAAAAAAAAACCTTCCAGATCGGAACCACCGCACCCAACCCCCCACCACCGCACACCACCACCACCGCACACCACCTGCGCCCGTCGAGGGGCCCACCATTACCACCTCAGCAGTCGCAGCCGCATCCACATCCACATCCAACCAATTTCAACCTCCTTCGCCTGATTTTCATCAGAACCACCCCTCTGCTCAACCATTTTCGCCTGATTTTCATCATCACCTCGCCTGATCTTCGACATTGACGGCGGTGGCGAGAAGAAGAGAGAGAGGCGATAGAGAGAGTGAAAGAGGCAAGAGATGAGAGTGAAGGAGAGGTGTGAGAGAATGTGAGAGAATGATTTTTTGAATTTTAGGGTTTGGATAATTATAATTTAGATATAAATTAATTAATATTTAATATTTAAAATGAAATACCTGATTTTTGTATAAATAAACTCCAAACCTGATTTTTGAATTGAAAATTTTAAAACCAGGGCTAGTTGTAATTTCCTCTTTTTTAAAATGACAAACCAAACACTTGAACCATAAACTTTTCCCGTTAAACAAACTTTTGTAGTCCGTTGATCCAATATAAAACTACCTGTCAGTTCACAAAGTATGAGCCTCAAAATTATCCAGCCCAAATAGAAAAAATACGGAGGGACTATCCAATCCAAAAGGCTCTAAAAGCCCAATTACAATTCAGAATTCCTAGGGTTTCTGAAATCTGAACGCCGCTACACTTTCCACTATATATAGAAGCACACCGCACACAGTGATTATTGCTTGCAGAAGTTGGCGCGTAGCGAGGTATTAGATTAAGCTCTCTGATCATGACCTGTTAATTTGCATTTTTGCATAAGATTTGTCTCTATGATGATGAATTTGTTATAAATATGACCTTTTATCTCCTGAGAAGTTTTCAGTGCTGAATAATTTTGGAGACCTGAACTGAAGAGACAAAATTGATTTTCTCTCTTTTTTTTTAATCCTTTGATAGTCCAGCTCTTCCATATGTATTGTGGGTGCCGGATCTGGATTCTGTTTTTCTTCTATTTTTTGGCTAATATTTATTTACTTAAGCAGTATTTTAATTTGGTTGTTTTTTGGTAGTTGGCCTCTAATGATGACTAAATCATACTTTCGTTCTTCTGAAAAAAAAATTTCCATGTGGAAGATTTATGGAGACCTGAACTGAAGAGGCTTTTAATTAGAATAAATCATTTTCGTTGTGGATTTTAATAAGAGATATGACATAATCTACGTTTTATTATTTGATCCATAAGTTTTTAGTAATTATATTGCATCCATTGTATGCTTCCCAAACGATATCTATTTTATTTTGATTTAATATGAACTTTCTTTCTTCTGAGATTATTCTTTCTGAAATTTTTATAGAATGACATGAAGAGATATAATTGACTATTACTTTAGTGTTGTATAATAAATAACATTTTGTTTATTTATTTATAGAAATTACAATTTCTTCGAATATGTTCCTCAGTGATGAACAATACAAGATGACGAGTCTGATCGAAATCCATTCTTAACAATAGTGATGTCAATTCGAGGCATTTGTCTGAGAGGAACAAAAAACTCTTAAAGCATTTTACCCCTAAAATTATTTTGAAATATTTGAAATCTCCTTGATATATTTTAGGTCATAACTAGAAAGCTTTCTCCTTTCATGAGATGATATCATGAAGAAAATTTATTTTCGTTTCAATAATAACTAGAAATAAATTGGCAGTCCAATTATTATTATTTTCTGGAACCCTGCTTATATACTGCATACTTGATCGTTTTTTATTTTTGATTGGGGCTACACACCAAGGCTATCCTTGGTTTTTTCATTGGGTCGAAGTCCATGGCAAAAATTGAAGGTAACTGATGTGGGGTTGTACAATTCTCCATAAAAGAGCTGTAAAAGAAGACTTAAGAATTTAAATTTTTTTAAATGATTATAAATCTTCTTGCATTGGAGGAGGTATATAAACGACTCATTTTCAATTCCAATTCACGAGGTTAAACATATATTTGATCTTTTTATAATTTGAATATCCAGTAGCTTAAGGTCCTGTTCGGTAGAGATTAAAATTCAATTAAAATTGAAAATATGATCGTTATTGGGTCTCACTCGTCTAATAAAAGTCAACAATAATGGTTATTTTTTTAATTTTAATCTTTACCGAACGGGCCCTAAAACGAATCAAGTAATTTCTTATATAAGATGATTATTGTGTGCGTCATTTTCTCATTCGATATATATTTTCTTGTCGATTATGTAACGTGTGCTGTGCTACAAGTGGTTAGTAGGGTGGGCTTGTGTTGGGTTAGATTTAGATCCAACCCATCAATTGACCTTGGTGGTGAAATTTCAATTAAAAATTGAATAGATGGGATGAATGAATCGATGTAAATTTACACGAGTTGGCTATAATTGGTTCGATGTTTCGTGTTAAAAGGGACTTTTCCTTTGAAAGACAATTTTTATTTTCTAAATTTGACTCCTCAATGCGCCAACCTGAAAATCAAGCAATCATTCTTTCAAATTGACCATAATCGGTTCAGTTTGACTGTTTATGTTGGTTCCTTCAAGCCACACGAGCATGGTTTTGTTTTGTGATCTATGTTGGTTCCACTTGTATTGATAAAAGATGCTTTCACAATAATAGGAAATTTGATGTTATTAACTCGACAAGCAACGTTCTAACGTTTTTCGAAATAACGTGAGCACGTCCATCTCGAACTAGAGTGGAAAGGTTATGAGATATTTAGTTTAAAGCACCTTCTACTAAAATAAATGTAAATGGGATTGAAAAAAAATGAAACATTCTCATTGCGTGTGGAATGTTTAGTCTAGCAATAGTGGTGAATTCAGGTGATCACGAGCGGATTCAGACCAGTACGAGCAACTGATGGATGGCTGTTTGAGTTGTTAAGCATTAAATTCAACGGTGAGAGTACTTTATTTAAAACTGATTTCAAGCTTTTGAGGTAATATATGCACAAAATTTTCGCCATAATACATTCAAAATTGAAGACGTTTGTGGGGGTGGGTTGAGGATTTGTATACAAAATCACACTACTCGTTATACTATAGTGTGGATTGATTCAATCCAATCCACAGAGACGCGACTGATCCAATTTGTTCACATAGAAGAATATTTAATTTAGGGAAAGGGAAAGGTAAAAACTGAAGCTTAAAAAAGATTAAGCAACTCTTCAGATTCTAGATAGGTAATCTATGACTTTTTCAATTAGTCATAAGCCGGGTTGGGTCAGCTGTTTTTACATGGTTGGTTGTAAACCCTAATAGCAAAGTGACTTGGATTGAACTCTGGTGGGGAGGTCACCAGTTTCTCAATTGAACCCTTGGACTAATCCGGGTTTTAAAACGTCGTAATCGCATTTCTAAGCAATGAAAAAATAAATCTGTATAGCCCCATATAATTTTTTATTGAAAGCGAATACCTAATTCTGTCACGGGCTAGAAAAGTTGAGCACTTACTGCAAATCACATGAAAATAACATGTAGGGTCCTGTTTTGATTTATCTAAAATGAAATTGTCGTATTATCTACGCACGTACATATACACGCGTACAGTGCATAAAGTGCGGTAGGGGCGTGTGGCATCCACATGTCTTTTGCATAAAGTGTAGTCTACAATTCCAAGTCAATTTTGCTTGCTGGATCATATATACCTAGATAAGACCGACCGAGATATATCAAGAACTATTTTATCTTTAATTGAAACTTTAGGCTGTTATCAAAAAAAAAAAAATATATTGGATCTCACGAAATGTAAGGCTAATAGACTATTCTTTTAGAAGAATAAGATAAGATTTCAATTTAATGATACGAAGATTGTGTACATTTAACACAAAAGAAAAGTAGTAGAAAAGATAAATCTTCATAGAATAATATTTATTTAATACCGAAAATTGGCATTAATAATTAACCAAAAATATAAAGAGTAATGCTAGATATACACTTTTGTGTATATCTAGTTTGACACTCTCCACACATGAAGGGTGGGACCCATGATTTTAAATTCGGAAGAATGAGGGCTTTGTGCCTCCAAATAAGGAAAAAGTTAAAAGCGTCGGCTGTATTTTTACAAATGATGCCATGCTAATGTCTTTATATTCAACAAAAATATAACCCATTTTGTCATGTAAATCATCTCTTTCTCTCTAAATTCTTTCTTCAACATCGATGGCTCGAGAAACGGGAAAATCTTTGTTGAATCAACACACAGAAAAGCACTTCACTGCTGGAGAAATTGTTCGTGACATAATCATCGGTGTTTCCGACGGACTTACCGTACCTTTTGCGCTTGCGGCCGGTCTGTCCGGCGCCAATGCATCGTCCTCCATAATTCTCACCGCCGGCATAGCCGAGGTAGCTGCCGGAGCCATCTCCATGGGACTTGGAGGGTAAACTCTCGGATTCAGCCTCATTAACATTATAATTCATTTTTTATTTCCTAGTATAATATGAATTTGTGTTGTATGAAATTCAGGTATCTCGCTGCTAAAAGTGAGGCAGATCATTATATCAGAGAAATGAAAAGAGAAGAGGAAGAGATCAATGTTGTCCCCGATACAGGTGAGATGGGCTTCTCTTATACTATACATACATATGAAGAGTTTTTTGTTCTCCTTGTTGCCCTTTCTCACAAAACAAAAGGAAAAACGCACCATCGTCGACAAAAATTAAAAAAAAAAAAAATCTATCTGAATCGTCGAGCTTCTAGAAGAGTTGAATGTGAGTTTCATTGATGTCTAGTTATAATTGACGCCTTTTTTTTTTTTTTGAAATATGCAGAAGCTGCTGAGGTTGCAGAGATACTATCCGAATATGGGGTTCAGCCGCATGAATACACGCCAGTAGTGAATGCTCTGAGGAAGAATCCGCAGGCGTGGCTGGATTTTATGATGAAGTAAGTTTATCGTGTTTGGCTAAGATTAAAAGTTACTTGGAAACACCATTTTTAAATAGAAAACATTATACTAATTTTATTCAACTCTCATGATTGACAAAATCTTGTTGAACATATTTGAAATCCACTAATTCTTCAAAATTAGAATTAAAGAATCGCATGGATAGATATTCAATAAGTGGGTCGAGATCCCACAAGATAGGATTTCCCACTCCCAAAAGGATGTATAGTGGATATGTATTATAATGGCACTATAAGACCTAGTTGTTGAAAAATACAAAAGGGAACAGAACATAATCAAAACAGATTAATTCAAAATTATATTATGCCCTATTTAGTGGGGATTCTAATCGGATTTTTAGTAGCTTTTGATCAAAATGTGTGGTTAAAAAGTTGTAAGTCTCATGATTAAACTTAATTGTTAACTTTGATTTAAATTAAAATCTAGATTTTAATTCTTACCAAACAGAGATGGAGTTTTTTTAACACCGTCGACAGAAAATTAAATTAAAATCTTGCATATTGTCACGTGCGTTGCTATCTAACACTCCATATGAAACATGCTCTTGTACTATAAATTGTGTGACAAAACTCCCTTGAACTCGATGATCTTTATTTTCGGTATTTCCAACAAATTTATCCACAAGTGCAGGTTTGAGCTGGGATTGGAGAAGCCAAATCCAAAGAGAGCACTTCAAAGTGCATTTACAATTGCAATTGCTTACATTGTGGGTGGAATGGTGCCACTAATTCCCTACATTTTCATTCCAATTGCAAAAAAGGCTGTGATTGCCTCTGTAGTGTTAACTCTATTGGCATTGCTGATCTTTGGTTACGCAAAAGGTTACTTCACTGGGAATAAGCCAATTAGGAGCGCTCTACAAACTGCACTAATTGGAGCTATTGCATCTGCTGCTGCTTTTGGCATGGCCAAAGCTGTTCAAGGATAGGATTAGGATTTACATTAAATTCTAGGCACTTGAGCTTTTTCTGGGACAATCTTGTTTCAAGTTTTTCTTTGACCTTGAGAATGTCTTGTTTTTGTTAACAATGTGAGCTACCTTGAACCAATATAGTGAATCAATTCAAAGAGAAGAAAAGAGAAGAGAAGAAGAAGAAAGATGAAAATTCAATAATATATTGAGCCGTCAAAAATTAGGTTTTTTTAATGAAATACACAAATTTATATATTATAAGAAAGTAAACAAAAATGAAATATATAAAAGAAAGAAATTAAGTGCATGTTTGTCAACCATTATTGAGAAGAAAATGGTGTAATGAATAGTATTTTTTGGAAAATGTGTGGTTGAAATTGAAAGAAACTTTATCGGTTTATGTGTAGAATATTTTATTATTTGAATGTGTAGTAGAGATTGATTACTGTAGAAAACAATTTTTTGAAAAATGGTAGACAGACAGGGGCTAAATATTATGTAATAATATTATATAAGGCTAACATCCCCTTCAAACTCACAGTGCTATAACAAAAAGTTGCGAGATTGTCAAGCAAGAGGCGAAAACGATGAACTGGATGAAACTTCGTGAAGAAGTCGGCAAATTGTAACGATGAAGAAACAAAAGGTAGAGAAATGGTGTCAGTCTACAGATGATAGCAAATCAGATGACAGTCAATCTCAATATGCTTCGTGCGCTCATGGAACATAGAGTTGTGAGAAATCTGAATAGCACTTTTATTATTACAATACACATGGGGTTGGAGAGGAAGAAGAAATACCAATGTCTACAAGTAACCAATGCAACAACGAAATTTTAGTGATAGTGAATGCTATACCAAGATACTTTGCTTCAGTAGAGGAATGAAAAACAACAGTTTGTTTCCTACTCTTCCAAGAGGTAAGGGAGTCACCCAAAATATACAAAAACTAGTAGTTGACTTACGATTAGTGGGGTTACTAGCCCAATCAGCATCAGAATAGGCACGAAACAATAAAGAGGAGGTCGATGAAAATAAAAGACTCTGAAAGCAAGTACCACCAAGATAGCGCAAAATACGAACCACAGCTGTCTAATGAACTGTATTAGGAATCAAGACAAACTGACTAACAATGTGAACAGTATAAGCAATATCGGGATGTGTAATGGTAAAATAAACCGAACATCTAACAATGGTGCAATACAAAGTGAGACCAGTCAAGGGTACACCGTGAGAGAGTGAATATCGAGGATTGGACTCAAAAGCAGTATTAGGAGTTTTAGTATCAGTAAGCCGAGCACGCTTAATAAAATCCATAATATACTTAGACTGAGAGAAAAGGTAACATCTAGGAGAAGAAGCAACTTCGATTCCCAAAAAATAAGATAATGCGCCTAAGTCCATCATTTCAAAACGACGAGCCAATTCTGATTTGAAATTTGCAATCTCATTAACATCATCACAAGTAATAATCATATCGTTAACATACAACAAAGCAGTAGTGAGAACTACTTCTTCCCATAATTCACTGGGAACTTTGGCATACAAGAGAAGGGAATGAGCAGTTCTACAATGTGCATATACTTTCATTTAGCAACATCATTTTGTTGTGAAGTATTAATACGCGAGGTTTGATGAATTGTGTTATCAAGAGCAAGCAATTCAGAGAAATTAGTCGAAGTACACTCTCCACTCTAGTCACATCTAAAGCACTTAATTACAGCAGAGAGCACGTTTGGTGTACATTAAAATGAAAGAATGCATTTTTTTGAAGTGATGTGATGGAGAATAAGTGGTTGAAAATGAAGGAAAAGTTATTGATGTGATGGAAAATATTATTTTATTGAAAAATGTGTGGTTGAAAATGAGTAGAAAAATGAGAATGAAAAAAATAATGTGAGTCAAACAGAGGCAGAATGTTGAATTTTAATAAGTGCTTTAAAAGAAAGATAAATAGAAAGAAAGTTAGATCGTCATTTCATAAAATAAACCCAATAATAACGACTATAATTATCAATAAAAGATACATAATATCTAGACCCTCATTTTGTAGCAATAGGAGCAAGTCCCCATACATCAGAGTAAATAAGATCAAATGGTGCAACAGAATGAGAAACATTTCGAGAAAAAGATAAAGCAAAAAATTTAGGTAATTTACAACCACTACAATTAGAAATGTCATGAATTTGCAAATCTCCCCATTGACGCTTAGAAACTAAAAATTTCAAACGACTAGTGGAAACATATCCAAGGCGAGAATGCCACGAATAAAAACTATAAGACGATAAATTCAAGCAGGAAAATGAAAAGTCAACACCAAAGGCTGCCACGCGCTTGACCGGAAGATGAGTTTCAACGTGTTGAACAGGAATTTGGTCTCAGTTTTCTCAATCGGTCTCTCGTTCGATCGGAATCGTGATTTTTAGTTGCGGCGGAGTATGGTTTTACACAGTTTTTTCCTGCATGGTTTCTACTTGGATTTTCAACGTATTACAATCAGAAATTTCTCAAGTTTCACTCAACTATAGGCTCCAATACCATGTTAACAACATGGGCTACTTTGAACCAATATAGTGAATCAATTCAAAGCGAAGAGAAGAAGAAGAAGAAAGAGTCAAAAATTAGGTTTTTTAATGAAATACACAAATTTATATATATTAAAAGAAGAGTAAATAAAAATGAAATCTATAAAAGAAGGAAATTAAATATTAAGAAATAATATTATATAAGGCTAACAGTTGAGACATTTGCTTTAATAGATCTAACTTTGCAGTAGCATCATAAACTATATCGTTAGCCCTTCCAGCTTTTTTATGGAAACCACTGTAATAAAGTAGCCCGAACTGAATTTGAAGGTCGAGTCACTCTAGTTTTTCAATTGAACCTTCGGAACAATCCGTGGTTTAATACATTGTTTGAGACACAAGTCCTTTTTTTATCACATTTTTAATAATAATAATAATAATAATGTTTATTGGTGGAACCATCTCAAATTTTTAATTAAAAAGGTGATTGCCCAACTCAGTCACGGGCTAGAAAAACTCACCACTGAGCTTCCCTTAATAGTTATTGGTGCAGTTGCATCTGCTTCAGCTTTAGCCCATCTGGTACTGCAAATCACATGATAATAAATATTGGTCCGGTCATTTTTGCTTTATCTAAAGTAAAATTGTCGTATCACGCACACACGTAGAAACAGCGGTAGGGAAGTGTGGCATCCACATGTCTTGTCCTGTTCTGCACAATTTGAAGCCAAATTTTGTTGTTTAGTTTGCTGGATCACATTCACATATACCAAGAATCACGATACAGCAAAAAATTATTTGAACATTATGCTTTTCTCGAAATAAAAAATTAAAGATATTCCGATGAACCACTTTGAACCCACGAAACTATATAAAATTAATTAAATTTAACTATCATCTAACTCAAAAAATATATCTCCATCTTTAATAATTCCTTCCCTCTCCATTATATTTGAATCGAATTGCACAAAGTTCTTAACAAGAAATGTAATTTTTTATGGCCTGTAGACATGAATTTGATCCTTATACAAATTATTACATACTACTTTTTAAAAATTCTCATGTAAATATTTAGATGGACTAATCAATAAAAAACATTATCGTGTCGTGTCGTGTGCTACAAATTAATTTTCGATACAAAATGCTCTTTAGGAAGAAGGAGAACGAAATTAAGAGAAAGGGGGAATTGGATATAAATTTGTTCCAAGTGTTCGAAAACTAAGATATATTGTTCAATGTGTAATTTTGTGGTAATTAAAACCAAATCTAACCCTAAAATTGATTTATTTTTTATTTTTTTAAGGAAAAAAAAAATCTTTATTTTCGATATTTTCCAACTAGTGTCAACTCTACCCCTATTTGCTCATTGAAACAACTTTATCTACAAGTGCAGGTTTGAGCTGGGACTGGAGAAGCAAATCCAAAAGACAGCATGCGTTCACTATTGCAATTGCTAACATTCATTTCCTCTGTAGTGTTAACTCCATTGGCATTGCAAAAGGTCAGTTCACTTGGAATAGGCCAATTAAGTGTGCTCAACAAACTGCGCGCTGGTTAGGGAACATTCTTGGTACTTGAATGTTTCAAGTTTACCTTTGACTTGGAGAATGTCATGGTTTTTTCTGTGTGGAGGTTATTTTACAGCTTTGAGATATTCGCTTTAATGGATCCAACTTTCCAGTTACTTTCCGCTTATGTATAAAGAAAATTATAAGTGAATGTCTTTCTCAGTAGCAGGATTTCGAGAAAAAATAACAAGGGTGATTTCATTATATTTTTGACAAGGCACATACCAAATAACGAGAATGTTTGCCCGTCGTTAATTAATCATTTGTCGTCTTGCTTTGACAAATAATCACAAAGTCGATTAGGGGTGGACACTAGTTGAATTGAGTTTAGACAACCCAATTTTTGAATCGACGCTCTCCCAACCCGAAATCGTACTGACAAAATTAATAAATCGATTTGACCAAACAGACGGTTCAAGTTAGGTGAAATCTTAATCTGAAACTGAACCGATAAGATGAATAAACTGACTTAAATCGAAACTTTTGGGTTGGTCCAAGCAAACCCTCAAAACTAAACCGAGTCGTTTCATTTTGGCGGTTTGGTATGATTAGGCCAGCAATTTGCCCACCCTTAAAGTCGATGCTCTTCCGAGAGTGAATGTAGGAAGTCCAATACTTGATTCAAACAAGTATATTCTGTTGAAAATTATAAACTATAATTCTATTCTACCGAGAGTAATCAATTCGAAAAAAAAAAAATAAACACGCAAGATTTATACAAGTTCGCTTTAGTGTGAGACAATGTGTATCCCACCGCTGCGGTAATTCACTATAATATAATTTTGAAAAAGGATATATAAGAGAGTCGCACTGCTATCTTCAATAATTAGGAGTGATAATAATTAAAATCAACAATAATTAAATTCCACAACTTAACATATTCAACCAAATACATCTTGATGCTTAATATTGTCGCCCTAAAACTAATACAATAGCTAATTAAATCTTATTTTCGATTAATACATGCATCAATGACGAATTTTCTGAAAAAACCTTCTCACCGATTATTGTCATAGAGGCGTGCATGGAAGCTAGAGATGGGAAGGGGAAGCAGGGAGAAAATTTGGGGACAGGTGGAAATTACATATGCTAGACGGGCTGAAAGCCATTTAATTTCCCTAACACCTAACAAAAACTCGAATTAGCAAACATGCTCAAGACCAAATAAAAACTGGTCATCGTCTTCTTGAGATTTGGCGGAAGAATTAACATCATCAAGCTCATGTATGTGCAAGAAAGGATACTACGAGGCTTCAGAATAAAGAACAGCACCAGGATGTATAATGAGTAATATAGTAATACATTCTCCATTATTGTGTTGGTTTCTTCATGCATTCTGTATGAAGCAAAATAATCAGAATAGAATAACTTGTACTCAAATGGACAATAACCAAGCATAATTGGATTCATTAAACCCAAAATGCCTGTTGTCTAGCCTTTCAAAAGACTAACAAAATGTATTGCAAATCTTTCAAAAACACATTCCTTGGCAATGGCTTGTGGCTTGAAGTAAACCTTAATATCTTTGGCTGCTTTCTGAATTTAGAAATCCCATTTGTTTAGTTAAAACGTCCATGCTCTCAGAGTTATCAAGTAGGGTTTGAAACTCTGAAGAATCCATGTTCTTATTTTGACATTCATTGTTGCCCTCATCAAGCTTGGCAGCTTGTTCATTTTCTATCGATGGACTGGATAAAAGAAGTTGCTCGAGCATATAATCATCACCAGATATATCTGGAAGAATAAGCTGGCCATAATTTTCGTAAGGGGGGTGTTTTTCATCCAATGATCCTGACAAAAGATCGACACCCCCGAGAAGATCTCTCATTTCCTCGGAAGAAAGATCAAATTCTATTATGTCTTCAAAATTTAACAATGGCGTGGAAGATGCAGGCGCCAACTCTCCTTCTGTTGGTGGCTGATACCTAATTATCATTCCGTCAGAGGAAGCAGGTTCACAATCATCCGTAACTTCACTCAGTACATTATTTCCAGATTCAGGCATTCGCCAGGTATTTTCTTTTGGCTGTAATAACTGGACCAGAAATCCAGGATTTTGCATAGCCATCACTATGAAAGAAAGCATCTGCTGTTGGTTCTTCTCCATACCTTTAAGTTGGTCTCTCAAGAGGACCAACTTAGTCTGTGAGGTCTGCTGGTGTTGCCTTAGTTTTTTCAACTCCTGCATGAGAGCATTCTTATCAGTCTTAAGATTTTCAACTTCCTTCCACAGTGCAAGTCTCTTGTCTTCTTCGGGTGCAAGAGAATGCTCCATCTCTTTCAGTTGAGAAGTTTTTTGAGACGATTTTCTTTGTACTACACCCTGAGGCTGCTTTCTTCGAGCGATGTTCTTCAGTAAATGCTTCTGGCCTTTGATAAATGCCTCGTTTGCAAATTCCCAGCGATCTGTATCTGTTTTCCTGAAGCCCTGGATCAATTCAAGAAACAAGATTAATTTATGTGAAAAAAAATTTAAATCAAAATAATCAGAAGAATACAACATGTGATCCAGAAACTCCACCATATCTCAGGTTTAGCATTCCAAATCTCTGTTCCAAAGTTATACATCAATCAACCTAACAGGCTTTGACGACTCTTAAGATTGGGCATGTCAACAATCTCCTACACAAAATGCAAGGTTAGAACTTTAGTATTCTTAAAAGGGAAATGTCCCTATACTTGTCAAATTTATTTAATTTTTTTTCATATATTCTCTTTAAGAGAAATTAACCCATAGGAAATGGTTCTCTACAATACGAGTTTAGCAGGCATCATCATCACATATTAAGTCAATGGCGCAAAATGTTTGCTGCCACCAATATCTTTAGAAAAATCCTAGGTCACATTCCAAAAGCTCTTTTAAAATGAAATAAGAAATAAAAGTCACAAATTCTTATGTTGAGTGAATAGAGTAGAGACCAAACTATGAACCTAGCTTCCTGTTGAAACATAAGGACTCCTGACCAAACAAAGGACAAGAAACCCAAGTGACCTTAACTAGAACACACCGACCACCATTAATAACATATTACGGGAACATTGATTTTGACTGATCATAATGTCTTGGGCAAAATTTATGTTCCTTCTTATTTTAATTCCGTAGTTAAAAGACTCCTCAAGGCATACTATTATAGATAACATGGTAAGGACGAGTACTCAAATCAGGAAAAACCCTGTGTAAACCAACAAAACATGGAAACAGGTAAACTTCATGAAACAAACTAGTGGCAAAGAGAAAGGAGAAGACCAAAAAGAACTGAAAGTCAGAATACAAACAATCCATATCGAACTAGTGCATGAAATCCAGTTTTTTGCAATTAAATATGCAGGAACAAATTAAGGTTCTCAACTTCTCATGAGCAGAGACTTTTAGGAAGAGAGTCCTTCGGGCAAAACACAGTGATCAATCGGTAAACTTATGAGGCATATCCAATGTAATTCTCTTGGTGAACATTAAGCATGGATAATAAAGTTTTATATAATGAGAATAGCAGAGAGAAATTGTAAATTAGAATTGTGGAGGAACACTGTGGAATCCAGTAGTTTTAGGCCAAGGAGAACTATAAAGGAACACATATGCAGACCTTTAGTAATATTGGAATTAAGTTCATGTAGAGTTAAAACTAAAGAATAATGTCGCCCAAAAGAGCTATTATTCTAGGTACTTGAATTCAATTAGTATTAACTGAAAAAGAACTTGATATGACATAATACATTGGTTGAGTGGATTATGTACGAAATGAGAACTGCTAAAGGAATTTCATGCGACCACTGTACATACTAAGTTAAAAGGGAAGTTCTATAGAATAGATATGAAAACCACATTTCCCATTTCACAATTCTACTTCTGAGGAGCTTCTCATCTCTGCTTCTGATCTCCACCCAATCTCTGATTCGATTTACAAAGATCTTGTCATGCAAAGTTCTCGTTTTACAGGCTGTTCTCACATTCATGAACATAATAATTCACGGGTGTGTCACTAATTTTTTTACGGTCTAATTTCTTAAACAGCTTGATTAAGATCTTAATTAAAAAGAACTTATCAGGAATGACTAGCCCACGGTTCCAACACAAGGTGCACCTTACATATGGATAGAAGGGAGAGGTATGTGAAGGTGGGCTCATTAACCATACCCACTGACCCCGGTTGTTGAGAGCGTTCATGGGTTCTAGAGTGCCCATAAAGGAGTTAGCGCATATCCATATCCAAAAACCAAGTTCCAGTTTGCTCACTATAGAGGTTTTGGGACAACTCAAGCAAGCAAGATAGGCTACTTTACAAGGGTCAGGTACCCAAGCTGAGAGAAGGAGAAGTCTTCCTCCCAACTAGCTTAATCTGTTTAGATGGATGAGACATATCTTGTGAAAACCAAAATAAGTGCAAATCCATAAGAGCTACAAAATCTCTTTAAAGTTGCTAAAAGAAGGAAAGGTAGTCCTGAAATCAAATTGATATGAAGTGTATTAGTTAAGGGCCCTTTTGGCATGGATTTTGAGAAGTCTAAAGGAAGTTTTGAGACCAAAAAGCTCCTTTTTTGGACCTGTGTGGTTAATTTTATAAAAATGCTTCTTTTAGTTATAAGAGCTTTTAGAGGAAGCTGACCCCAAAAGAGAAAGCTCTTTTAGAAATTAGTTTTCAAAACCTACTTAAGGTAACTTGCTTAGGAAACTATCCTATAAGCAGAAGCAAAAGCAAAAGTCCAGCCAAATTGACCCCAAGTCCTATTAGAAGAATGCGATAACAAAATGACTTTCCCAGTCCAAGGGTATCTTGTCTTTACCAAGAATCAATTCCTTAGTTAACAATAATTATAGTTTTGCCAATATCTACTGGTTCCTAATGTTCTTTTTCAATCAACGAACTCCAACTCCAAACAAAATGCCTTTACTTGTTATTGTCAGTGTGATAGTTGATTAGTGATGACCATTAAAACTAATGATATTATAGTAAAAATCAGTGGTAAAACAATAGAAACATACTAAATTATAGACTAGACTGCACAAAGTTGAGACAATTTAAGATAAAATAAAAGATAGGTAGAAATGAGATCTCCGGTGCATAAGTGAATTATTTAGGTCAGTAAGAGGGAATGCCCAGGGGCAAGCACCAATACTGTAGTGTACACTCTGCAGGAACAATGCACTTGATTTATAGCAAAGAAGCGTATCTAACTTAAATTGCCTTAAGCAAATGGTGGGTATGAGCTCTACATCCTTAATGCTGCAAGTAAAATAACTTGTCGGTACAAGTATCAGCATATCACAGCTCATTTCACCTTTACATATTCAACTTTGTAAAATTTTAACAGCAAAAATATTTTCCTTAAAATGTTAATGTAACTTTGTCCTGCTATTTGTGTCCTTGGAGAAGTTTAACTCAAGACAGCAGTAAGAGTTTTTCTTTTACTTTTGAAAAAACAAAGACATTGTTGGGCTTTGATATCCATGGTATCCTGGGCTATGATGTAAACGTTTGATTAAATTATTACCAACAATAAAGTCCAAAAGCTCGACCAAAAAACAACATGGGTCATTGGAAGTAGCTTAAACAATTAAAGTTGCTCACGACTCATATATTATTTCTTGGATGGCTTTGAATCTTGACTCATTTAACATTTTATTGGTCCAACTAAAGTCAAACCTAGCCTATGTATATGGTGCCTTTACCCTAGCCGTAAAGTGTACAATTTGTGTGAGAAAAGAAGAAGAAAACATTGAGAGAGAATTTAGCAGCCTACTTTGGAGAGAAAAACGTGTAGCTTCCTTTGTTTTTTGGCCTCCTCTTTTTGCTTTCTTTCGTTGTTTTTCTTCTTGCATTTGTGACTACAATTCATCTCCGTTATCTTGTCCTTTGTGGATGAGATTCAGGAGCAACCAAGATGAATTTATTAGTTTTGGGTTGGAGTCGTTTGGATTGGTTGTTTGCTAGAGAAAGGTAACGTGAAACTAAGCCCCAAAAACACCATTTTGACGACTATTGGAGCAAGCTTCCGCGACAGACGTCATTCAATGACAACAGGTAAAAAAATAAAAGTCTAGTAACACAGCAAGAGATTTACCCAACTATAGCGAACTTCCAGCATGAACAAGATAAGAAGAAAAGTTTGATTTGGTGCTTTCTTGTAGGTATAGGCGTATAGCAGAAGGACAGAATACTACTATATGTTACTATATAAACAAATTACTCCATCATTTATTTGCAAATACTGTGTAGAATAACATTTGGTTCTCTAAAACTCTTCTAATCAAAAGCCACTTGAGGCTGTCATAGTGAAAAGGTGATCGACAACCACAGTATTTCTCACCCCAAGTCAATCAACCAATTTGCAACTTTTTGCAGCCACAATGTAGTCTTCAAATATCTCATTGTTCATCAGCCGTAATAATTCACAAATTCAATTGGGTTCCAGCATGAACCAGAAGCGCTTTAAATATGTACTTCAGAGTGCTCACACTTTCCAGTAATACTTTCATGGTCCTCATCAAACTATGAATCCTCGGACATACTAGTTGGGCATCACAGGCAAGCTATGATCTTGCTCAGCTATATATAACATATTCATATAATGCACGGGTCATGATATCATCGAAGCAGCTACCTTAATCCAACTCAATTAAAATTTCCATTGGTGCCAAATTTTCCCATTGGTCTCAAATTCCAAATAAACATCACACCCCTATACACTTGTACAATTATACAAAATTCTAAGGCACTAATATAATATATTACGCATAATTAAAGACTGAAACTAAATCAAAAGTAGCTCACATAGATATTGAGTTGGCGAACGAAGCTGGAGAAATTGCTGTGCTTGAAATACTTGGACAGCAATTGGGAAGAAAATTTGGAATCATCCCATATGATGAAACTGTCAAGGGATTCGCTCCAAGAAATCAAATCGTCAGTGGAGTCGTCATCAACCATCTCATAGCACTTAACCAAGAAAGGCGGCAAAGATGTCCCATTTTCAATCGATTTCACCATAATTCACTTAACTCTTCAAGTTCCAAATTTTAAACCACAAAAACCCACTTCACAAAATTCAATCTACTTTCAAGTTTCAATATTTTGAATTGAAATTCTTGAGAACTTGCGTGATCTATTATATATGGTTACGCTAATATATGTATGTTTTCATAAGGAGGAGTTAAGGAATGGGGAATTCAATGAGAAAGAGGGAGGAAATGAAGAGTAGGGTGCGTTTGGGATGAAAGACTATTCAAATGAGTCCTTGGTCGAATGGGTGTCTAAGAAATGGTGGCCGGTGACCCGATCAATTAACCCAAAAGCCCTTTGACTCGAATTTGGTTCATTAAAAATTGAATAATGATATTCATTCCACTGGGTTGAGCCTCAATCTATATGACAAATATATGATATTAAATGATAGACTCAATTAAATGAGTCATGTGACTTTGTAATTAAATAAATCTATCATTTAATATCATGTAATTGCCACATAGATTGAAACTCAATCCCAGTGAAAATGAATAGCAGTACTCTTAAAAATTAGGGATTGTGAGTATTACCCGTTTAATCGGGTATTGGGGTAGGGAACGGGACATAGAACTTCATCCCGGTGCGGGTACGGGTGACAAGGGTCCATCCTGCCCCCATTTAATTTTTTTTTTATCTTTTTTAATAATTCAATACTTTAAATAAAAAACTCGACGAAATTTTACTAATTCTAATTGAAGATGATAACTAGAATTATCTAAGAAATATGACAAACAATTAAAATTTTAATTTATTAAATATATTTGAATAATTTAACTTTTAAAAAGAAATAAAAAATTAAAAACCCCGCCCTGCCTTCAATTGGTAACGGGATGGGAAATTATCAGACGAGGCGGGGGCGGGTAGGTTGCCCCGACGCCGACCCATTGTCATCCCTATTAAAAACTTAGGAAAATTACCTAAAGCTAGGGCTTGAAGATTTAGAGCCCGTTTAAGTTTCATTCTTGGCAAATTTTCTTTTGATTTTTCTTATTTTCAATCACATATTTTTCAATAAAATAATTTATATGTAAATTTAATTTTTTTCTTTATTTTTTAACCGTACATTTTTCATCTATCATCACTATTTCAAAATATATTTTTTTTTGAAAAATAATAAATAAATAAAAGGTGCTCAAACATAGTGATGGCAAAAAAACCCGACCCGTTCCCCCACCCACCCCGAATGTGGCAAAAAAACCCGCAGGGGGTGCCCCGCCCCAAACGCCCTAAACCTGCCCCGTGAAGAATAAAAAAAAATAATTAACTACAAATTAAAAACAAAAAATAGTTAATTGGAAGTTTTTGAAAAAAAAATAAATAAATAAATAGCGCAAGCCCGCGCCCCGAACCTGCCCCTTTACCATCTCTACTCAAACAAGCTATTAATTATGAAAAATGAGGTTCGTAAGAACTTTTTACAAAAATCAGGTGATTAAGAACTAAAATGACCTCTCTCTATTTGAGGAGCAAAAATGGAATGAAACCAAAGCAGAACCATCTCTCTCCATTTGTGAACTAGGAAGTGGAATGGAATCATAGCCGTAAGGAATTTGATGACGTCTTCGTTGATTTGCACTCTCAAACCGATCGCTATGATGATGGTTACCTATTAGTCGCCTTTCCTTTGCCATGCCGGTGCAATTGAAGCCTTCAATCTCTTTTCTTCGACGACTTCGTCGTCAAACGCTTCCAACAAACATCCCATCTTGGTAGAGACTCGTCAAAATCTAATGTCAGATCTACCAAGCCCTCAGCCTCCACCTTCAATAACATTATTACTTTCGCCTCCGCCTCCGTCGAAATCTGATGTTAGATCCACCAATATACTCTTTACTTGTAGTGTTCTTTCAGTTATCAGCATAGGAACTCATCAACTATTCAACAATCTAATCAAATCTGAATAGAAAATTTTCCAATTTCAGTAATTCGAGATCTTCTTTGATGATAAAATCACGTTATTTTGTTTTTATTTGAATTCTGTTGACTTCGAAAAATGGCTCCGACACGTGGCTAACAGAAAATGTCTTCCAGTCAACTCTTCCTACACACGTGGCAACCGCAAGCACTCCAACTGTCAAGTCAGTTAAAGTTTAACCAAAAATGGGGTTCACCGGAGGTGGGACACTCGTCGGGAAGTAGTTAACAAAATATATATCGAAAGGTGCTAATATTAAAGGGTGAGAGTACTCAATTTCACAATGTAGTAGTTTTGAATATGTTGGATTCCAATCTTTTTCAGGCATAAGGAGGGGGTATTTATACCAAGTATAGAAATAGGAGAGCCGTTAAATGAGGAGACACATGTTGCTAGATCTTCAAGGCTCATCCCGTCCTAGGTGTCAATCCTTCCCTCCATTGGCGACATTGAATGCTCCTGACGAAAGTAACTGATTTGATTGTTTGGGTCCTGTCGCCCTTTCCCATCAATCAGTGACTTGACTTAGGAAAGATCTTTGTACAAGGGATCTTTGATGAGGCGAGACGAGGCAAAGGAGGCATTGTAGCGTTTGTAGAAGTGGAGTGTGGGCCTTTGCATCCGTGGTACACGTGCAGATAAGTCCCGTTTATTCGCTGACGCCTTTTCAGTTCGTCCATGTGGGATCACTTCGGCATATACAGCCAGCTCGTCCCATGAACAATCACCTCGGTCGACGCGTGACATGGTGTGGGCCACCTCTGATGACGCGCAGAGGGTGAGGTGCGGGTTTGACTCAGGCCCCTAACAAATTCTATTTTTGATTCTGTTATAGTAGATACTTTCTTAATGAATTATTATTGTGTGCCCATAATTTTTGTTTGTTGGTGCACCTGAGATTCTGAAAATTATTATTGTTGAAGGTGATGATATGAAGTTGAAAACAAGTTCTTAGTGCACCCACAATTCGTGATGGGATAGTCTCACAACTTTTCCTTCGCAATCACCAATCTAGCGGCGCTTGGTTCGTACCAGGCGTCACCACCACCAGTACTGCTTCCTCCATCGCCAAGAGACACTGCCATTGTTCCTTATCGTGATCTTGGTGGTGATATTATCTTCATTGATCAATCATTGTTCTTAATAGAAAACCCGACTATTGGTCTCCCTGGATTTCCTGATTGCGAACCACATATTGGATTCAATGACATTGTTGATGCCAATGATTCATTTGTGGATCTAATTAATTATTTAGGACTTGGATTACGGGAATGATGAGATCTGGTTTCAAATTTTCTGTCTGAAACCTCTAAATTTCAAGGGAAAAAAGTAGCCATGAGAATGGAAATAATGTTGACACTAATGTACAAAATTCAGATTCCGCATCTTTGATGTAACTTTCACATTCTCCGATTTTTCTGTCTCATAATAATTACATTTGTTGTCAAAGACTTCGTGAAATTACTCGTGTTAATGGCAGAAGCATGAAAATGCTTGAGATTCATGGAAGAGTAGTAATGGTCATTTATTCGATTATCTAGAAATACGATTGTGAACTTTGTTGTGTTTTTTACACAGCAAGTGTACAATATTGTAACAAGCAGTATAGTGAACTTTTGAGTCTGGATATCATTCCCACGAAGTCTGTACTTTAGGACTTATCAAAATTTTCTAACTATTATTTGACAAAAGCTAGTAATTAATTATGATAGTTGTAATTATTTTTCCTAACTACTTTTAATTAATTGAAAATGTAAAAAGATTGTAAACGACGAATAATTGAAGATTCAAATATGTGATGAATATTAGAGTATAACAATTTCATCTATTGACCATCTTAATTCTTAATTCAAGATTCATAACATAATGTAGTGTTCGATCGAATTCTTCTATTGTATTCAATTTACATCTCTCGAGTTCTCATTGAATCCATTTAACTAATTAAATTACATATCTTTATGTCAACCAATTTTGGTTAAATGAAACACTAGTCCTAAGAATTCATATTACGACCGCAATAATTAGTATATGTATCTCTATACGTTATACTAATTCATTGAATTTTACTATATGGTCTAAATCTCAAACTCATCTCTCGATTCGTAAAAGACTCACATAATTATTACATTAGTGATTAAGTAATTCAATACATTAAATTCATAATAAAACCAATACATATAAAAATAAATCATATAAATCTTGAATAGAAGAATAAATGATTACAAGTCGATTACATTGTTTTTCATAATATAAAATTTAGTTATTTATACGGTAAAAATAAAAATACACAAAAGTGAAACGATATCACCAAAAATTGACGAAGCGTGAAATTTCTCATGTCCGCCTTTTTTCTTCTCATTTTTTTTTCTTTTTCCTTTGCATTTTTTCTCTTCAGCGCCGCAGTTTTTCTTCTCTGTTTCTCCCTTTTTCTTCCCCATTTTCTCTCTTCCCAGTCACTATTTTGACTTCTCAACCTTTTTTCTTTTCTCTATCCTTTTTTTCCTTTCTTTTTCTGTGCCCTTTTTTCTATTTCTATCCTGTGTGTAGGGGTGTGTGTGTGTAAGCCACATTGAGGTTCAATTAAAATTTTCAATATAAGTTCATTGAGGCTCATTTAACACCAACATATTTAATGTATTATTTTTCTCCAAGATTTCATCTTTAAATTTTGCCATTTTTTGCCATTTTTGCATTCTTTTCTCCAATTCTTCATTAAACACTACAAAATACAATATAACAAAAATTAGGTAACATTTTATCCAATTTTGTAAAATAAATATTGTATCCAATTTCACTATATAATGTATAGTATGATCAAACTGTCGAGAAAAATAGAAGCTAACTATCAAGATAGACATTTAATGTGTCGAGAATGGATTGTGTTACAAAAAATGTAACCACTAATTAATGAAATTGAATTATAATTTCATGGCTAGAACATAATCGCACCAACAATTGTATTGGTTTACATAAAAATAGTCACAATTTTGTACTTTAAATACATTAACACAATCTAAATATGAAATCCAGAGGATAAAATTGAGTAAGACGTAGCAAATGTTAGCCCAAGAATAACTAACCAAGAGGGGGGTGAATTGGTTTTGAAACTTTTTCGAAAAATTAATCTAAATTCAACCAAGTAAAGACTAAATAGATTAATTCAAATAATAATCACAAATATAAAAGCGATAAGTAAAAGGGATAGAAAGTGCAAACGATATGTTATGGAGGTTCGATCCAATACAATGATCTACGTCCCTCGTTACCAAGCTCTCCATCACGAGCAAGACCAATTTTACTATAATTGTAACTTACAACAAGGAGTACCGATCATTTACAATGTTGAGTTTTTCGGGACCTCAACACGACCCACACTATTGAGTTTTACTGGACCTCAATATGACCCACACGGTAACTTATAACAAGGCGCATCAATCTTTATACAATGTTGATATTTAAGGGACTTCAACACGACCCACAATTCAAAATGAATTTTACCATTGAAATCTTCTCTTCTTAATGAATAATAAATTTAAAGTTGAGAACAAGAAGAAAAGAAGGCAAACACTTCAATAGATAACAAATGATAAAGCTCGAGTGTTATGTTGGAAAACTTTGATGAATGAATGATAATGAAATAGTTTAGCTCAATATATCAAAGTTTTCAACCAATTAATCTCTCTTAACAAATAATAACAAGTTAAGTATAAAGAGAGATTTACACTTCAATAAGTGTTGGCAAAGAAAACCTTTATCAAGATAGAAAATAGATGAGTTCTAAAGTTTTCTTGCAAAGTTGATTTCTTGATGAAATAGATAAATCAAGTTTTGGATCAATCAAGAAATTCTTGTAATAGATGAAGTGAAAGATAAATCAACGTAAGCTCAATAGATTTTCAACCAAAAACTCTCTCAAAATATCTCTAATAAGTGTTGAAATTGAATGGAAGAGAGTTAGGTATTTATAGATGAAAATCTGTCAAAACTCTGTCGTATCGAACGACTCGTACCGGACATCCGGTAAAATATCGGATGGTCAGATAGCCGTTATTTTTTGTCAGGAAATTGGACCGTTTAAAATATGACCTTTGGCCAAAAATCTGCCTTACCGGACGTCCGGTACGACGGTCTTATGCCGGATAGCTTTCAGTATTTTGATCAGATCTTTCTCTTCCAATATCCAATTAAGGTGATTCAAAATAGGTTGGAAAGCTAACTCAAAGGGCTACAACTTTACTTCAAAAATCATCTTCAAATTAGATCATCTTCCATGTCAAAAATCTGTCCCAATATGAGATTGAAAATCGGAGTATAACTTTTTGATTGAAAGTTGAAGTGTGATCTTTTAAGGGATGTTTGAAAATGATTTTTCAAGGTTTTTGATATATTACAAATGTTCATTTTCAAAATCATTTCATGTCAAAATAATTTATGCAAGTGATGAATTTATGAGAAATATTTGAGTTTTATGTACTAGCTAAATATTGACGAGTTATACCTTTACATATAAAAATGAGGTTCGATAAATAACTCTATCTTCAATGTTCTTGATCTCTTCGAGCCTCTCTTTGACTTGTATCTTGATTTGCAATTGTGTTAAGTTCAAATTTGATTGTCGTATGAAAATCACTATCGTCTCAAATGA
Organism: Fraxinus americana; assembly: GCA_035079005.1. Taxonomy (NCBI): domain Eukaryota; kingdom Viridiplantae; phylum Streptophyta; class Magnoliopsida; order Lamiales; family Oleaceae; genus Fraxinus; species Fraxinus americana. Next base: position 48,196,639 of record CM068707.1, read on the forward strand.
TTTGTCTTGAATGCTCGTTTAACCTTCACTTGTACTTCATTTGAGTGTGAATAATAATCTTTATAATTTTAAAGGCTTAAACACTCAATTCAATTTGTTAGTAAACAAGATGGACTTGTTTATTATAATCAAAACATTAATGTCATGATTAATCGTAGGTCAACAGCAATTTAGCCTTGTCAAAAGCTGCAAATAAAACTCTAGACTCAAACATGAAATGCAAGTAAGAAGCTCACTAGTTGTCTCTGGAAAACAATCATTCAACTATTGTAAAATTGATTTTATCACATGACAATACATATCAATATAAAAGCGATGATAATAAGTCACCTGTTGTAATATCATCGCTTTTATATTGTTTTGTATTGTCATATGATAAAATCAATTTGCAATAGTTGAATGATCGTTTTCATACTTTTATATTGATTTGCATTGTCATATGATAAAATTAATTTCATTCCTAGGTCAGTCTCTCAATACTACAATATCCTCTATATTGAGCACTACAATATGTCTACCAACACAGAATTCGGTCACCTCAAGAAATTGTCCTTTTTGATTCGCCCGTTGTTTACCATGGATTCAAACCCGTGGCAATTAAATATTTGTTCATTTTTTTTGTACAAATATTAATAAATTCAATATTTAATCGAGAAACTCGTTAATTCAAAATTAATACCTTGTGTGTTCCCTATTATTTTTAAAATACATTTTTCTTTATCTTATTTTCAACTATACATTTTTAATTACAAATCCTACTTCAATATTATCTTTCAAAACACTTTTTGTTGTTTCTTCTAATCCTCTATACCAATTAGTTACTAATAAATATTCAGTTCTATTTTTATTATCTGTATTACTACGATTATAATTAAAGTGTGCTATCATATTAGTACTCCATTCATTTATAACTTTTCTAACGTCTAATTCACAATCTAAATTTAAATGTGATTATGCAATTTTCATTGGGTTTGATTCTCTTAATACTGTTTTAAATTGATCTTTATACATTTTTTCTTTTTTAGTTTTAAAATCAATTTTTGTAATATTAAATTTTCCACATCTTAGTTCATTATTCTTCTATAGTTAATTTTCCTTCTCTTTTTCCTTATTATTTTTCTATAAGATTTTCTTCTTATTTTCTAAGATCAATTAATAATCTTTTTATAGCTTCTTTTAATCATCCATTAAGTTTTATTAATTTTTTATATTTTTCAATTTTCTTTATAACTTCTTTAAGTTCTTTGGTATAATCTGATTTAAATGGTTTTTTTAATATTTTTTCTATTATTCTATTTAAAAGATTTTCTATTCTTAAAAAATTATTTTGTAGTTTTTCTTTTTCTTCTTCATAACTTATTTCGACTCTAGTTATTTTTTTATCAATTTTTTTTATACTTTTTTCAATTAAATTGATTTTATCATTCATACTTATACTTTAGGTTTTTTATAAGGTGATTTTTCAATTTTCAAATCCTAATTTATTTAATAGAATATCAATTTTATAATTAATAATATCTATCTTTTCTTCTAAGGTTGCAATTTTATTAATACTATTTTTCTGTGCAATTTTTGATATTTGATTTTGGATTTCTTCAAGTTTATTTTCATCAAACATTTCTAAATTATTAATTTGTTCCTTTATTTTTATTAAATTGTTTAGACATATTTTTACTTAAAATCTCTAATCTTTCTTTAACTATTTCATCTTTTCGATCTATATTATTTATTCCAGCAATAACTCTATATCTTTAGATTTTAATTATCATAATTGTTGCTATAAAAATGCATTAGTCCAATTTGTAGTCATATTTAATCATTCATCTGTATTTCCCCATGAACTTAAATGTTGAAACATAGTTGTATTCCACCCTCTAGTTTGATAACTTCCTATTGGTAGTATAATATTTTCTATTTCTTGTTTATCGAATATTATTTTTGTTGGTAAGCTGATATTAGTCTGGTAAGTTTAAGAGATTTATTATTATATTATTATTATTATTTGTCTTATTTCTCTTCTTAATTGTTCCTCGTCTAAATTGTCTTCTAATTTTATTTTCTATTAGTTCTCTTCTAATTTTATACCAACTAATAATTTCTTTTTCAATTTCTCTACTATTATCACTAGTTATTTGTTCTTCTAAAACTTTTATTTTATTATCACAAATTTTTTTAGTTATTCCAGTCATATTTTTATTCCCTATCATCAAAATTAAGATTAAAATTATATAATTCAGCAACTTCGTTATAACTTATATGCTCTTCTATAGTTTTAAAAGTTTTTTCATTATTTTCACTATCTAATCAGAAAAATATAATTATTTTTATTATTTCTTTAGACAATCTTTCTTTTAATCCAAATAATACAATTGTAAGACATTTTTCATAATATCTAATATCTCTTTTTTATGAAATTTATTCCTCTAGTATAACTATCATAAGTTTCTGGAATTTCTATCATGTGACTATAACCAATACTATTAGTATATCTAAAAGGTACAATTTTATAATAAAATTCGTAAGTTATCATCATAAAAGTTCTTCAAAGTATACAATCTTATAAAAATTCTTATATAATATTTTTCATACAAATTTTCAGACAATAAATTTCTCTGTAGCTTAAAATAAGGGCACGCTTCGTCAAATAGCAAGAATGTTATATGTTCCTGGTCACCTTCGTCACAAGAGTTAACCAAAGTCCGAAAGTATCACAACAAAATGGACACAAGGGCACTCAAAACTCTCAAACAGACTCACTGTATAGAACAACACTCAAAGTGTAATAAAAGATTTATTTCAAACTCAAAAATTTTATTGATCTGATGATAGCTTGAAAGTTATTATATAAAGATTTTTATAAAGATTGATACTCCGAAGAGTGGTTTCTACTCTTTAATGGGAATGATTACAAAGATCATTTTTCAAGATGGTGTTCCGAAGTTGGTAATTCAGGATGAGATTTCGTAGTCCTCCTTCTCCTTCAGTAGAGACTCAATTTATAGAAGGCACTCACTTCACCGAGAAGCTTTTGGCCAATCAAATTTTTACAACACAAAAGTTAAAGTACAATTATTTCTTCAAAGTGGTTGAAATAATTAAAGCACTTATCGGCTACTTTATTTCAACTTTTGAGCTGTCCTCTTCTACTTTAATGCTCATATGATGCTGTCTGTGATGTTACTTTCTTATCGTCCTTTACTTGTGGACGTGTCCCATGAGTCGACAAACCTTTTTAATGCATTCTTCACTTCCAGAGAATTGATTATTAATAATTCAACAAATTTTTTCTTCAAAAATTTTTGATTCTTTATCACCTCTACATGTAAAGATCCAATTATTGCTCATACCATAGACTGTGTATCTTTCTCCATAAAAGAACTGCATAGTTGAGCAAACTGATTTTATTCCAAGAGCTCTCCTATAAATCATCCATTTTTTTATTAATAATGGGTAACTCTTTAAAAATCTGAATATCTTTGAGTGGATTTCCATTATTCTTTCGAATAGTGACTAGATGATATTCTCCATACTATTCTGGTTCTTTATATTCAGGACTAATTGTGTAAAATCTCAGTTCAACTGGTTGTTTATCATTGAATATTTTAACACAATTAATAAATTCTTTATCAAACTGTTCAATTTCTTTTAGATCTATCCCTGGGAAGAGTCAATCTAAAAATTCAAATGCTGCCAATTTTCGAACAATATTGGGATCTGCTCCTTGAATTGCACTGATCCTTAGATAAATCGTCGTTGGAAGGGCTGTCAAATATAGATAACTTCATTCTCTGAAATTATATATTCATTCTGAAAATTCATAATACGCATTCTCCATAGGATGTAGATTAGTTCTGATTTGATGAGTAGTAATTATTCCCTTTGGTGATTTGAGGTCACCACCATTACTTTTTTATTTTCTTGGAATTCATTGATGACAGTAGGTTGTTCCAATGTGCATTTTGATAAGGATGTTTGAGTACTGGACTCAGCGGCTCCTTTTCTACTTGTAAATTTTTCCAACAATTTGTCAATATTGACGGGTAATTGTTGTAGATCCTTTGTTATGATATTTTCCTCTTGTAAGGTAAGATGATCATTTCTCTTAGATTTCGAATATCTCCACTTGAAGTGGATGTATTAATCTCTCGAAATGAGATATGACTCGCTTTTTAGCTGTATTCATCTTTTCTAAAGGAGGGTACTCCTGACTGCAATTTACAAAAAAAGTCTAAACATTCTGTCAATTTTTCAGCTATTTTTCTTTATTGTCATTTAATTTATCAATCTTTTTTCCACTTTCAATAACTTTGTTTGATAGATTGCACAAAGTTTGTCGGATGTCAAGATGATTTTCTTGAATAGCAAGATAATCTGCATTAAAATATGTTAGAAGATCTTGCAATTCCTTGATAAATGCTTCAATCTTTTTCAAAATCATGATTCCTGCTCAAGAACTCAACAAATAAGTTATCTTTTCCTTTAATATATTCAAATTTAAAATTATAAATAGATAATAGCACTTCCCATCTGTGTAATCCTCTATATTGAGATGAATTTGGTAATTTATTATTTACAAGTCCGTTAAGTTGAGTATTATCAATTTGATCAATAAATTCCTTAAGTAGCAAGAACATTTTGAATTTGTTTATTCCTTTAACTACTGCTAATAATTCTTTTTCATTGGTTGAATAATTTATTTCGGTATTATTAAATGTTCCACCAGTATATCTACAAATCTCATTTAAATCGATTTTTAATAAAGCACTCCAATATAAATCTGATGCATCTGTTTGTACAATTAGTTTATCCTTTTCATCTAGGAGTCTAAGTTTAGATAAATTTTTTGCAATTTTCTTTTAAATTTTTAACACAGAGTATGTTCTTCATTCCGTTCTAACTTATTTGACTTTCTTAATAGTTTTTGAAATTTATTTCTTTCTTCTGCGAATTTTTCTATAAATCCTTCAGCATAATTAAGATATTCTAAAAATTTTTGAATTTGTTGCTTATTTTCAATTTTATCAGGAAACAAAATTATCTTCTCAGAAATATGATGTTGTAATTTTATTCATTCACTATTTATTATCATTCCTAAAAATTTCATTTCATTTTTTGCTATTTCTGACTAAGTATTATACATTCATTTGAGCAAAGTATAGCAAAACTTTTAAAATGTTTAAGATGATTTTCATATGTTTCTGAACAAACAAGTATATCATCAACATAAATAATAAGAAAATTATAAATTCTAAAGACTTCATCTATTCTTCTCTGATAAATTTGTGATGCATTTTTTTTAATCCAAATGGCATAACTATCCATTCATAATGTCCTTGAGGGATACTAAATGCTATTAGTGGTATACTATTTTCTTCAATCTTAATTTTCCAAAATCCAGACTTACAATCAAATTTTGAATAATATTTTTTATTCTTAGCAATATTTATTAATACTTCTTTATTTGGTAGATAATCTCCATCAAATTTAGTATTTTTATTAAGTTATTTATAATTTATAACCATCCTAGGTTTTTCTCTTTTTATCTCTGAATGATTCCTAACCATAAAAGTTGAGTTACTACGAGGGCTATTACTTCTTCTTATAAGTTTTTGTTTAAGAAGTTTTTGAATCTGTACTTGAAATTCTTCTTTACCTTCTTAATTATAGAGCATATGTTTAACTCTAATAATGATTGTTGGTTCTAATAGTTCTATTTTAGCTGTTGTTTTTTATTTTTCCCATTTTTCAAGTGGGTTTTCATTATAATTTTTAGTTAAAAAGTCTTTTATTTGCTCAAGAGTAATTGTTTTAATTTTATAGTGGAGTGATTTTGGTATAAATTCTATTTTTTCACCACACTGAACTGGCTGAACTTTAAATTGTTTAAAATCCCTAGCAATTTTTAGTAAATATTCACATGGTGTTTTTAATTGAATAGTATCAATATTTTGACTATATTGACTAAACTGTTGTAGAAAGTCATTTCCTAGAATAATATCACAATCATTTATATTATATTGGTAAACATTTTTTATGGTTACTATTTTAGATCGTATGATTACTTCTATATTTTCATTTTTATATTTTAAAGATTTTTTTACTCCAGTTATTCCTTGTAAAGTTAATTGTTGTTTATTTTCAATCAATTTTGGTAATAAGAATTCTTTAAAGACAGTTATCTCAACTCCTGTGTCAATGAGATCACAAATAGTTATTTTTGATTCAAATACAGTTATTTGTATATATACACTTATTGGAAATTTTATTTCTCTACTCATTTTTTTTAAGGCAATATGTAGTTATTTCTTGATGTATAATAAGAATTCATTCATTGTCTATTTTGTAATTATGAACTCCTTCTGTTACCCCCCCTCGTTTCGAGGATGGCAGAAGGCCGGCCACGTGGCAAGCCACGTGTAGGGCAGTCAGAAAGAGCAGAGAGGACAGCAAGTGGGTCGGGAGCCCCGTGAAGGAAACGGGTCGAGGCCCTTCATCAATAAATAAATAAACATTTTTTATATAGCCTCGGCATGAGGCGCTTCCTCAAGAACGACAACATGCGTGATCCGAGGTCTTCCCGATGTCCTTTGAGGGTCATGAACTCGACGTTGCTCTGAGAAGATTCGAAGATCTTTTTGATTGATTGATAGGACGCCTACAATAAAGTGGACAGTCATATTTAATGTCCGCCAGTCACTAGAGTGGCTGACCTTCAGTCAAACATTAAATACGATGATCAGACGGCGACGTGAAGCTTCAGCTTGGGAGATGTCTCCACGTGGATCTGATCTAACGATCGCCACATTTGCCAGAATTGTATAAATAATGCATTTCTATGACGAGAAAGGGGGGACTGCTGAGAAGAGAAAAGGAGAAAAGTATGAATGTTATCAGAAAAATCCTGCTAAACACTTGAACTTACATCTTATCTATCCTTCCACATATTCCCTGGTAGGAGAGGAATTTGGACATTAAGCGTGAAGAAAATCCGGAAATTATTGATAGTGTGATTTCCCTCATATATTATTGCCGGAACCCAAAACATCACTGTCTCTGGCCAGAAAGTACCTCCCACGTTCATGAACAGTTGAGCTACCGATCGCATTCCGGTAGAAACGTGCCGGAATCGTACTTGACACGGCGAGCGGGCCCGGTATCTGTTGAGCTCGTTTTTTGGGGTCAACAGATTGGCGCCGTCTGTGGGAAACGATACGGTTAACCGCGAAAGCACACGAAGAAAAAAGCTAAGTTACAACTTTGAAGCTCTACTTTGGAGCAAGATTCGGGAAGAGGAAGGATCAGAACCTGTGAATACGAGGGAAGCTTCATAGATCATGAGTTCGACTGACGAACAAGCCCCAAGAAGGACAAGGGAGCACCCTGAAAGAGGGGAACCCTCGCACACTTCTCCAGCTCCACACCCACGACCCCCGATACGAAGGCGCGGAGGATCTAGAGGTGGAGGCAGGATGGCGGCCAGACTCACAAGGGAAATGGCTACCATGGCCGCCAACATGAGGAACATAACCCAGCAGAATCTGGCCATGCAAGAAATGCTGGCGAACATGCAATGGCAGGGATATCATGCCCCCCCATATACGGCCCCAGATGACATCCTTCCTGAGGCACAAGGGTATTATCAAGAGGAAGAAGTTCAAAGCCAAGCGGCCAAGACCCCGTATGCTGGAATGCAAGCCCCTCAAGAAAGGGAGACAGAAATGGAGACATCCGTAGATTACGCCCCAGAAAGGCCATACGAAGCACCGTTTGACCATCTCCATAGTCACGAGCCAAAAGGACGACCTCGAAGGGCCGGAAGCGTTTTTGACAGAATAGGTTCGGAGGCGCCTAGAAATAGGCAAGACCTCTCCCCTCCCGCGCCTAGAAATAGGCCAACCTATTCTCATCCAGATGGGGGGTGGCGGCCGGACCCTCTTTTTCATGAGGGTCGGCCAGCATGCAGCAACGAGTCACTGGCCCCGCCCCCTAGAAATAGGCGGGAAAGGAGGAGCCAGGCTAGGAAAGAGGCAGCAATCCAACCGCCTCGTCCCGAACCCTTCAGGGTTGAAGACGAAGACTCTGAGCCCCAAAGATCCTGCGATCTAGACGACGACGATGAGCAGTCCCCCTTCTCAGAAGCAATAAGAAATGCCCCCATGCTGAACCACTTCACTCTCCCTAAGATCCCGAAGTATGATGGGAGAGGTGACCCGCTAAACACATAAATAATTACAAGACACATATGAATCAAAGGAGCCACTCCGGCAACGAAGTGCAGGCTTTTCACCCGACGTTAAGTGGAGGTGCCGAAGTCTGGTACACTGTGCTACCCGAAGGAAGCATCCGAAGTTGGCCCGACATGAAGAAGACATTTCTAAACGTCGCGACAAGCAAGGAGGGAGATAGACCAATCCAAATGGCTTGCAGGACATGAGACAACAAAGGGGCGAGGCATTAAAACCTTCTTGTCCCGTTTCACTGGACGAAATGACTTATTATTGTGTACAAGTCACGGACGGGAAGCGTTAATCGCCCGAGAGGAGGATTAGACATGAACTCCCCGTTCGGAGGGACGTACGTAACAAGGATCCAACCACTTACGACGCCCTTCTAGAAATGATAAGGCGAGAAATTCCGAATGAAGAATTAAAGGATCACAGAACCGGGCAAGTCGAGGCCTCCCGCCTCCACAAATGCAAAGAGGAAAAGGCCCAACTTCTCACTTAATGGACCATCGTGCCCCATTGAATCATGGACAAGAGCTCGTGCAGCCCACTCTCAATGCCGTACCCACTTTAGCCTATGAGGAGGTGAATCCTCGGTGCCGAAATGCATGGCGTCAACCTTACCAACGACCGTCACAAAAGGGTCAAGGGAAGGGACGAGAGCCGAACCTAGAGATAGGGATGAAGCCCCCAACTACTGCTCCTACCACCAATCCCATGGTCATCGCATGGAGAATGGCCGGGACGTCGCGAGACACACGCGAAGTCAAAACCAAACAAGTGGAAAGCATCCCTCCAGGAACGCTCCTTACAAACTTAACCGACCCCCGGAAACCACGAACGACGCTTCGGATTAACCACAATGACCACCTCCAACGAAGGGAAGACAACGTCGAAGGACCTAGGAAAGTCAAAGGCAAGTGGAGAGGACCTCAACCGAGCAACGAACCTGCTCGGAGATTGACACCATCATCCCATGGTCCTCACATGGGAGGAGATTCGAGGAATTCCCAAAAGAACTATGCCAGGGAAGCAACTGATCCAGCCATGACAAGTTACATAGTGAATCAATCAATGAGCTGGGTCCTTGTCTCCGATCACTTTCACGCAAGAAGATACACTGGGGTACATTATCCCCACTCGCGATGCTTTGGTGATTAGAGCCGTGTGGCTCGCAATGGCTTGAAAAGGATGTTGGTAGACAATGGAAGCTCGGTCAATATCATCTTTGGTGCCACGTTCGACAAAATGGAGGTCGATCACGAGTTGTCCCCAATTAACTCCCCTTTGTTCGGATTCACGGGAGATAGCATTGTTCCAAGGGAAAAATCACTCGCAATGGAAATTGGAGCCGAACCACGGTCGTAAACTTCTTGGAATTCCTTGTAGTTGATAGCAGTCCGCCTACCATGGGGTATTTGGGGAAGACCCGCGCTAAAGGAATTATGCGCCGTAACTTCAATTCACCACCTATGCATGAAATTCCCGACGGATGGCGGAGTGAGCTACGGTCCGAGGAGACCAACGAGGTTCTGTGGAATGCTACTCCAACTCCTCGAGAAAGGCCGAACCAAGAACCACCAACGTCATCCTCAACGACGTCGACATGGAAGAGCTCCCCGAACAAGAGGCTATGCCGATGCCAAGAGACGTCCTCATGACCGAAGTCCCCGAAAAGGGATAATTGTAAAAAACGACTCATTTGGAAGAATTAGATCCCCGCATTATTGATTGCGAGCCCAGACTGACCCCAATGGAAGAACTGGAGACCTTCCCCATTGATCCAATGGATCCATCCAAATGTCTACAAGTGGGAAGCAAGTTGCCACCTAAGGTGAAGGAAGAGCTAAAAGATTTCTTAGTAAGGAACCTTGATGTTTTCGCCTGGAAACACGGCGACATGGTGGGCTTTGATCCTAAACACAGTTGCCACCACCTAAACATCGATCCCAAGGCCACGCCACATCGGGCGAAACGAAGAGCCCTCAATCCGTAAAGATACGAGGCCCTCGGGAAGAAGTTAAGAAATTAATCGACAACGGTTTCGTTAGAGAATCAATGTATCCGAAGTGGGTTTCCAATCCGGTCTTTGGTCAAAAAACACAATGGGAAGTGGAGGGTTTGCATAGACTTCTCGAATCTAAATCGGGCATGCCCGAAGGATGACCTTCCCACTTCCCGGGATAGATCGGCTCGTGGATGCGATCGGGGCATGAAATACTTAGCTTCATGGACACCTACTCGGGTTATAACCAAATCCCCATGTTCCCACCCGACGAGGAACACACTTCCTTCGTCAGTACAAAGGGCTATATTGTTACAAGGCTATGCCCTTCGGTTTGAAAAATGCCGGGGCGACCTACCAGAGGTTGGTAAACAAGATGTTTGTCAATCTCATCGGCCGAACCATGGAGGTCTATGTGGATGACATGCTGGTAAAAAGCTTAAGGACGAACGATCACGTAACCCACCTGCGTGAAATGTTTCAAATTTTACGAAAACACCAGATGAAGCTCAATCCCCTGAAATGCGCATTTGGAGTATCATCAGGAAAATTCTTAGGCTACATTGTCAATCAGAGGGGGATCGAAGCTAACAATGAAAAGGTCAAAGCTTTGGTTGAAATGAGATCGCCTAGAAAACCGAAAGAGGTACAAAGCCTCACTGGACGGGTTGCAGCCTTAAGTCGCTTCATATCGAAAGCAACGGACAAGTGTCAGCCGTTCTTCAAAATTCTCAAAGGGGGAAATAGATTCCAATGGACCGATGAATGCGAAGTGGCCTTACAAGAGTTGAAGTACCACAGGGACAGCCGTATCTCCTCTCTAAACCAAAAGACCATGAAGTATTATACTTATACCTGTCAGTAACCCCTGAATCCTTGAGTTCGGTTCTGATAAGAGAAGAAGGTGAGCATCAATTACCAGTCTACTATGTAAGCAAAGCGCTCATAGCGGCGGAAACTCGGTACCCTGACATTGAAAAACTAGCTCTCTCCCTGATAACGGCATCTAGGAAGCTGAGGCCCTACTTCCAGGCACACAGCATCCATGTATTGACCAATTATCCCCTTAAACAAGTACTTCGAAGCGGACGCTTGGGAAGGCGCTCAAATGGGCAGTGGAACTCAGTGAGTTCGACATTCATTACAAACCTAAGCTGGCCATAAAGGGACAGGCATTAGCGGACTTCGTGGCTGAGTTCACGCCCGTTCCCAGTTTTGAAGTAGAAATGGAGCCTTTAGAGCCTCAGATTTGGAGACTCTCGGTTGATGGGTCGGCTGGCGAGACTGGCTCAGGAGCAGGGGTTGTATTGACCAGTCCAGAAGGACATAAGCTCAATTGTGCAGTAAGATTCGGCTTCAAGGCAACTAATAACGCAGCTGAATATGAGGCCCTGCTAGCAGGCCTGCGTTTGGCAAAAGAAATGCAAGTAAAGAGGCTGATAGTCAACAGGACTCCCAGCTTGTTGTCAGTCAGGTGCATGGAAATTTCTCGCCAAAGACAAATCCATGGCGACCTACTTAAAGCGGTGATGAGTTACGTCCCTTCTTTTGAAAGGTTTGAACTAATGCAGATACCAAGGTCTTACAACTCCCATGCTGATGCACTGGCAAAGCTAGCAAGTAGCAAAGATTCCGAACTGCTCAACGTAGTCCCAATTGAACACCTCCTGAGACCTTCTATAGAGGTCGGCGAAACAGTCATGTGGACAGAAGGTACCCCTCCCTGGATGACGCCCATCATGTCATACCTAAAAGACCAGACCACCGTAGCCTTGGAAAAAGAAGAAGCTCAGAAACTTCGAAGAAGAGCTGCCCACTTCGTCTTACAAGACGATGTCTTGTATAAACGCGGCTTTTCAATGCCCCTGCTAAGGTGCATCGGAGGGGAACAAGCAGACTACGTGCTTAGAGAGATCCACGAAGGTGTTTGTGGCAACCACGCCGGAGGCTGGTCCTTGGCGCAAAAAACGCTAAGGCAAGGATATTACTGGCCCACCTTGAAAAGGGATGCACAGCAGTTCGTCAAAAAGTGTGACAAATGTCAGCGTTTTGCCACGGTCCAAAGGCAACCTTCGCAAGAACTAAATGTAGTATCCAGCCCTTGGCCGTTCGCTAAGTGGGGAGTCGACCTGATCGGACCCCTACCCAGGGGGAAAGGGAATTCCAGCTTCGCAATTGTTGCAATCGACTACTTCACGAAGTGGGTAGAAGCCGAACCTCTTGCAAAAATAACTGAGGCGAATACTTCCAAATTTCTCTGGAAAAACATCATCTGCAGGTTCGGGATTCCCCATTCAATCGTCACGGACAATGGTAAGCAGTTCGACAACAAGAAGGTCAGAGAAATGTGCGAAGAGCTGGGAATCAAGAAACACTTCTCATCCCCACATCACCCCCAAGCTAACGGGCAGGTCGAGGCTGTGAACAAAACAATCAAGTACACCCTGAAAAGGAAACTTGATGCTTCGAAGGGAGCATGGGTGGAGGAATTACCCCAAGTGCTTTGGGCAATCAGGACTACAAGTCGAACTGCGACGGGAGAAACCCCTTTCTCAATGACTTACGGGGCTGAGGCTATGAGTCCAGTCGAAGTGGGACTCCCGTCACCCAGGCGAATGCATTACAATGAAACAGTCAATGATGAGGCAAGATGCTTCGGATTGGACCTCCTTGAAGAAAGGAGGGACGAGTCCCAGGAAAAGATGGTCATGTACCAACGTAAGATGACCAGATATTATAACTCGAAAGTAAAAAAGAAAGCTTTCCGGTTGGACGACTTGGTTCTTCGCAGGGTATTCCCGCCCTCTAAAGAGCATGGGTCGGGAACCCTGGGTCCAAATTGGGAGGGTCCTTACCGCGTATGCGAAGAAATTCGGCCAGGAACATACAAAATCAAAAACACGGATGGAAGGGTACAGCCTCATCCTTGGAATGTGGAACACTTACGGAAGTACTATCGGTAGGATCGTTTATTTTGTATGGATCGTCTATTTTGTGTGGATTGATTGTTGTATTTGAATGAAAGGCTAAGAGCCTCAACTGGATCGTTTGTTTTGTATAAATCAGTGGCTGTTTGCCTAATGTTAATTAAATATCAAGTCGAAGTTGTTTAAAGATTGTTTCAGGGGCTAAGAGCCTTAGGATATTTTCAACATGATGCAAAAGGCTAAAAGCCTCGGAACGTTATAAATGATATTCTCAAGGCTAGAAGCCTCAACTTATAAAAATATTGTTCTTAGAAGGCAAAGAGCCTCGGACCTTGTAAAAATCATTTCTGAGGCAAAAAGCCCCAATTCGTCTAAATATCGTTTTAAAGGCCAAACGCCACAAGTTATTAAATTGTTGTTCTTAAAAGGCAAAGAGCCTCAGACATCATAAACATTATCTGAAAGACCAAGGGCCTCGAGTCGTTTAAAATCTTATTCTGATAATTAACAGCCTCGTGTTGTTTGAACAACTATTTCAAAGATTAAAAGCCTAGAATCGCTTAAAATATCACTTGGAAGACCACAAAAGCAAGAAGAAAGAAGAAATGCAAAAACTTCATTACAAGAATTTTCATTACAAGAGGTACATAAGATGAGGCCGAGGCCATTACACTTGTGTTCACTGGGGAGGGGGATTGGGATCGGCAAAAGGAACTATGGCGTCGGGAGCCACTTCAGGGGCAGCGTCCTCGTCAAGTTCAATGACTTGGGGCTCCTCTGAAGGAGTTGGAGGCTCAGATCCTTCCGGCTCTTCATCAAGAAACTCAGCCCTGAGTTCCGAGGTGTCCTGCGTAGAATGCACTTCGATCCACTCCACCACCTCAGTATATGCATATCGCCTCCAATAAAGGGCAAACTGTTGATATTTTTCGGTGAGATGGAAGTTTGCCAGGAAGTGGTCCTCCGCCTCGACCTTGGATCGTTCGGCCTCGCTCCGAACCCCCTCTATCTCCTCCCTCAATTTGGAAAATTGGGAGGTCAGTTCTTTCACCTCTCCCGTTAGCCCCTCCTTTTCTTTATTAGCCTTCTCAAGGGCCTCAGCCGTTATTCTTTGATGAGCATCGGAAGTCTCCACCCGCTTCGTCAAAGAGGCCACTTCACTTTGAGATAAGTGGACCTCCTTCTTCAAAGATTCAATTTCTGCCAACGCAGAAGCAAGTTTCGTTGATTCCTCAGCTTCTTTCTTTTTTATCGCGTCGGCCTCGGCTTTAATTTTATTTAGAGCTTCCTCAGCCTGGGAAGCCTTGCCGACGAAGTCTCGATTCTTCTTTTGGAGGGTTTTGAAGAGAGCCTCCACTTCTATGGCCATGCCAAAGGACCTCGACGCCTGGGCCACCATTGTAGCAACGACGTCCACGGCATCACTTGTCTCAACAAAGTTACGCCATTTCGGAGTCCGGGCCGGGTGGAACGTCGTCGTGGCCATCCGAATCTCGGAGGGGGGAGGGATATAGCCTCGGGCTCCAATTCGTCGGTCCTCTTGGCCAAAGGAGGCTTGCCTTGAGTGCGATCCGACGAATCGGAAGTGTTGGGCTTCTTGGCGGGCCCCCGATTTGTGGGCTCGGAAGAGGTGGCCCGCTTACGGTCCCCGTAGCCGCGGCTATGGACGCGGCCAACGGTTTACGCCCCAGAACTTCGGAGCGCGGAGGGGGGACGTCGTTGGAACTACCCACCCCGGTGGTGGATACCCTGAACTTTTTCTTAGGCTCCTCGACCACCACTTTCTTCCCTCTATCTCCCAGGGAAGGACGTTCTTCTTCTTGAGGGGCAGCCTCCTTGCTGACCCTCTCGATCTTATCTCTCATCTGCTTTCCTCCAGCAGATGAAGGCTTCATGCCTTTGCGACCAGCGGTGGAGGTGGCGGCCAAGATTGTGGCCATATCCGGGGTAGGGGTTTTCCTTTTCTCAAAATCACCTACGATCCAACAAAACGTAAGGGTCAGGGAGAAGGGCAACGAGTAAAAATCAGTTTGATCAAGGGACCTTACCACGTCGAGCCATCAAGCAGAAGTCCTCGTAGAAGCGTCGGGGAACAACCAAACAGCTGAAATCACGCTCTGAGAATGGTCGACGATAAATCTCGGACAAGATATCCCAGTCGCTCTTGTCAAAATTGAAACGCTCCACCGACCCTGCAAAAGTGATTACGGATTAGAGGCAAGTTCGAAATGAAGAAGTGGCATTGAAAAGAATGGCGAAGAACTCACTGGGTTCGGAGTAAGAGGTTGGAACCTTAATGTAGGGGACAGTGTCGCCCTCACACTCCTGCCACCTTCCCCGAACCCAGAACCAGGTCTCCTTCCACCCCTTAATTGAGGAGGGAAGACCCAGTAAGAAAGGTGAGTGCCCCCCCCATGGGCACAAGGAATACCACCCTTTGGAGCCCCCCTTTCCTAAGGACCTCGGCTGGTAAACTGTTTGGAAAACGTGGAGGGGCATGTCCTCGCCTAAGGATACTTGCTTCCACAAAAAGTATGAACCCACCAGTTGGGCCCAACCGTTAGGGGCCAATTGTGTGGGGGCTAACCCATATAACCTAAGGACGGCTCGGAAAAAAGGGTGAAGGGAAAGACGAAGCCCTGCCTTCAGGAGGTACTCGCTGATAGCGACGCACCCCTGCCTAGGGAAGCAGGCTCGCTCGTCATAAGTGGGGGAAAGGAGTTCGATGTCGAAGGGGATCCTATATTTCTCTCTGATGTTGGCCAGTTGGATCGCTAACACATGAAGGAATTTTGGCTGCCCCCCAGCCCATGCCATCATCACAATGGGTGACGCTCCCGGATATGGAGGCGCCTCGTCCTGCCTCCATGGATCTCCTAAGGTCGGATGTACTGGTTATTTGGAATCCTAACTCGCTGCCTACTTTGGTTACGTCTATGTCATCCCCAGAAGGAGCCATGGGTAATGGGAAAATGCCAAAGAAAATTCGTGAAAAATAAGTTACTTACGAGTCAAGGAAATCACAGAAATGCAGATGAGAAAAAAGAGAAACAGAGAGCGCAGGAAGATTAAGAAACTTGAGAGGAAAGAGTGCGAGAATTCGTGCCAAGAGTAGAAGAAAATTTTCTCAAAGGTTATGGCCCTTTTATAGGCAAGGTTCGTGCAACCCTAGCCATTGGATCTCGATCCGGGCCATCCAACCGTTGATCATCAGATTTATAATTTAGGCCATCCACGACATCTGACGTTTTGTCTTCAAGGGGCCAGATTTGAACGTGCCTCACACGCGCCCTCACGCATCTGAAATCTTGTGGAAAGGACGTGGGAAATGATCGTTATTACTTATTCAATGCGGCGGCTCGTGCGTGTATTGGAAGTTGAAATAGCCAAGCTGTCTTCTTGGGAAGGTATCACGACATCAAATCATTGAGGCTCCATGATTAAAACGCCTCGTAAGTATCGCATTTGTTGAGAGAAATAATAAATCATGATGACCTTTGATTCGAAGCTATTCATAGTTTCACTCCTCATTATAGTCCAAATCTGTGGACGCACCTTAAAGGAAAAGGGCCTCTTATCAACTGAATTCCGAGGCTCTATGAGCATCGCATTTTCTGAAACTAATGGAGTCTTGCTTCCAAAGCTCTAGTTGAACCACTTCTTGCCTGAAGCTCGAGACGTTTCGAGGGTTGCAGAGGGATGGACATGTGGCAAGCCACGTGTAGGGCAGCCAGAAAGGAGCAGAGATGACAACCAAGCAGGTCGGGACCCCGTGAAGGAAACGGCCGAGGCCCCTCATCAATAAATAAACATTTTGAGAACGTACCATGCCAACAAAAAGGAACTCTTCTTGTAAATAAGAAAAGGAACATCATTTTGAAGTCCTCATTCCTTGAAAGAGGGAGAGGCAAACCGCCTCGTCAGAAGTTTATCCATAGTCTCGCGAGATGGTATTCCTCGTCTCATATTGTTACAGAGCTTCGTTGTAAGTCCTAATCATTCCGAAGTTGTTTATAAAGCTCTGAAAGTTCAAAATGAGCCGCTAGCTCGATGTTCGTCCATCACCCCGCGAGATGCCTCGCCATATGAGATGTTGCATCACCATTTCAGTTATATTCAGAGAGCTCGTCGTGCCTCTACATTATTGATGTATATACGTTCGGAGCATAGCCATTGCTGCTTACTTACAGAGGCTAAGAGCCTCAAAGTTGTTTGGCCAAGAGCCTCGACTTATGCAATTTTTACAAAGGCCAAGAGCCTCGAAGTCAGTTAGCTCTAAGAGAGCATCTTGTTTCTCGAAGCTCTAGGAGAGCATAGTAGCTCTAAGAGGATATCTTATTATCTGGAACTCTATCTCAGTTTTACTCTCAAGTCCATGCATTACATAAATAATCATGCCTAGACTTGGGGGACTATTGTTACCCCCCCTCGTTTCGAGGATGGCAGAAGGCCGGCCACGTGGCAAGCCACGTGTAGGGCAGTCAGAAAGAGCAGAGAGGACAGCAAGTGGGTCGGGAGCCCCGTGAAGGAAACGGGTCGAGGCCCTTCATCAATAAATAAATAAACATTTTCTATATAGCCTCGGCATGAGGCGCTTCCTCAAGAACGACAACATGCGTGATCCGAGGTCTTCCCGATGTCCTTTGAGGGTCATGAACTCGACGTTGCTCTGAGAAGATTCGAAGATCTTTTTGATTGATTGATAGGACGCCTACAATAAAGTGGACAGTCATATTTAATGTCCGCCAGTCACTAGAGTGGCTGACCTTCAGTCAAACATTAAATGCGATGATCAGACGGCGACGTGAAGCTTCAGCTTGGGAGATGTCTCCACGTGGATCTGATCTAACGATCGCCACATTTGCCAGAATTGTATAAATAATGCATTTCTATGACGAGAAAGGGGGGACTGCTGAGAAGAGAAAAGGAGAAAAGTATGAATGTTATCAGAAAAATCCTGCTAAACACTTGAACTTACATCTTATCTATCCTTCCACATATTCCCTGGTAGGAGAGGAATTTGGACATTAAGCGTGAAGAAAATCCGGAAATTATTGATAGTGTGATTTCCCTCATATATTATTGCCGGAACCCAAAACATCACTGTCTCTGGCCAGAAAGTACCTCCCACGTTCATGAACAGTTGAGCTACCGATCGCATTCCGGTAGAAACGTGCCGGAATCGTACTTGACACGGCGAGAGCGGGCCCGGTATCTGTTGAGCTCGTTTTTTGGGGTCAACACCTTCATTGTCTATTTTGTAATTATCAAGACTATCTAAGAATGAATTTCCTAATAAAAATTGGATGTTCATCAAAATTCATATTATTATCAATATAACATTCTATGCTTAGGCCATGTTTGATCAACATTATTTTTTTTATTCTCATTCTTTTACTCATTTTCAATCACACATTCCTGAATAAAATAATATTTTCCATCACATTAATAACTTTTCCTTCTTTTTCAACCACATATTCTCCATCACATCAACAGTAAAAATGCATTTTTACATTTAAAATGTGCACCAAACGAGGGCTTAATAATAAATTTCCTAATTTGATTTGAAATTGTCTTATGATATCACAAGAGTTTATTTTTCCTTTAAAATCTCTATAACTACAATGTTTTACTTTTTTCTTTTTAATTCCTTCATCAATAAGAGAGCAAATATGATTCTGACTTGCTCAAGTATCAACAAGTATTTTACTTTCATTTATATATTTATTTCCATTAAAAAACTTTCATTTTATTCCATAAACACTATTATTCTTATTTTGTTTTATTTTTGAAATACAGTGTTTAGCTGTATTATCTCCAATAATTTTCTTACTTTTTCTATATATTATTTGTTTTGATATTATAGGTTGATCGATACTTATAGTATCATCATGATTTATCTCAAAATTTTTTATTTCCTCTATATTTTGTTCTCTATCTATTTTTATAAAATGCTTTTCTTTATATATATTTTCATAATTACTATTTGTATAACAATATAATCCTTGATATAATATAGTAAAAACTTTATTGTCATCTTTTAATAATTTATTTGTCATCTTAAACTGTAAATTAAGACAATCATCTAAATTTTTATCATTTACATGCACACAATATCTCGGATAATCAGTAAATTTTAATTTTTTATAGGCTAAATTTCCTTTCACTATTCCTAAATTTTCATTTTCTGCAGTTATACATTTTTCATCTTGTAAATTAAGTATTGTAGAACTATTAATTCCTTATTTAAGATATGATTTTATTATTATTTGTACTCTAGCAACGTAGACATAAGATATTTTATTTCGTTTTTCTTGTTTTAACTTTCCTAAATTGTCTGAATTTTCAATTTACATGATTTCTAGGGTTATGATTCTTCAATTCTCCTAATTTCATTATTAAGAATTTTTTGAATTCTTTTTAAAGTTCTTATTTCATTATGAATAGGTATTTTAACAAGATATCATAAGTATTCATTTAAAACTTCATCTAAATCTATTAAAAGAAAAGTAATTTTCTTTTCAAATTTTTTCTTTATTTTAAGACTATTCGAGTCTTTTATTTTTTCAATCAAATTTCTTAATTTATTAACAAGATACTGAATATAACAATCGGTATCTAAGTATTCTGTAAAATCGTCAACATACCATCCTACGTAAATTTCTTTATTATCTTCCATTTTCTTATGGCTTTAACTCCTCAGTATATATGGCTCTAATACCATTAAAGTGTGGGTGTGCAAAATCCTAAAAATGCAAAAATACAATTAGTTCAAAAATAAAATTATTAATCAATATCAAATTTCTCGGGCTCAAGAAAGGTGGAAAGAGTTGATGGTGTAGAAAAGTTAAATTTTTATTGCAAAGGACAAACAATTTGTCGAATCCTAAATTAGAATTAAAGTTTTAAGGACTAAAATGAAATTTATTTAATATTAGAATGATTTGGTTTAAAACCTTTTATATTAAGGGTATTTTAGGAACTTTAAATTTTTTAAATGGTAAAGGGTTTAGGGTAGGCTATTGTTGAGTTTGGGGTATTTTCAATAATTTCTCAAATAAATGTATGGGTGGCCCTGTACGACTTCAAATCTTGGCACTAATTGTGCATTAAATGTTTTCAAAATGTAATTAAAAGGATAAATTGGACTTATTGCACTCAAAAAATGACATTTTTACAACATTTTAAAAAAGTGACAAGTTTTTGGTATATTTTCGTAATAGGACATCTATGCAAAAAAAAATTTTTGTTAGTGTGCATATTACCATTAAGATTTTTGTCAGGGGTAATTAACACACAACGTCTATATGTTTCACTATTTTTATGGAAAACATCCATACATTCCTTTTTCTATCTGTTTTTTTTCTTGCATTTTTATCGTTAATTATACATTTGAAAAGAAGAAGAAGAAAAATAGGAAAGAAAGAGTTTTTTTTCCTAATTCCTAATTTTTTAATAATTTGTTTGGAACTCATTTGAACTTTAAAAAAAAATGGGACTATGATTGCAATTAGTTATTTATTTTTATTTTCTTTTATTTAAATAAGAGGATATATTCACAATATTACAGCTTTTTGTTGAGAAATTGGATGAAAAAAGATATTTTGCTCAATTAAATGTATAATTAACAGTTAAAATGTCAAAAAATGAAAAGTATGGACTTTTTCATAATAATAGTGAAAGGTGTGGACGTTAAGTGGTAATTACCATCAATAAATAAGTTGATTGATTAGATTTTGGACAGACATAGGTTTACTGTGAAGGGTGTGAACTACTTATGTTGTCCTTTGTATTTGACTTGAAAATGGAAGTCTTCAAATTCGTTAGAAAATGTCACAATTTTATTTAAAAAATTTATTTGAAAATTTAATTAGAGATATCTTTTATAAAAGATAAATTCTAATTTACATATGACGGAACTCTATATTAATTCTTTCAAAATCCCAAAAAAAAAAGGTAATTTCTTGCTCTAATTCTTCGTAGAGACTAACCTGTTTATGTCCTTGTCATTAATGCATAGACTTGGTCCAATTTATAGAAAACGAGTGGAACTCAATAAGAAAAATTGAATTATTCAAATGTAAGGAAATGTATATTTAAAAATTGAGAAAAAAACAAAAAAATCTAATCAACCTTAGTATTTCAACAAGAAATCGAATGGACCGTACGAAGTATTTCATTATTAAGTCGTTATAGACCTCAGTATGGTATCATTATTCCTTTTTTATTTTTATTTTTGTTTCTTTGGTTTTTTGGAGAAGAAAAAAAAATGTATTTGAAATGGATGTCTCTTTCTCCTTACCCACACGCAATAGAACATAATTTATGGCACCTAGTTATCAAATCAGGCTTTTTGTCAACCGAATTTCTAACATTCACACTGATTTACATGGTAGTGGAGAAAGGGTGCAAGTGTGAACAAATTCTTCTAAGAATCATTGAAAAGCATTGTTTTGAATAATTGGATCAATCAATGTGTTGAAAATTAGTCGAATAGATTAGATTTTGACTTGAAATTCGGTTTAATTATAGTCTTAAAATTATTTTTAGATAATCACGATATGACTTTATTCGAACCAGCACATAATGTATTCAAAGTCCGAAAATTTCTATGTCAAAACTTGAAATCCTTTAACGAATGTTTATCATACAAATTCTATTTTGTAACATATAAAGGGATGGCAATGAGCCGACTCGACCCATGTACCCACGAGCTCGACTCTTGTTCAAGGGCCAAGCCAAGCCCACAAGCTCAATTTTTTTTCAAGCGACCAAATGGTCCTTTTTTCAAAACACAAAAGAAAAAGGGATCATTGATCACTTTTTTGACGGGTCCAAGCCGTCCATGGGTCGAGCCCCAATGAGCCTAGCCGACTATCTACTCTGTCCTTTTACCACTTCTAAATATATAATTTCATCACTCAATAAATATTCTCATACCAAGTTACTGAATATTTCAACTATGATTAGATTGGGACAAACAAATTAATATTTAGAAAATTCAACTAATTATGGCGAAAGCAAAATGTTCAATATGAAGAATAAAGGAGTTCTTCTCGCCCCTCTTAGAAACTCCATTAGAAAACGAGTGAATTATTCTTAGTCCATGGCCTAAGAAGAAATTAACTATGACCATAAAATAAGGGGGAAATTATTGCTGCGGTATCAAGCCTTTCATTTGTAGTAGATTTTGTTCAAACTTTTCATTTGTGCCATCCATGATACCAAATCTTTCAAAATGTTGTAGTTGAAGTCCAAATAAATGGTTTCTGTTAGTTTGACTATTATGTTAACTTATAGTTGATTATAACCTTAAAGTTTTAATTATAACAAATAAGTTAATCTTATTTATTAACAAGTTGAATTCAAGATATTATAGTTTTTCAAAGCATGCTTTGAAAAACTGATCGATAGTCGTTAAAAGATCAAAAGCTATCATCACAAATCGAACTCATGAAGGAAGTCAAAATTGAAGTCACACATTTAAGAACTTAAAAGCCAAACTTCGAAGCAAAATCAAATACTGGACTTATTAGATAGAATGTAAAGGTACTAACACTTTGATATTTGACAATGAATGCATAAACTCAAGATCCTTCTATGCATTAAAAACAATTTTGTGCATTAAAAGTCATTTTAATGCAATGATTTGATCAAATATAAAAATGACTTTTAGAAATGATATTTGATCTTGAAAAACATATTTGATCTTGAAAGTTAGTTAAAAATACTTTCCAAAAATCCATACCTTTCAAAACTTTCGAATTAGTACAAAGGAGCCAAAATGCATAAAAAAAACTACTAGGTGATCGATCAGGAGTTTTCAACAGTTCAAAATTTGACTGTTTGGACGTCTAATTTTTACTGTACAAACGACTATGTTGGTCATTCGGACAAGAGGCGGACAATCGAATGAGTCATCCGAATTCCCAAATTTTTTTGACGTTTTGAACTCCATAAATACATTTCATGTTGAGGTCCCGTAAAGCTCAACATTATATAAAGATCCGTGCTTCTTGTTTGTAAGTCAGCGAAATCGTTGTAAAGTGTTGAATTATATCATAAGTCAATCAACATAGTAAAAATGCCTTACTCGTGTCAGATAGCTTCGTAACGGAGGACGTAGATCATTAATTTAGATCGAACATCCACAATTACATCGTTTATATCATCTCTCCCTCTTTTACTTCTCACTTTCATATTTGTGCTTATTGTTTGAATTGATATATATAGTCTTTACTTGATTGAATTTAAATTAATTCTTAGAAAAAGTTTTTAAAAGCCAATTCACCCCCCATCTTGGTTAGTTATCATTAGACTATCATGTTAGTTGAACGGTTTAACCAAATGTTGAATAATTTTTAAAGGGTTAAGGGGTAAATATACAATAATAATAATAATAATAATAATAACAACAACAACAACAACAACAACAATAAAAAAACTCAGCCCTTTCTTCCCCATTCCCTTACAATCCCCCACACCCCAAAGTCTTCGCCACCACCACCTAGGCGATCGATCGCCACAGCCATATGGTAACTTATGTTTGATTATAACCTTAAAGTTTTAATTATAACAAACAAGTTAATCCTATTTATTAACAAGTTGAATTCAAGATATTATAGTTTTTCAAAGCATGCGATGGAAAATTGATCGATAGCCGTCAAAAGATCAAAAGCTATCATCACAAAGTTTAATTATTCATAGATTATAATTGTTTTTTTTTTTTTTGTTGAAAAATGTAAAGCTATTATTTTATCCTTTTAAAATTAGTTAAAATTATGGTCAATTTTAATTATTTGTTCAACTAGAGGTCAAACTAAAAGAAATCATCCATTTGGATTTCAGTTGCGACATAATGTTGAGTATCATAGGTGATATAAACGAAAGATTTGGACAAAATCTGCTACTAAATGAAATGTTTGATACCGTGACTACAATTTTCCCTAAAATAAGACTCAATAGGCATAAATTGTCTTCTTAAAAGGTTGGAGGACTTGGATGTCAAGAAATCTAGGATCTAGATGCTATATTAGTTTAACAAAAACTAAACACAGATGCCTAGTAGATTATTTCTCTTGAAATAACTATATTAAATATTAATTTTTTAAAGTATTAAATATTAAATGAGTTAACATATAATTGCCATAAAAATTGTTAAGAATCGAGGGTAAAATTGGTAAGTCATTACTTTTGTTCTCAATTAGGAACGCGAAAAAAAAAAAAAAATTCCGGGCAGGAAATTAGAGAGTTTTAAATATTAAAGAAAATTGTGGAAGAAAAATAATTAATTAAATTATGTGTCTGTAATAGATGGAGAATAAAATATTGAAAACAAAAAGTTACGTGAGCAACATAAGTATTGACGTATTTAACTTTTATTAAGCAAGAACTAGATATCGAAATTGGAGAGATTTAAATACTGAAAAAAATACGTAAGAAAAATAATAAATTAAATTATGGGTATGTAATAGAGAGAAAATAAACTATTAAAACAAAAAATTACGTGAGCAACATAATTATTGACGTATTTTAACCTTTTTAAGCAAGAAATACGTGAAGATGTTTACAATTTCAAAGAAACATATGCCTGATCTTGTAGGGAATGTCCAAAGCGTCTATGAAACATCCATATTACCCCTGTCTAGAATTACCTGACACTTGTTTAATTTTTATTTTTGAGAAAGAATTTTGTGAATGTTGATATATTCACGCGTAAAATTAATTTATTAGAAAAATGTGTATTTAAAATGAGTTCGAAAGGAAAAAATATGAATAAATTAAAATCAAATAATAGAGTGTCGTGTACTATTATGTAACGCATTATATAACAACCGATGTATATGTAATGTAGCAAGATCATTTATCTTTTGAGAAGCACTTGACTTGGGACAAGAGGATTTTATGTTATAGGGTCGAGGATTTTGGAGGAACGGGACGGGACGGGGAGTGATTAAAATAACTATATTTATCATCCCATTTAATTAAATAGAAATACGATGAACACGTTTTCAGTTCCTACCTGAACAATAAATGACATGAATTTTGCTTCAGGGTCTTAAAATCAAGAAGTGGGTTGTGTTTGGATCTAGTGATCATTTGGTCAAGAAGTAAATTCTTTCAATGCTTTGACAAACGTTCATCCTATGTGAAGCCAAGACCGTTTACCAAATCGAATGACATGACATAGCGGTCAAGTTATAAACTTCCTCAAACAAAGAGAGAGGAGTGAAAATTTCTACCATTTTTTCCCTCTTCAATTCCCACTTTTCTTCACACGCTTCCCATTATCTATATATTCAAGCCCAGATACCCAAATGAAGTTTGAGAAATGAGTAACGAAGGAATTGTACAGAGGGCTCTTAGCAGCCTTGGTAAAGGAATCGATTTAACCTTCGATTTTCGAATCAAATATTGTAAAGGAGATGATAGACTCATTTTGCTTAATGAAACGGATACAAGAGAGCTTTCAGTTCCGGGTTTTGGAACATTCAAAGACGTTTCTGTTGACATCAAATGCGATAAAGGTGAACGCACGCGATATCAATCTGATATCCTCGATTTCAATCAGGTAGCAAGCATTCAGTTTGGGTTTGGGATCGAATCTTTTCAATAATCACGAGGATTGAATTTTATTGTCATTGGTGCAGATGTCGGAATTCTTCAACCAGAAATGTTCGGTGCCTGGGAAAATTCCATCGGGTTTTTTCAATTCATTGTTCGGTTTTCAGAGTGGATCATGGGCTACAGATGCAGCAAATACCAAGCATTTAGGGCTCGATGGTTATTTCATTGTGCTTTTCAACGTTCATATTGATCGATTTCCACTCATTCTCGCCGACCATGTACGAAATGCCGTTCCTTCTACTTGGGATCCATCGGCTCTTGCCAGGTAATATCTACATCCTCCTCCACTAAAAAGTTTAGTGCCTTGATGGGAATAAAATATAATTTATTTACTTAACAGAGATTTCTAAGGTTCAATGAATGATCAATAATTTTAACTAAGCACTTGTTTTAAAATTATATTAAGTACCTGTTTAGTAGCAATTTTCCATCAGTAATGCTATTCATTCTCACTGGGGTTACAAACACAATTTAGATGACGTTAATGTGACATTAAATGATAGGTGAAATTAAATGAGTCATTTTCCATTCCAATTAAAATGATTTTTCCAGCTGTCTTCATTTTTGAGTCTTTGACCCACCCTCTCAGAGGTGGGCCCCGAAGTACAAAGCAACGGTCATTTTTCCTCCTAAAAATTGATGAAAATGGTTCCTAGACACAGCCTAAGTTTTTTTAATTGTATAAACTTTAGAAAAATGCTGGTGTGCGGGGGCCCGCGGGGGGTGGTGTAAGAGGAAGGTTATGACAATGTCTTAGATTAAAAAGTTAAAACGCGTATTTTTTTCTTTCTTTTTATGACAAGTAGTAGTGAGTTGATAAGCACAAAGCGATTACTTGAAATATTTTGTGATATGAATGTCAATTAATCAATATTTATCCATTCAGGATACGGCTGATTACAAACTAGTGAATTTTGAAACTGAAATGGAAGTTAATCCAATTGAAATTTCCCGAAAGTTGTACGGTCACACATGAAGTTTACCATAATTATATATCTTGAAATTTTATGTCATCGTTTGAATAAAAATGGTAGAGCTACCGAATACCGACGACTTGCAGAATTATATATAGAAAAGTATTAGGTGGGAGCCATTTTCTTGATTGGAGCTGCCCGACTTCAAAATCATAATCTGTATCAGATGTCAACGGTTAACAAAAAAGGTCAGCAATATCATCGATGGAAGAAATCGGTAGACGTGTCGTGCGTGTATTTGATACCTTAGATTAGTATCAATATCCTAATATTAATGAGATTTTTAATTAAAAATGTTATGTCACAATTAAAATGGCAGGGACCCACATCACAGTTACGCATTATTCAAATTTTTTAATAGGTCTTTTGACCAAGTTATAGATGATGGTATTTGATTCAATTTTATTTAGGACTCCATTTTTTGCATGTTGAAAAGTTGTTTTTCTTCAAATGATCGGGGTCAAACCTACACTTAGATATTTTCTAAATTTTTATTTTCCGTGTTGTTGGCATCAAAATGTTTGACATTTACATGTTTATTTGTCAACACAAGAAAATTGACTGGTTTGATTTGTTCAAATGATATTTCCATGCGGATTAACTTGTGACAGTCTAATATTTAGACTGTTTCTATTAGTCAAATGACCAAAAATAGACTAATGGAGTGATCAAGTTGTAAGTAAATTTAACTTAAGTGACTAGTCTAAAACAAAATTAAGTCACTGCTGGACAAAAGTTGATAACTGTGTGGTTCAAAAGTTGTAGATTCCATTAAATATGTGGTAAAAATTAATTGTCAATTTTTACTTTAACCTTCTAAACTTCCCCAAACATACCTATCTAAGAGATGTGTGATGATATTCAATTATTTGTGATGTGTGACAGATTTATTGAAAAATATGGTACCCACATAATTGTTGGGTTGAGCATAGGTGGTCAAGATGTGGTACTAGTAAGGCAAGACAAATCTTCCAACATGGAGCCATCACACTTAAAGAACCACTTGGATAACCTTGGTGATCAGTTGTTCAATGGGGCATGCACTTTTTCTCCACATCAATGCAAAACCAAAGAACAAAAAAACAAGGTTCCTTCCTTTTTTTGTTCTTTCGTTTTTTAAAGTCAGTTTTCCGTTGAATTGGATGACACTGAATTATATTTTTATATTTCGCAATCCAGGCGCCGCAGGCTTTCAATGTTTTTGATCCACAACCAAATCATCTCGGAAATTTTGCATCCATCACAGCAAAAGATGTAGGTTTGACAATCGTATATAGGCTTTTCTCATCTTTTTGCTAATGTCTGCTTGTGCTTGAATGAATTGATTGTTGTTCCACTTATGAAAATGGGGTTTCTGGTCCTGGTTTTTGTGTTCTAATGTGAAACTCTTAACTCATTCTACTTTCGATGGGATCCCTTAATAAATGCTATAGGAAGTATTTGGTTTTGTCCCTGTCAAGCACTTAGTGTATTGTATCCCTTCTTACTATGTTAAGGGGCTTAAATGATATATTTGGTACATTGGGATATACAAAATTGAACGGGAAGGCAAATATGTAAAAGATGGTTTATTTATTTGTTTATGTTATGAGTCTTATCTATTTATTTATGCTAAAACGTTTTACAAAAATAGTTATTTTGTGTGTGGTATATTTGTGATTAACAAAGTGATATTGTGAAGCAAAACTTAGTATTACATTTCTAAAATAGAATTGGCTAAGATTTGGGGATGCCAAAATATCTTGCCCGGGTTGCCCCTTATTGTTTCCCAGAATTCTCCTATCACGCAGCAAATTGTTTTATTATTATTTATTTTAAATCATATTTTAAAATAAACATAATAAAATTTTAAAATAATTAAACGGTACAATTAATGGAGATTTTTTAATTCCTATCCGTGCTTGCTTCTCGAAAATCCCAGTCAGGACGGGGGTTATAATGGCTGCCCCGACTCTTCCCATTGTCATTCTTAAAATGTAGCATGCAAATTTCATATATCCCAATTTATTGTTAATTGAAAGAATGTCAACAAAGTATTTGGATGTTCTGCAACATATTTAGCTCTATCTAGTTTAATATACAAAATATGCAGCGAAGAGGGGAAAAAACTTGACCAAATTGTATTGAATGGTATTTGCAGGGTATCAGTGTTATATGTTCAAAGCGGGGAGGAGACTTGTCAACTACTACACATTGTGAATGGCTTCTTACAGTTCCATCAATGCCCGATGCAATTCACTTTAACTTCATTCCCATCACTTCTCTATTAAGAGGAGTTCCAGGCAAAGGGTTCTTATCACATGCTATCAATCTTTATCTTCGATGTAAGTTCTAGTGGGCCAAATTAAATATATGTTCCGGAGACAATTCTTGTAGAATACGTAAGAAGCAAGACATATAGATTGAAATTATCGTGTCTTTTACAAATACGAGGTGGCTCTATATTGAAAAATTGAGGAAAATTACTAGTCTTAGTTTATTGTTTCAAATTCTTCCATTAAACATATATTGAAACATGAAGTTTGGTGCACAGATAAGCCTCCTATAGCTGATTTGAAGTACTTCTTGGATTTCCAAACTCATAGGATTTGGGCTCCTATTCACAATGACCTACCACTAGGCCCAACTAGAAACAGGACAATGCAAGCACCTGCTCTACATTTCAAGTTGATGGGTCCCAAACTCTATGTAAA
Source organism: Fraxinus americana (assembly GCA_035079005.1). Classification (NCBI taxonomy): domain Eukaryota; kingdom Viridiplantae; phylum Streptophyta; class Magnoliopsida; order Lamiales; family Oleaceae; genus Fraxinus; species Fraxinus americana. The sequence continues at coordinate 48,226,090 of CM068707.1, forward strand.
TACTACTCAGGTAAAACATTGATGTATCTCGTGTTTTTCCTTCCTTGATGTAGTTGCTTCATGATATGGAGTTATGACTAAATGTTACTGAATTCCGATCAGGTCACAGTCGGGAAAAGACCGGTTACTGGAATGCGATTGTACCTTGAGGGCAACAAGTCCAATAGGTAATGCAAATTGTCAATATTATCTTAGGTGGTCAGTTTGCATACGCAGACAGATACCCTGTCATAAATGGTAAAATGGACAATATTTCAATTTCTAGTGTCCAGATCACCTACTAAATACGAGATAAATGCTACTCAATGGTTAAATTCATGACTAAAAGAAAACTGTTTAACAGGTTAGCAATACATCTCCAGCACTTATCGAACTCTCCAGTTCTGCTCCGAGATAAGCTAAGTGATGCTCTAACTTGGCGTGGATCGGAAGAAATAGCTGACGATCGATACATTGAAGCTATTCACTGGAAAAAGTTTTCACACGTGTGCACAGCCCCCGTGAAATACGATCCAAGATGGGCAACCGGGGAAGAAGATGTTGCGTTCATCGTAACTGGTGCTCAACTTTACGTAAAGAGGCATGGTGCAAAGAGTGTTTTGCATCTGAGGCTGTTATACTCTAAAGTGTCCGATTTTTTTGTTGTACAATCTAACTGGATGCAGTGGGCATCAGACCATATTTCCATAAAGTCTGGTTTCTTCTCATCAATAAGTACTTCATTAACTGGCAATGTAGTGAAGGAGAAGGCACAACCAGTGAACGTGGATTCTGGGGTGTATCCAACAGGGCCACCAGTGCCCGTGCAAACGCAGAAGCTCTTGAAATTTGTGGATACATCGCAAATGTACAGAGGGCCACTGGATAATCCCGGACATTGGCTAGTGACAGGAGCAAAATTAGACTTGGAAAAGGGAAAAGTATGCCTGCGCGTAAAATTCTCGTTATTGAACATATGTTCAAGATAAAGAAGACATTGAATCGGGGAAGAAATTGCAAAAAAATCGACTCAACGTTCTACGTGAAGGCCTGTATGATTAATGACTATATTTAAAGTGTTATAGCAGATAAATCCAGTGAGTTCGGGGATATGTATGTAGCTTATAGTGTAAATAGGAAATATCATCTAGTATGAATCCCATATCGTTGATTCTTTATTTGTTCGATTTCTTTTACGACTAATGAGTACAATTTGTTGGTGTTTGTTTTTAATTACGCCCTGTTTGGATCTTTTGAGAATAATTGTAAAAAAATGATTTTTTTTGGGAGAATGTAAGATTAAAGAACGAGTTTGGGAAAAAAAAGAAAAATTTGAAATTGAAAACCAAGCAAGGTCTACCAATCTCAATTAGGGGTAAAAATGGGCCTGGACTGTACGGAGGCTTGATCCTCGCCTAGGTCCAGGTAGGCCTGCCTTCCACTACCATGGGGAGGGGTTGGGCCCAGAGTTAAAAGCTCATTGGCCAGCAGCATGTAGAAGGGCACGTTTGGTACATAATATTAGATCAGATAAGGATTATAAATTAATCTTATCTAGTGTTTGGTACAATCAGTGTCTGGATTACATTAATCCATGGTGCTGATCCTCCTTTATTCAACCATATAAAATTTAATACGCTATTTAAGATGAGTTTATGCCATACTATTTATTTATCATTTTATAAATTAAGAAAGGTGAGTTAAAATTCAATTACATAAATTTACTTAAAAGTAAATAGGAGCCAAAATTTCCATTTATAAATAAAAAACTAACTTATAACTAAAAAAACTCTTGTAAGTAAAAGTTACTTATAAACAACAGATCAATTATAAGTAAAAAATTCACCTATAAATTTAAAATTTGTTTGTGAGTAAAACTTATGTACAAGTAAAAAAAATTCATTTTATAAGTACAAAATTTGTATATGAGCAAAAAATTACTTATGGGTAAAATTCATTTATAATTATAATAATTACTTATATAAGAAGGAAAATGTTTTGTAAGATATAAATGACTTTATAACTAAATATTTACATATAAGTAAAAACCACTTATAAGACAAAAAATCATGTTTATGTAAAAAAATGTTACAAGTAAAAAAATACTGCAAATAACTAAAAAATTCGCTTATATATATAAAAAGTAATTAAAAGTAAAAATCACTTATAAGACAAAATTCACTTATAAGTTATAATTATAAAATTTACATATAAGTTAATAAATTCAATTCTAAGTAAAAAAAAAAAGAAAAAATCTTATAAAATGATTCAGGAATCTTGCTAATTCACCTTAATATAATCCCCCTAATTGTATCCTCCCTAATACTACCCTCATGGTTGGATGAAAAGATTCAGGACTCTTGCTATAATTTTCTTTTTATTTTTTTGGAAAATTTCACTTGTACAGAACTATTCATTCTGTTAAAATGACAGATTACTCACATGGGGGTGGGCCCCATGTGAATAAAATATTATTATAAAAAATGGGACCAACCCCCCATGTGTCTATTCTGGTATTTTTACAGAAATAAAATTTCTGTAACTGCAGCTTTTGCTCTATTTTTTTTTATATAGTTACTTTCTTTGTTTTTATTTTAAGGAGGGGACAATTATTTTACGCGGCCAAAATGGTTAAAGGAAGAGTTTTGCTATATTCTCAAATGCTAAGGGTAAATAAGTAACATTTTGCAAAGGTTGGAGATGAAAAGTGCCAAAAAAAAAAGAAACCCTTATTTTCTCCTATAATTGTCCCAATTTATTTACTGATTTAATTTCACAAAAAGAAAAAAAAATGATTATTATCGTTGAGAGGAGTTCTGTCCTTTTTTTTTTTCCCTTCAAAAGCAAGCGTGTAATCTTATTCACCAATACCATGCATTATAACTTCGTCAATTAAGCAAAGGGATCCCTGAGACCATGACATTGAAATTGGTAAAAAAAAGAAAAAAGGTAAACCTAATCAAGGTATGAGCAATTCAGTTCGCTTCATGTTGCACGAAGGAACAAACTAATGGAGGAAAATGTGATCGTATTTTGAAATTTTAGCCAATATAGCACCTTCTTGTGCATATAAATTGAAGTATAATTTGATTACGCCAACCCTCTTGTCCCTAAAATGCTCCTATTTATTGTCGTACAACTTTTAAGGATGCACATAGTTTGGTTATTCTTTTGTGAACACTATTTCACATTTTCTCATACTATTTTTAATATTGTCCCCCATTAATGTGTTTATTTTAAAAATGAAGAACACAATCAAAAATTCGTTAATTTTATTTATACCAAGTATTCAATAATTCATTAATTTGAGATAGAATACCGAACAATCAACAAAATTTAGATAACTTTCAACGAGCATTGAACCAACCTTTTGTGTCAATTAATTTTCCCTTTTCACATATCTTCCCAGCAGCCCAGCTAACAGTCAGACATAACATAGTTGATCAAGTTGCAAAACTACGGATATACGATGACATATCGACACGTGAATTTCAAAAAGGTGTGGACACGTGAATTTTTTTAGAATTTTAAATTCATATATTGTCTTTATTTTTATAAATTTTAATATAAATAATATCAGATGACATATCATACATGTGAACTAAATGTGTCTCTAAAGTATGTCTCAAGCATCGATAATTTAAAATAAAATATAAAAAAGAAATAGGACAAATGTGTCGTCTATTGTGTATATGTCCTTAAATGTCCGAGAAGTGTCGGACACAAAGACGGACACACTGTCCTATTAGGATTATCCGCGCATCATTAATAAATCAGGTTCGACTAAAAAGAAGTCAAGGTGGGAATCTAGGAGCCTCCAGCTACCATTATTCAGAGCTTTGAAGCACAAATGATGTACTGTATTGGCCTTCCGCTTCAATTCATTTGTCATTTTCCCATATATATATATATATATATATATTTTTTTTTTTTTTTGAATATTTTCTTGTCTAAATTTGGTTTAGAATCAATTCTTTATGTAACTAGGATAAACTACTGGGTAGAAGCATATTTATATTTCTACACAAAACACAAGTTGATACCAAGCACATGTGGCTCCTTTTTAGATACAAACAGGAGTCTTTGTAATCAATTTACAGTTTATAGTTAATATCAAACACTCGAGGCATAATATAACAACTGGCTAGAAACGATGATTTCTCGGGTGAGAAGGCATTTGCAGAGACCTTCTAAGGCTGGACTTGTCCTTCTTGATCTGGACTAGCTTGTCGTATACACACCATGGGAAACTGATATAATGATCCCGATTCAGTCCCTCATTGTAGCAACCCCAAAATTCATGATGATAAGTGACATGATACCAAGCCGATGCTTTTGCATCCATATCATCCGATTCGCTTCCTTTCTTGAACATTTTCCTAGCTTCACTCCTCAATGACCTCACAGCTGTACCAATGGCGTCTGCATCTCGTCTTCGATCAAAACTCTTTGACGTCTTCATAATACCACCACTCAGTATTTCAGCCTCAGTTTTTATGCCATAATAATCCATCAGATTACCCAATTTGTAATCGTACTCAGTTTTGTAGTGAAAAGCTTCGTCAATGTAATCTTCAAACCCATCCACTTCCATGTCGGGATCATATGACTTCCTTGCCACTTCGCGGGTAAAAGATTGAATAGGAGCCGTTTCAGGGGCGATGTTTATCACATCTCTAAAAAGCTTTCCGATCACACGTTCAGATTCATAGGTTGTCTTGTCGGGCTTTTCCATGAAATCTGGATATTCTTTCACACGTAAATGAGGTGGTATTACTGCAGGAACACCGGTTTTTGAAAAGTCAACAGCAATGGAGAACAGCTTTGCCAACTCTATACAAGGCTCACTCAATGCCATGTCCGGTTCTTTATCAGCAAAGACAGTATGTGCATTTGCAATAATTCCTAGACTATCGTTCACAATATAGTTGGTGAAGTACTCCTCGACTTCCTGTATCACAGGAAAAGTATAAACTGTTGAAATCACGAGGATATTCAGATTGGCAAAGCATTGTACATGTAAATTTGCAATAACTCAACATGTAACTGTGTATGAGATCACAACAAAGAGTGCTCTGCCTGCCACGCCGAATCAAAGCATGTGAAAGCTAGAAGAATGTTCATTTATTTTATGATATAGCTTCTTGACTTGAACATGCAGTTGTACTTTCAAGGCTTCGCAAGTTTCATCGAAATGGAAGAATAACACTAGTCAAATAATAGAAACAATACTAATCTGTTAAATCAAACAGGGTTCATGCTTCATAGATGCTATCATCAGTTAGATAACAAATAATTTCCCAAATTTTAATTGTCTCGCTATACGTTGACTTTCACAAAATATGATCAAGCCACACCACTACAATTTTAAGTTCCATGTTCTTGGGATATGGGAAGGGTTAATGCTTTTACACCATGATAGGTATTAAAGGATGTTTAGAATCTATAATCGAATACTCAGTTAAGAAATGAGATGGGAGACAGAGAACCTAGAAAGTAAAAGGTGGAACTCAAGGAAGTATGGTCTTTTAGCAATAATTCCCCAAACGAGGAAAATGAGATCAACATTGTTAGAATTACGGTGTGACCTGAATTCTAATTTGGAGTTCTAATTAAAGTCGACTTAAGAAGAAATCCTTTTGGAATGCTACTTTAAAATCCCATTCGAAGTCTATTTGACAAATCCTAACTGAAATTCTATTTGAAAGCCCAATTGGAAGTTAGAAATTTATATTAGACTTGAAAATGTCAAGATATGAACAATGGAATTTTTGAGCATCAATTTAGGTAAAGGAACAATTTTTTTCCCAGACTCAGCGCCCCAGCGCCATATAGTGTTGGGATTGACCAAAATAATTATGGAATAAAGAATTCTTGTTTGACAAGAAAAGAAAAAAAAAAGTGGTCAAGTTAAATTAGGAGTATTTTTCTTTATGGAAATATTACCAAGTAGAAAAGGAAAATGATATTTTTGGTATTATTATATAAGGAAAATAATTAAGAGAGTTCAATTGTAATTAGGTAACTTTTTGGCATAATTTATGGCTATATATACAATTGAAGTTGACGTGAAAAGAGGAGAAAAAGAAATAGAGAGAGAGAGAGAGAAGAATTCTAAGACGTGAAAAAGTGAGGAGAAATAGAGAGAAATATTGTGTGCATGTGAGAGAGAGTATACAAAAGAAGAAAACACGTTTGTTGTTCTTTCTTTGTGTAGGGAGAAGTTGTGACGGTGAGAAAAATATTGTAACGAGTGATTTATTTTTCTTATCAATAAAAGTGTTCTTCTCTTGTGGTTGTCAGCAGTCAGCTGAGCCACGTTAAATTCTTTGTTTTCTCTTTTGTCCAATTATTTCGTGTTTTGTGTTTTCGCTGCGTTTGGTTGATTTGGGTGGGAAAGTTGATTTTTTCCCAACAAGTGGTATCAGAGCTAAATGTTCAAACTCTGGGATTATTGCGAAGATGATGACAGGTTCCAAGTTTGAGGTGGAGCGATTTGATGGGAAGAATAATTTCAATATTTGGAAAAGTACTGTTGAAGATATTCTTGTGCAACAAGGACTTTACAAAGCTTTGCAGGGTAAGAGACCAGAAGGGATGAAAGATGCAGATTGGGAAGAATTAGAAGCGAAGACAGTCAGTACAATCAGATTGGCTCTTACGCTTGAGATAAAGTATAGTGTTTTGAACGAGAAATCCGCTTCTAAGTTATGGAAAACGTTAGAAGATTTATATATGTCTAAGTCTTTAACGAATAGGCTTTATTTGAAAAAACAATTATGGCCCTGTCTGTTTGTGATTGAAATCACAATTTCAACCGTTGGAGCCTCCATTGTGGACCTTGTTGTGTGATGTGGCCCCCACAATTTTGACAAAAAAGGTACAAAAATCGATTCCAACCTACTTTTAATTTTTGCCAGACGGGTTCTATATGAGTTGAAGATGGATGACGATATTGATGTTAGAGACCACTTGAATAAGTTTAATAAGTGTGTGACTGAGTTGTTGAATGTGGATGTGAAAATTGAGGACGAAGATAAGGCTATTATGTTATTGTCTTCCTTGCCTAAATCATATGAGACGTTGGTGACCACGCTGTTAGTTGGTAAATCTACTTTGACAGTGAACGAGGTTTCGACTGCTTTGTTAGAGACAACCAACATGAAGAAGCCAAGTGGTAATGTGAATGGTGATCAGGTTCTGTTGACTACTTCTGGTAATAGATATGGTAGAGGTGAATCGCGAGGAAGAAATTATGGTCAAAGGGATCGTTCTCAATCTCGTCCAAGGAGAGACATGGAATGCTATTACTGTCACAAGAAGGGTCACGTTAGAAGAGATTGTGAAGAATTGACAAAACATCTTGACTCGAAGAGGAAAAGTAAAGAAATCACAGAGAATTCAGACTCTATAAATTTGGTGGAGGAGAATTATGATCTTGAAGATGCTTTATGTGTTGCTAATGATGAGAGTCTAGTTAGTAACTGGTTTCTAGATTCTGAATGATTTTATCACATGAGTCCAAACAGAGATTGGTTTGAGAACTATAAGCCATGTGATGAGCGTTATATTTTTGTTGCTGATAATCAAAAACTTGAAGTTAAGGGTTCGGGTACTGTGAAGGTGAAAATGTTTGATGGAGTGGTGAGAAGAATAACAGGTGTTTTGCATGTCCCAAGATTGAAACGAAATTTAATATCGTTGGGAGCATTGGACACATTGGGTTATGAATATTGTGCCAAATGTGGTGTGATGATTGTGAAGAAAAATTCTGTGCCAATAATTAGAGGTGAAAAGATTGGTAATTTGTACAAGTTAATAGGGAAGACAATTTTAGGTGGAGCTGCCAGATTGGAGTCGCACCGAGGGGAGTCTTCTACTATTACTAAAGTTTGTGAGGTAGCCAAGATGGGATCTGTGGCCAATGGCGTGAAGGTTGAAGAAAGCAGTTCAAAGATATCAAAACGAAAGGTGACGTTTGATGAATCTTTGAATACCGTTCATGTTTATTAAATTTTTGGTCAAGGTGGAGATTGTTGGGATTGACTAAAATAATTATGGAATAAAGAATTCTTGTTTGACAAGAAAAGAAAAAAAAAGTGGTCAAGTTAAATTATGAGTATTTTTCTTTATGGAAATATTACTAAGTAGAAAAGGAAAATGATATTTTTGGTATTATTATATAAGGAAAATAATTAAGAGAGTTCAATTGTAATTAGGTAACTTTTTGGCATAATTTATGGCTATATATACAATTGAAGTTGACGTGAAAAGAGGAGAAAAAGAAACAGAGAGAGAGAGAGAGAAGAATTCTAAGACGTGAAAAAGTGAGGAGAAATAGAGAGAAATATTGTGTGCATGTGAGAGAGAGTATACAAAAGAAGAAAACACGTTTGTTGTTCTTTCTTTGTGTAGGGAGAAGTTGTGCGGTGAGAAAAATATTGTAACGAGTGATTTATTTTTCTTATCAATAAAAGTGTTCTTCTCCTGTGGTTGTCAGCAGTCAGCTGAGCCACGTTAAATTCTTTGTTTTCTCTTTTGTCCAATTATTTCGTGTTTTGTGTTTCCGCTGCGTTTGGTTGATTTGGGTGGGAAAGTTGATTTTTTCCCAACATATAGGTAGCGTCCCAATGCTACCCTTGCCGTTTGACTACCACTCGACCACCACTCGAGCGGCGCACACGACGAGCAAGCCCCTCGCTTGGTACTTGAGTGGTGGTGCTTTCCCAGTCCAATTCTATTTCATGTTTTACATGCATTTTGAGCATTCTTTTTCATCTAAAACTCTACTATTAGAGTTTGGAGGTAGCTCTTCATTGTATTTTAGATTAAGTTAGAAATATTGTTAGTACAAAAATTTTGTATTCTTTCTCCATATTATAATAAAATCTCAGTTATCTGCAAATTGCATTATTCTTGTACTCTAGTGATTAATTACTTCATATTGTAGCTATAATATCTTATTTTTTTCAACAGTGATATTGAATTAATCCGGTATTATCTTCGTTTCACAACAAATTGGTATCAGAGCTTTTGATTATTAAGTTCTTGGAAAAATCGAGATTTTGATCAAGGTAAGAGCTCAACTTGATTTTTCGTGATGACAACAATGAAGTATGATATTCCGCTATTAAATCGCAATACAAGATCCTCTTTGTGACGATAAAGATGTGAGCGATACTCATTCAGATGAATTTGGACGATGGGTTGTTGGGATTTGATAAGATACCCACAACTTGGACTCAGGAGGAGAAATAACGGATGGATCGAAAGATCGTATCTCAAATACATTTTCATCGTTCAAACAATATTATTCAGGTCGTTTTGAAAGTGAAGTCAACCGCTGCATTATGGTTAAAATTTGAGCTATTATGCATGATGAAGAGTCTTATTAGCAAATTGCATCCAAAGCAACATCTATATTTTCATTGTATGACCAAAAGTACATCCGCTGAAGATCACCTACCTACTTTTAAGGAAGGCATCGCTGATTTGGAGACCTTCAAGGTCAAATATAGTGAAGAAGATTTATGATTGATTTTATCATGCTTATTGCCTGCTTCATACACGTCTTTTAGAAAATCGAATTTGAATAGTCGTGACTATCGAAGAAGTATATGATGCTTTATCTTCAAAGAAAAAGATAAAGAATCTTGTAATATCCGGGGGCCATGGAGATCGTCTCATTGTTTATGGTGGTCATTCAAGGGACAAGTCAAAATTTAACTTCAAATTTTGTAATTATTGCAAGAAAAATGACACTTGATAAACGATTGTTATAAGTTGCAAAATAAATAAAAATTAACTGCAAATCAACAATCAGAAATTTCAGGGAAAGCAATTATTGCAGAAAATCATAATAGTGATATAGAGCTTTTACTTATGTCTGATTACAACTCCAAACCCGACGAGTTTCGAATTTTTTATACAACTTGCACTTTTCATATAATTTCTAATCGGGATTTGTTTTCAACATATAAAAAAGTTTTAAAAGATATTGTGAGGATCAATAATACACATTATCAGATAGCTGGTGTTGGCCGAGTCAGAATGAAGATATTTGATGTGATGGTTAGAACACTTGATATAGTGAGATACGTTTCAGATCTGAAGAAAAATATTATCTTCTTAAGTACTCTTGATTAAAAAGGGTATACGTATACTGTTGACGGTGGAGTCTTGAAGGTTAGTAAAGGAACCCGTGTTTAGTTAAAGGGACATAGAAAATCTTATTTATATATCTTGTAATGTTATACAGAATTTTTGAAAAATTGGCATATTTTAAGAACATGGGTAAATTTGGAGTTAGATTATGTACTGTTGGAGTCTAATTTGGGTCTTCTTTAAAAAATACATGTCAATCTAATTTAGAAATTATGGATAAATCTGCTTTGCCATCATCATCGACATGTCATTGTATTCAGTAGCTAGTAACAGACCCATTTTTGGCAATAAGATTCCACACAAGTACAATTCTACCGATTTAGTTGGTGCATTGAATGCGAGTAAGGGTATTGATTCTAATCAAGATCCTTTTTTGATGCATTTAGTTGTGATTCTCTTACAAGACTCGTTTCAGTCTTATTTGGTGGTCATTAGAATACTTTTGCTCCTAGATGGGTAGCAAAGATGGAGAATATTTCCAATTGAAAATTTTTTATGAATAATTTCGTTTGTGTTTTCTATTGAAAAGTTGAAGTTTATTCTTTACAGTGAAATTTGTTTTCAGGAGGAGAATTTTTTAAGTTTGTTCATTGTAGTGTAATTCGTGTCAAATTAGGGTGTGACCCAAATTTTACTTTGAAGATAATTTGGAATTCTAATTAAAGTCGATTTAAGAAGAAATCCTTTTGGAATGTTACGTTGGAATCCTATTCGAAATTTATTTGGCAAATCCTAGTTGAAGTTTTATTTGAAAACTCAATTGGGAGTTAGGAATTTGTATTGGACTTGAAGAGGTCAGAACATGGACGAGGGAATTTTCGGGCATCAATTTGGACAAAGGAACATAGTTTTTCTCGAGACACAACGCCTCGACGCTATACTGGCAGCGCCCCAACGTTGCGCTTGCCGCTCGACTACCATTTGAGCGGCGCTCGCCTCGAGCTAGCAGCTTTCCTGCGCGCTCAAGCGGTGGTGCTTTCCTGGTCCAATTCTGTTTCGCGTTTTAAGTTTTCGTTTTTATCTACAACTCTACTATTAAGATTTCGACATCCTCTATATATATATTTAACTCTTTATTGTATTTTAGATTAAGTTAGAAACATTGTTAACATAAAATCTTTATATTTTTTTTCCATATTATAATAAAATCTCAATTCTCTGTAAATTACATTGTTTTTGCATTATCGTGATCAATTATTTCATATTGTGGCTATAATCTCATATTTTTATTTTTATTTTCAAGAATGTAATATTGGATTAATATGGTATCATCTTCGTTTCACAATAAACATAAAGAATACCATGATAGAGAGTTCACACCAAGAACATAACAGCAAAAGTGGCTACAACATATGACATCTGTAGATACCATGTTAATAATAGGTAACCATGATAATAATCTGATGAAAAGTAGAAGGATATGGCATTTCTTACGTTAAGAAGGATCCTCATCTTATGGGTTATTATAAATTATAAATGACAAGTGGAAAACAACATGGTTTCAAATGCAACTTCAACATAGAACCACGGTACCTCAATTGTCACATCATGATGCTGTTTTGTGATTGGAGCTGTGCTATAATCCATAGGCGAGCTTTGCTTTGGTGGAATCAAGTCAGGGTCCCAACAAACAAAGTAAATGTCTCCATCCAAATCACTCCCGGAACATTCATTTGGGTGAGGTCTGTTATTAGAACAACCGAAACATTACAGAACATGATTAAACAGAAGATAGCAGAGTGAAAATATCACAGAGGGCAATTTTTTTAAGTAAAGTATGCTATTTTTGTTTATTCTAAAAAGGCCATTTTAGAATAGCACAATTTTCAATTAATAAAAAATCCACATTGGGACACTGCTTCATGTTTGTTCTACAGATTTAGAGTAATTCTTGACCCATAGTTGACACAAACAATTATTACCTGAATGCAATAGTCCCCATAAAGTTCTTGCAGATAAGATTAGTTTAGAAGCATTCAAGAAGTCATTTTACCTTCTTCCTTTTTGAGGGAAAACCACACAGTCCACCATGTGGTACAATGCTGGCACATCAACAGCTTCTAATCTACGGACATCACCAGGGTGCAAACATGGGTTTTTAGCAACCGAAACCTTTCCCTTAACAACGTAATTGTAGTCATCTGACGTATTGTCATAGAATCTAAGGAAATCCTCATAGAATCGTCGACGACCAGCACCAGAAAACTGAACAAATACCTGGCCATATTCTAAACTTTCTGTTTCGTCCATGCATCCCATCATCTGTCTAGCTTGTGGAACAAATATTCTAGATTTCACCCTCAAATCTAGCAACTTCGATGCGCGAAAAGTTTGTAGCATCATAGAGAGAAATGGTTCACCATCAGGCAGATAACCACACTTTAGCATTTCCTTCAGAATGTTCGTATTTTCTCCCGGAGACATCAAATCCAATGCCTCCTCTGCCTTCAATGGATGAACTAAAATACTATCCAGCTGAGCTACTGCTTCTCTTTGCTTCTTCTCAAAGACATGATCCTCGACTCCAAGAGTAGATAAAAGAGAGATAATTTGGCGATTCAGAAAACAAGGTTGATATTTACTCCATGCTAAAACATCTAATTTTGTATTGTCTGACTGATACTTTAACATGCTCGATCTCAATGACAACTTCCTTCGTGAAGATGGATCAACAGCCACAACACCTTTGTAGCCACCATACCTGATCTGAAAGGCTGAAGGAAAAGAATTTTTAAGTCCACATTTCATGGCGACCTTCTGAGCAAACTCAGCGGATATCTTCCCAATTCCATCAGAAAAGATTCCTCCTCTTAATGCCTCTATATCGGGAATAAATTCAATCTCATCGTCCTCAACACTTAAAGTTTCTATAGAGGATCCAAAAGATTGACCAAGTCTGGCAGCATATTTTGCCACATTTCTAATGGAACGAAAATCACCCATCCACCTACGGATATCATCAGCATTATCAGTAGCTGTTGAAGCAAACATCCAAGCAGAACTATCCTTCAACTGACTTGAGGAAAATGCAAGAAAATCAAATTTCTTATCACCAATAACAATGCCATTTCTAAGTGTTGACAATATCCTTTCATAAATCTCTGTTCTTCCATTCTCATTCCCAAAAGCTACCCTGGGGGATAGTTCAGTAGAATACATTTTATCCCACTCTTCATCCACAAAAGAAACACGAAGAAAATTATCAATGTCTTTTTGATAATGCCGTAACACGCGGTTTGACATATTCACTTCAGGACCGGAGAAATACACTTTGCTTGGAGTTACTTGAACCTTGCGTACATATACCAGTCCATCATCTAAACTAATAGCTGGTGATTTTGGTAGCCATCCAATCTTGCGGTACTTGTCATACTGCTCCTTGAGCCAGCTCGCAGGATCATAGCAGCATTCCTTTAAATTATAAAGTTTCTCTAGAGCATACTCTATATACCCAATGTCTATTCTCTGTGGATCAACCAACATAAAAAAATTGACATCTAGGTTCGGCCCCGGAAGACATCCATGTTGTACCAAATTGCAAACCTTAAACAATATATTACACGGCAACTTAATTCCTTCAGGAGGAAGCAGAATGGGAACTAGGGATGAATTGTCACAAAAGGGAGAACCAGTCTCCAAACTGAATTGGTTTTCACTTTCCTTGTAGTAAGCAAAATTATCTGGGAAATTCGGAAGCTTCATGCCATGCGAGATCTGCAAACACAAGCCCGAAGATTGTCCAATACATGATGGAGTAAAATCTGTTGTTCTGATCCACTGATCATCTGGAGTTTCCTTAAAATAGCTATAAACAGATTCATTAATCTTCTTGTAGATCTTGGGAGCACCAAATAACTACACATTGAAAGAGTGAAAACATTCATCAACATTCATTTCTAGCTTTCAGATAGAAAATGAGAACACATACATTTGTAGTAGCTTTCTAAAACGTATAATGAGAACACATTCACTTCTACCTAATTTGTTTTATTTTGTATTTTATGGGTAAACTCACGTTTGATTGAAGAATTGGAGAAAAAGAGCCAAAAATAGTGAAAAATGGCTAAATTCAATTTATGGGGACCAAAGTGCAACAATTCAATAGTTGAGTTGAGCCACAAAATGAAGATCGAAGATGCTACGGACTCAATTGGTTTAGTTATTTATTGATTTTCTTGATTGATTTTGCATTTTCATTGCATTATTTAATTGTTTGGCTATTAATTAGATAATTAGTTATTTAGTGTACTATTGAGAGACTCGCAATAAGTTTAGAACGCGACAAAATTAACATATGCAGATAGAATTAGGAATAATCTTTATCACATATGCAATCACATGAATATCTACAATTTAATGCATTTTGGTCATATGAATTCGGACTAGGGATATGATTGAGTCGTGATTAAAATAAACTTAATTTGTCTTGGAAAAGATAATTAAATACACTAGCATTATCGATTGTCATGAATGTATGAAATTGACTAGATTAAGAATCAATTTTTTTTTTATTTAAAGAGAATTGGATATTCGTTATTTCACAATTTTTTATTGAGAAAATTGATAAAAAATGACATTTTGCATAATATGTGAAAATAATGATGAAAATGTCAAGAATGAAAGATAATGACGTTTTCTACAATAGTAGTGAAATGTGTGGATGTTATGTGCTAATTACCTGTTAGTATAATGTTGAACCTTACTTTATGAAATTTTGATACTAAATATATAATATTGTCACTTGGGCAATTGTTTGGTGTTGAATGTTTATTATGCTCTTAATTGGACGGTTTAAGAAAAATTTTCAAATTAAACCATTTAAAATGATTTGAAATTTTTCCAAACAAAATCAAACAAGTGCAATTTCTAAAACAAACCAAACCAATCCAAACCACATTTTTCTATTTGGTTCGGTTTAAAACCATGATTAACACACACATAGTCTAAAATTTTACTTTGAAATATAAAAATAGTGTCATTAAAAGTATTACAAACCAAAGTTCTTATCATTATAATGCAATAACATGATAGAAACATTTTAATCTCTTAGTTGATACTAATTGATGCAACGTTTGCAATAGTAACATATGACTCCTTTTCTCCATAAAAAATAAAAATATAGTATATGAATTCATTGATTATAGTTAAATGATATAAAAAACTAATAAAAGGAAATGAATAAAAAGATCAAATACAATAATATCTTCTATAACTTTTAGTGAATTATCTAATACTTTTACATCATCCAAATATTGACGAATCACTATAAGTTTCTAATTACTATGCAACCAGTTTTTAGAATAAATCACCGCCTCAACTATATTTGCACTCAACTATCAATAAAAGCAAACAATAACTAAAGAATAAGAAAATATGGATAATTGGCCTGAAAAATTTAGTTGAAATTCGAAAAAATTATTAGTAAAAGGAAAAAATTTGCAAATTTGAATCAAAATATCGATATGATTATCTTTTCAATTGTAATGGACGAACGATGAATATGGTCCAGCACTAGTTGTTCGATATTTCTCCCAATTTGAGAGTTTTGCATCCATAGTTGTGATGATTGATTAATATTTGAGGATGATTTGATTAATTAATTAATTAGGATGGATAATTGTCCATTTAGGTATTGGGTTTAATTGAGTTATGTCTAATATGGATGTATTTTTTAAATGTGATATGTTAAGTTTTAATTTGGTTGGATAAAATTTAAATTAATTTATTTTCAGATATTTATTTATTTTGTAAACTATTTATAAAGATTGAAACCTAAACCAAATTAATTCGAATTGATTTGTTTTGATTCAAAACCAAAACATTGGCGGTTCCACGTGGATCCAAACCCACGGTTTCAAATAAGGGGTTTCGATTCGATTTTGCAGTTTCACGCTTTTGTTGTTCAGCCATAGCTAGGAATAATGTCTAACTCTTGCATGATCCAATTGACGTCCTTCTATTTTAAATGCATTGCTTTGCATACAAATTCGAGATAGGAATATCGTCGGATCATGGTTAAGAATATGTTTTATTGATGTCGGGAGGAACTATTGAACATGATGGAAACATTGATCTTCATATCATATAATTTGTCAAATTGAGTTATTAATATTAAGGTAGATGAACGCAAAGGAGATACGAAATCCTAGTGCTTTATTAACTAATCAAGTAATCTTACATGCTTCCTACAACTTAGATTACATTAGTCAATGAGTTTAGGTTGTTAATATCACCTCACTTCACCTAGTTATTGTGATTTTACATTCGATTAGAGCTAGAGTTAGTTGAGAGCTACGCTGGATAATAATTCTTCATGGCATTGATACTTGGACTCACGTCCATTAAATTACTTGTTCACAATTCATACACTTGCGAGATAAGAATCGATAACAATGGGCTTAGGAAAAAAAGATATGATTCTCAAGTGAAAACATATGGAATTAGTTTCATGTTTAGATAAGTTGTGCTAATGATTATTTTAAGCACATTTATGTTTGGGATCTATTTACTCTAAACCGAAACCAAAGTGACGAATTGCCGAAATACTCTTTATGTTTGGGCATCTATCTAAGTACTATTAAAGTAAAATGGTCTTCCCTTGGTCAAAGCAAAAAATAAGCACTAGCCCAATCAAAAAATGGTCTTCCCTTGTGCTTATTTTGTATCATTTGCAAAAAAATGAGCATTTTTTAAGCCCAAACATGTTTGGAAATTTTCTCATAAACATGTTAGCCCACCAAAAAATGTTCAAAGAACACCAATATAGGTCAAATATATATATATATATATATATATATATATATATATATATATATATATATATATATACAAAACATGGCTCTTTCAAATGGAAACAGTGATAGGAAAATACTCAATAAACTAACCTGAATGAGGAGAAGCCTTGCAGTTTGACCTGGTGGACAATACAGAACAATCTGCCATATGTTCTCGTACGAGAGCTGAAGCTTGTAATTAACAGAATTATAGGAGAAAAGGAAGTACATTTTCTTCTGATCAATTCCAAATTTAACGGAAACATTTGTGTGTTTCCACAGCACAGAAAATTTCTCTCCCGATATTTGACATCCAAAATTTAAAGTTACACACTTACACATTCCATTTCATGCATGTATGTTCTAGGATTTTTCATGAAGTCAATACCCTGCCAAGCCTTCAAATAAGAATTATCATAATAATGTAGGCACCTTGTTTTTGCCAAATTTATAATTCTATCAGCCTGCGTGCTATTCTGAAATTGAACTTTGGCATATGCCCTTCGCCCTCCTTTACACTGCTTTACATCTAAGGCAACTACACTTCCTTGGTCCGTACATTTCTCCAAGAATGTCTTAACTGTTTCGGCAGCAACAAGGGAAGGGAAGCCGGATACCTGAATTGTCTTTCCCATATGGCTGAATGGTAACTGCAGTTTGGTCAGGAAATAATAATTAGTAGAACAAGATCTGCTTCTTTTATAAAACGTACAACCTATCTATTGAAATTATCATTGTATGAAAACAGCATTGAAGTCCTTGAGGGAAGAAGAATGGAGGAAGAGAGAGGGAGAGGGAGAGGGGAAGAGACAGACAAAAGACCCCTACATAGTGAAAACAATTACAACATAAGAGTCCCCCTTCCCTCGAAGCATTACATACTCAAAAAGATGCACATATCAAGTGTGTGTGAAATAGAAATATACTTACCAAGAAAACGAACAGATTTCTTCAACTGATTGTGAGAATTGAGAACTACTTATAATCACAATGGCTTCCTCGAGAAGACTTTATGATGATATATTGATGCTCTTTGTATAACCGAAAGCAAACTATTAGGGATTGTTTGATTGCAAGCATGGAAATAAAATAAGTGTGTATTTGATTGACTTTATTTTTTATTGAAAATGTCTTCTTTTCATCAAAGTTCTTGCTTTTGGGTGTTTCATTGACATTTTTTTTTCATGAAAAATATTTTTCAAAAGTTAATCATGTGATCATATTTTCTCCAATAATAATAATAATAAAATTCTTTAGGAAGGAGTAGATTTTTATTTTTCAGGTGATTCACACTCTCTTCTACCAATCAATAAAAGATGGACAAATATAATATTTTTCAAGTTGAAAATTAAACCAATCGAACATATTTAAATAATTTCTAGACAATTGAATTGCCTAGAACGTTCATATTTTATAGAACTAACTGTAAATGGGCGGAGAGTCAATCCAAATCGATTTTTAAATTTTCCAAATAGTCATTTAACTTTAACATTTAGCCCATGTTTGGTGTAGGTTAAAAAATTTGATAAATATTTAACTCAAAGTCAATAACTAATTTTAATCACATAAAATCAGTCAATGTGGAGTTTACTTACTAGCTCGATGATGCATTACAATTAAGAACTAAGTTACTTGTACATTACTTTTGTGCATCATGGTCCATGGATGCCATTCCATGATATAGTAAAAATAAAGGTTATTAATTGTTTTAAACGTTGTTAAAATCAATGGCAAAATTGTGTGTCGTATTATGAAGTATAAACAAAGTTGTCAATCATAATGTAAGTTTAGCAAAATGGTACGATTAAATTCTTACACAAAATTTAGTCTTTTCCAATACACTTCTCGATATATCAAGAGTAATCACTATTTTTTGGACATATCACACGACTCCAATAAAACCAAATGGTTAAACCTTCAACCATGTCGTCGTCTCAATTCCTCCACCTCCATCGAATCCATTTTCCCCATCCCCATCAACTCGATTTCCTCCTAACAAGAACCTTTAAAAATTGGGAAGAAATAAATAAAGATAGATGAATTTTCTTCAAAAACAACAGTAACGAAGATGGTGGAGGCTTCCTCCACCTACCAATAGGTTAGGTTGGATACGTTAGGGTTAGGCATTGGGTTTGGGTAGTTGTATGGATCGAGAAAGATAGAAGTTTTCTCATCTGACATGTTTTTGGATGAACATCGTTAGAAGTCCTTTCAGTGCACATTTATTAAAGATTTGGGATCTCCATTGCACATTTTTGAAAGATTTGGACTTTTATTGAAACTAAACACAAACTTTTTACCAACTAACAGATTTTTGAATGAAAACCATCGAGGGATCCTTTCATCGCTCTAGTTTAAAAGATTTGGGACTAGTTTAAAAATCAAAACTCGCACATTTTTCTAAATGTTTGGAACTGTAGTAGCAACTATGGCTAATATTAATATTTGAATGTAATCCTATCTTGATCCGATACGTAAGTGTAAAAAAGAGTAATTCATTATGTCAATGTGATTTAAATATGTAGTTTATGTAATTGGATTAGTGAGAAAATAGCGAGCATTTGCTAACTCGTTAGACAAAAAATATACTTTATCCTTCTTGCAAACGCTATTTTGCTTTACTCTTTTCCAATCATCTAACTTTTAATTTTATGATTCGCAATATGTTTAGATTTTCTGTAACTTTCTTTTCTTAATTTTTGTTTTTACTAAGATAAGCTTATTTACAAAATTGTAATTATAATTTTTTTCTCATATTTAAGTTAAATTACTTCACATGTGGTGTTACTTTGTGAGATTCCAAAATGCAAAAGGGACTCAAGAACAAGAGGACACTACCATAATAATTCTTTTATTACATTTATGTCAACAAATAAATATGATAACTATTGTAAATAAATCAAAGCCCTTGTTTTGTGGGGATTGAAAGTATATTTTTAGTAGATTTTGCTAAAATGTATAGTTAAAAAATTATTAATCCTGAAATTAATTATTAACGTTAACTTAAATTAACACCAAACATGGACAAGGTGAATGGAGAACATAAGAAAACAACATAAAATCAAAAAGTAGAACACTACTAGCATCATTCACTTTATTAGTTAAGAACTTGGGTTCCAAGCAATGAAAAGAGTAACGTTGGGAAGATGGTTAGCTCCATTTGATAACCATTATTTTTAATTCATAAAATATTTTCAATTGAAGTCATCCTTGATATGACTAAAACTAATGAGACTTGCTCGAGCGGATGTTAAAACCCGACGAAACATTGATATGGATGACGTTGCTTGAATTTGGTAAGCGCGATTTCACTCTAAAAGTCTGTTTGACAGCCATTTTTCCCTAGATTTTCAGCCGTTCTCTGCCCGTTATCAGCCGCAATTTTGGACTTCTCTCTCTCACTTCACTTTGGCAACGGACTGAAAATTGCTTTTAATTTTGGCAAATATTGCTGCTAGACAGGACCTAAGTAGAAAAATGCAAGTTGATAAAAGAGACCTCGTTTTTGAGTTAATTTTTCGCGCGGGTTGTTGAATGACTCATTGCTTTAAGACATTTCCATAGTCCATGTAGGTCGTATGTGTGATTATTTGTGCTTTGCATTAACACCAACTGTTGGAGTTGTTCGAATGGAAATAATTATGAAGTCTTGTGACTTGATTGAGACTTTTTAAGGTTGGAAAATTATTTGTAACTTCGCTTAAAGTTGGGTGACCTCCTTAAAATTTTACCTTTAAAAGAAAAAGAAACAAAGAGAAAGGACAATGTTGTACTATTATCAACATTGTTAATTCTTATCTTCCACAAAGACTTGAAGAAGTCTACTCTCAATCTTGTGAAACAAAAAAGTTACAGCTTACAAAAGGGGATTCTTTCCCAGCCAATAGGCTCAACTGCGCTTTGGAAATAATGCACCATCGAATGGTTGAAGTCAAAAGGTGGTTGAAAATAATTTCTCCCAATCACGTCGCGTCGTACGAATTTATTTTCTTAGCTTGTAAGTAAAAAAAAATTTAAGAATAAGCCCGTGTTTGATAACCATTTTTGGCCAAAATGAGAATGAATTTTTCACCCGTTATATGTGTTAGTGGGTCCCATGTGCAGCAGCTTTTGCATATGGCAGCAACATGTTTTCACATTTGCCATCACTTGTCTCACAAAAAAATTATTTGAAATGGCAAGTTGGTAATTTCACCAAATTTGGCCAAAAAAAGGGGTAGCTCCTTCTAACACGATCATTGTATAATGTGTGAAATTTTTCTACAAATGGGGTAAAAATGGTTACCAAACATAGGCTAAACAACACTTTATTTGTTAAAAATTTTAAAGTAACATCTACATTAATTTTTTTTTACTAGTGAGCGATGAAAAAGTTGTACAAGCATATTTGGAAAGCATTATAAGTGATTTATAAACGCTAATGTGCAAACTTTAATAGCAAGGGATGACACGTTCTTTTGTCCTTCTGATTCCACTGGTCTGGGAAAGAATTGAAATTGAACTATGATATCATAGGAATCTATATTTACTTTATCTGTAATTTCCGTTTGATTATCTTCTTAACTATCCCTTACTAAAATGTATATTTGAAAAATTAATCAAAGTTGTGGATTCCGTAAATGAATGGTAAATATTAATTATTGATTTGACTAAAATCTTTATCAACTTTTTAAACCATAATAAACAGGGGCCAAGCGTAATGATAATATGAAAATTATAATTGGAGTCCGAATTTATTGAAAGTATAGCAATTTGGTCATCAAACTTATTACCTTTGTATTTTTTTTTTTTTTTTGAAAACAATTTTTCAAAATGATAAAAAGAACGCGTTTTCAACAATCTCAAAATGAACACTCAAAATATAAAATGAATTCAAAACTGAAACACGAAGAGAACAATCCCTAATTTTTTAAAGAATATGTGATTAAAAAAAAAAGATTTTGGGTTTAGTATAATATTATTTTATGAGGGAATATATTGGTTAAAATGAATTTTAAAAAAATATATTTTCTGAAAGGGTAATTAGTTCAAAACGTCAATGTCTTTCATTTTTTGCATTTTCACCATTTGTAACACATTTGATTGTGCAAAAAGTCATCTCCATCAATTTTTCTCCAATTTTTCATTTATAAGTAAATGGTATTTCGTCTTTCTTTTCCATTTGAACCCATTTTTTTTTTCCGTGTGCGTAAACCTTTTAAAAATAACCATTTAATTTGTGGATTCAACCAAGTTTATTGGAGGGAAGAGAAATGGCTGTGAAAGATTTGAATGGATTAATTATGTTCAAAATTTCTTGTGCATGGGATTGCCCAGTCTCTGCAACTTGATTAAACTCTACAGAAAAGAAACGAGACAAAAACCAACCCCATCAATCAAATGACAGTAAGAATCGGAAAAAGAAGTACGTGATAGTGTGTATGAAGGCAACCTGTTGAAGAACAGAAAGATGGTGTGGGTGGTAATGGTGACTTGAACCCACAAATCAAATGTTTTTTTTTTCAAAGGTTTACACACACGAACAAATGGGTTCAAATGTTCCTGGGTTCACACGTGGAAGAAAGAGGACAAAAAGTTTATGACGAAAATACCCTTCACTTAAATGAAAATTTTGGATGAAAATTGATCAAAAGAACTTTTTGAACAATCAAATATGTAATTAAGGGTGGAAATATTAAAAAAATGAAAGGTACGAATGTTTTGCACAATAATAGTTAAATGTAGACACATTTTATGCTATTACCCTTTTTGAAAAACGAAACCCAAATGAGAGTCAAGTAAAAGTCAACAATTAATTTTTATTGTGCATTGCATGGGATCCACAATTTTTCAATTACACGTTTCATCAAATTTATCAAAATCTACCAAGAGTCTTATTTTTATCTAAACCAAACACCGGCTTATTCTTTTTTATCATTAAGGAATTATGTTCTTTTCTTGATTAAAGCAAGTGTCTAATCTCATTCATCAATATCGTGCATTAGATCTTTGTCAATTAAGCAAAGGGATCCCCAAGACCATGACACCGAACTTTGAAAAGAAAACGCAAAGCTAGTCAAGGTGTGAACAGCTCAATATGTTTATGTTAGGTTTATATTTTGTATGGGCGATTATGTGAACAAATTGACCAACTTGAACAGTTATAAAAGTTTAGGGACTAAATTGTACAATTTCATAGTTAATAGATTAGTTTAGGGTTTGGGGTTATATGTTTGAAACAAGAAGAATTCACGTTGGATTTTCGTTAGCTGCTCGCCGGAGTGTTGCTCGAGCGACTGAATCAGAAAGTTCCTCGCTCGATATTCGCCCCCATGTCGCTCAAGCGACAGACCTTTCGCTCGAGCGAAGAAGCCCTCTCGCTCGAGTGACGTATTATAATGAAAAATCTAATTTTCCTTTTCCGAGTTTTTTACTTGGCCCATATAACCTAATTCGTCCAACGTATATATTGAAGGCGACGTATTTCTTGAATGAGAAATTGAACAACATATTTCAAGAAGAATACATCTTTCACTAGATCCAAAGTTCAATCCTTCAATTCATATGTGCCTCTTTCATTGAAAACATCAAAACTATCAAATCAAACACTGAATTGGTTTCATCGCTTGGATCTGCTGCAAGATTGTGTCGACAACTATGCTGCCTTAAAGATCAAGGAAGAGTTTGAAGAACGAGGAGTTCTTGGGGAAGATCTACAAGAGATAAATTGCGTAAAGAGTCAGGATTGGAGTTCGTGTGCTCATTCCAGGAGGACTGCTTTACAAAGAAGAGTCAGGATTGGTGTTAGTGTGTACATTCCAGGAGGGCTGCTTCATACTTCAGACAGGAGATCAGAAAGCTTGTATTGTCAACTTTACTGGTGGTCTGTAAGTTATATTGACAATTTATAGTGGATCTTTGACTGGCAAAGTGCCCGAAATTTTTCCCACGTTGGGTTTTTTCGTGAACAATTCTGGTGTTGTTTATTACTTTATTTACTGCTTTGGCATAACTGCGGTATTTCAAGATAGGTTAAATTGACTTGTTTGACTAATCACCTAGACATAATTAACCTATGACTTGTTGCTTGTTAATTAAGTTTTAATTCCGCATTTACACCTAATCACCCCCTCTAGGTGTAGTAGGGTCGAATCTTACGTTTCTCAATTGGTATCAGAGCCCAATCTCATGTCCTGACCCTCATTTTGATTGTCTAGATGAGTAGTTCGTTGTCTGTGCCACCATATTTTGATGACAGTAATTATGCCTATTGGAAAGTGCGTATGAGAGCTTTCCTGAATGTTTTGGATGAACGTGTTTGGATTTCCGTGCAAAATAGGTGGACTCCACCTTCAACAAATGCTGATGGTGTAGTTACACTCACTGACATTTCTTTATGGACTAAAACTAATCGGATAAGTGTAGCTGGAATAGTAAAGGTTTACATACTTTGTTTATGGCGGTGTCTCCTAAAGAGTTTAGGAGAGTGTCTATGTGTAAGACTACTAAGGAGATTTGAGATATTTTAGAAACTACCCATGAGGGCACTAAGATTGTGAAAAACTCAAAATTACAAATGTTGACTTCTAGGTTTGAAGAACTTAGGATGAATGATGATGAGAGGTTTGATGAGTTCTATGCTAAACTGAACGATATTGTGAACTCTAATTTCAATTTAGGCGAACGGATCACCGAGTCAAAAATCGTTCGTAAAGTTCTTAGATCCCTACCTGAGAGGTTTAGACCTAAGGTAACTACAATTGAAGAAAGTAAGGACCTTGATGCCCTTAAAATAGAAGAACTCGTTGGTTCACTCCAAACCTATGAATTGACCTTAGCACAGCCCAAGAAACAGAAGTCCATTGCTTTGAACACCCGTAGGGAAGACAATTCTGAGTCTAGTGATGTAGAGTCCCTTAAAGGAGAAGAGATAGCCTACTTCGTAAAGAAGTTTAAGAAGGCCTTGAGAGATAGACCTAAACCACAACCTAGACAAATGAGCCCTCCTAGAAGATTTCATAAGGAAAAACGTGATAAGAGTGGTGGTAAAGGGACTAATGGTGAACTCCAGTTGGTTAGATGTCATGAGTGCCAGGGGTTTGGACACTATAGGAATGAATGTCCTAATCTTAAGAAGAGTTCGACAAAGGATAGAGGTAGAGCCTTTGTTGCTACACTGTCTGATGATGACTCTAGTGAGAGTGAACCGAGTGTGCAGTCTGAATGTGAGAAAGTAGGGAAGTACATGGCCTTTGTATCTTGAGTAGATAATGAATCTGATAAGGCAAGTGAAAAGACTGGGTTGAGATCGGTAATGAGGCCCCAGATGACGAGGATAATCTTCGAGTTGTGTGCCAGGAGCTATACCAGGAGAGTTTTAAGATTAAGAAACTCAACCATGCTCTACTTAAGAAGATTGATTCATTAGAGTGTGAAAAAGAGAGACTTGTTGGTGAGTTTAAGGAGTCGACTAGTTCCCCGAGTGAGTTGAGATGTATCAATGAAAGGTTAGAAGGGATGGTTAAGACCCTCATGAGTGATCTAGAAAAATCCAATTCTCAACTTGAAGCGTTGTCAAATGGGATTAAGAAGTTTGATAGTCTTTTAGGTATGAACAAGGCTGTTGGTGATAGACGAGGTCTAGGTTATGTTAAGAACAATTCCAATTCTGCTAGTACCTTTAAGACTTCTTTTGTTTCTACTTCTACTCAGCCACACATTTCTAGAAATCCTGATCTGAGAGCTAAGAGTGTCATAAGACAGAGAACTCCTAGGGCCCGTAAGAACACTGCACCTCAAGTACGTTCTCAACAATCATATGTGTCTGAGCTTAGATTTGTACCCACTTGCCATCGCTGTGGTGTATTGGGTCACATTAGGTCTACATGTCATATGCGTGTTCGCAGGGAGAGAAATCAGGATATTCCCGATCAGTTCAATTATCCTTCCAGTCAAGTTCTTCAACTGACTGAGATGATCTCTCAATTGACTAGGGCTACCTCCACGGCTAAGAAGGCATGGGTCAAGAAAGTTGATCTCGACCGTATGGCAGCTGTTGGTGCTTATGCACCACACTGATCCCATGCGCGAGCATCATCTGCATGCATTGTCAATTGCATTGGTGCACCTTGCATTCATCAGACACTTTGCATGCGTTTAATTGTTTTGTGCTTTGTTTTATTGTCTTTGTTTTATTATTTGCTGCCTACGTTTCTTTTGTTTTGTTTTTGCTTATGTGAGTATTTCATTCAAAATTGAAAAATTCAAAAAACATTTAAAAAATTTAAAACAAAAAAAGGTGTGTTTTCCCTGCTTAGTTTGTTTTGTGGACTACTACATCATGTATGTGAAACTTGGCAATGCATGTTGAGTATGAATATGCATTTATCTGATGAATAGTCTGCATTCCTTCACATGATTGCTGTTTTCTCTGAAATATTTAGTATATGTCTAATCATGTATTCTTTGCACTGCACATACTATGATCATGTAAATAGGATTTGACCGCATGTGTAAGATTTAGGATGTCTGTCACTTGTTGATAGAGTAACTCTGTACGTGAATTGACTAATTGTGTTAGACCTAAACTCATGTATATACCCCCTATTGATGAAACATGATATATGCTCATTCTCTTAATGTTCTTTTTCGAGACTATTTGACTCGAGCAATTAAGCCTGTGGGGTATCTCTATACCTGGTGCCTATGGTCAACTGACTTGGGTCAAAGCCTCGCTACAGGGGTTATCTTAGTTTCTCAATGAATTAGAACCTGCACTTAAGATGAAAGAAAAGGAAAAAAAAAAAATAAATAAATAAATAATATTAAAAAAAAAAAAAAAAAAATATATATATATATATATATATATATATATATATATATATATATACAGAAATGATCTAATGAGCACCGGTGCTCATCTTATCCTAAGCACCGATGAGTTGGCACATTAATTCATTGGTGGATTGGAACTCACAAAATCTTTATCCACCAATGAATTAATGTGCCAACTCATCGGTGCTTAGGATAAGATGAGCACCGGTGCTCATTAGATCATTTCTGTATATATATATATATATATATATATATATATATATATATATACATAAAATATTGGTACAAAAACATGTTTATATTTAGGGGGAGGAAAAGTTGTGTTTGGATCATCTCAGATGAGCTTTGTGTGTAGGTCCTAACGTGCTTAATAGTTTGACTTTCATAAGTAGGGAATAGAACTATTGACAGTAATTTTTGGCATGTCCATTCTCACAAAATTAAGGTTTGGAGTCTGATTTACTTGGAATTAGTGACACATCACACACGTGAGTCACATATACAACTTACTCCAGTTAAACTTGATCTATGTGTGTGGGACATCACTTATAATCTTAAATTTGACATATTTATGTTCAACTGCATTTTCTAGTTGACCAATATGTTGAAGTTCGTGTCATGTGTTTATTTTTAAAAAAATCGAGTGGTGCTAAAATTGAAAGTTTTGAAAAAAGGGCTATATTTGTCAATTTATGAAAATTGTTCTTAAAATTGGATTTTTCAAAATTCTGGTGCTATTTGTGACATTTGAGCTTTCGCTCGAATATCGCTCGAGCGACACTTTCAAAGTCACTCTCGCACGAGCTTCGCTCGACCCTCGCTCAAGCGAAGGTTGTTTTTAAAACATGACTGAACCTTAATTTTTACTCAATTTTCTCGCAATTTTCTCCCTTTTCTCTACACTTGCTCATCACATCGAACCATTTTCTTCAAACTAAGTGTGTGGGGACTCAATTGGGATTTCATATCCATCAATTTCATCAATCAATTTCGCAAATTTCAAAGGTCAATCCTTAAAACCCTAGTTTTAGATATTTTGGGGGGTTTTGTGATTTTCGTGGTTAATTGCTTTAATTTTTCACTTCACTCCACAAGTTTTGAGTTGGTTAATGATATGGGATTGCTATTTCATCAATGTAAATCGATTTGTGCATAACTTTGATGGTTTTTGGACATTACATTGAATGTGGTTCATATCACTTGCATTTTGCCCGGTTTTTGTTAATTTTGATGGAGATTGGGATATGTTTAGTTGATGGTATACTAGGTTGTGATGCTAGGATGATGGGTTGGCCATGGGTGCTTTGGATTATGCATTGAATGTGTTGAATCTTCATTGCACGCCAAGTGTTCATGTGTTTTCAGGCATCACTTTGCACACACAAGTCATATTCCATCCTATAAACATATCTATGCACTCACATGTCGTTTTGAAGTCGATATGACTTAAGTTTTGACTTAGTGACATGACACTGCAGTCACTACACTATGCTC
Source organism: Fraxinus americana (assembly GCA_035079005.1). Classification (NCBI taxonomy): domain Eukaryota; kingdom Viridiplantae; phylum Streptophyta; class Magnoliopsida; order Lamiales; family Oleaceae; genus Fraxinus; species Fraxinus americana. The sequence goes on from CM068707.1 coordinate 48,254,313, forward strand.
ATGCACTGCCTACTTTAACACGTTTGCATTATTTTGTGTGCATATGACATATGTTTACATCGTTTTGCATTGTTTTGAGTGCTTGATATATATTTGCATCGTTTTACATGCATTGTCGCATTCTTGCATCGTTTTGCGTGTTTGCTTCACTGTTACATCATTTTACGCATTTTCATGCATCTGACTGCATGACTGCTCATGTCGTCTACATTCTTTTTCGTAGCATCTCTTGACATGTTTGTTCTGCAATCATGTTCCAAATGCCGCCGAAGAGAGCCAGGACCACCACTCAGCAGCCCAGTGGATTTTCTTCGTATAGTTGGTCGCGGTTCATTTCTTCACTGCTTATGAGGTTTTTTCTTCTCAGTTCTCTAATCGTCCAGTCCTCGTAGAGCATGAGGTTATTTTAGGTGACCTATCCCCCGACATTGCTGCCATTTTTGTTTCTCAGAGTTGGGATACTTAGTTGACTGGGTTGGTTCCCCCTCCTAGTCTTTTAGTTCAGGAGTTTTTCGCGAACATCCACGAGATTTGCGATACTTCTTTCTGAGTCTATCTTAGAGGTACTACTTTTAGGCTCTCTCCTAATGTTTTGGTTGCGTCTCTTTATATTCCTCCGGTTCTTCACCCGATTTTTCCCTATCTTTCGGCTGAGACCAGCCCTTCTGACTCAGTAGTTTACTCTACTCTTTTTGATACCCCACTAGCAGGGGGTTCGACTGCGGTTCGCACTGGATCGCTTCCGACCGAGCGCCAGGTTCTGTTGCGCATTGTGTGCACGAACCTGTGGCCGCTCACACACACTTCTTCTTTACCTTCTAATAGGACTAGATTTCTTTATGCCCTGATTCACGGTGACTTACTTGACCTTCCTACCTTTTTGTACCAGAATATTCTTAGCACTTTCCGAGGCCCTGATCGTTGGATAGGTCTTCCTTATGCTTGTCTTATTCATCATTTGGTCACTACCCTTTACGTTGTCTTTCCCGAATGTCCTTTTTGTCGGTTAGGTGGACCGATTGGTCTTGTTACCGTTTCGCAGAATCGATCTCATGCTTCTTCTTCTTCTACTCCTGTTGAGCCTACCGATCCAGTAGTGCCCGTAGATCCCATTGATGATCTTCTTTCTGCTGATCCGCCCTCCATTTCGCCATCTGAGGCTCCATACACTTCGGGTATCCCTTCTTCTACGTCTTCTTCTGTCCCTCCTGCCTCTTCTGCTGTTGATCTCATGGCCGCCTTGATGGCCCAGATGTTTACTATGATCAGTCGAAGGCTCGGCTGCTTGCAGAGGTGACTCAAACGAGGGCAGAGATCACTGCGCTGCGTGGTGAGGTTATAGATGTTCAATGACAATTGCGCTGGATGCGAGAGCACTGGGAGTACGAGAGTGATGAGATTAATGGTTTGGATGGAGATGATGCTCCTGCCTCATAGATAGGGATACTGCTGTAGTTGACATTGATATTTGTGTTGATAGCAGTTAAGCTGATTCTTGTTATCGTATAAACTTTTTATAGCCCTTCTTTAGTTATTGGAATTTTCATTGTCATTTGTTGTGTGTTTTTGCTCCATTTCTTCGGCATTTGTGACAAAAAGTGGGAGAATTTCATAGTAAGGGGGAGATATATATAGACATTTCATGTCTAGAGTAGCTTTTTACATATTGATATTTATCATATGTCTTTGAGGGGTCGTTGGGGTGAGACATAGATACTGTATAGACACTTTATGTTTTACATTTGATTTGATCTTTTGCATATATCTTGTGGGGTCGTTGGGGAGAAACATATATACATGTTCTACGCTTTAACACTTAAGAGTCTGTAGTAGTGGTATTACATTTGCTTTGCATATCATGCACTGAGAGGGAGCATGCGCATTGCAACTGTGTTGCATTTCATGCATAACTGTTTGAGTTTTTCTTGATGTTTTATGATATTAATGTGCTTATGGTGTCTTGGTTAACATTAATACTGCATCTTAAACTAGTTTGCTTATTTCGCTGACTATGCTTCTAAGTACTTTATTGTTTATTTCCTGTATCACGTGCTTTTATACTGGTATGTGAGTTTTTGATTTCAGGATACAGGATTAACAAAGTGGAAGCAGCATTGGTTGTTTTTGTTGGACTTGGGTAGTTTGGATAGGTTGTTGTTATTTTGTATTGTGTTTTGTCACGGAATGTTAAAGGGGGACTTTGTTAGGTTTATATTTTGTATTGGTGATTCGTGAACAAATTGACCAACTTGAACATTTATAAAAGTTTATGGACTAAATTGTAAAGTTTCATAGTTGGTAGATTAGCTTAGGATTTGGGATTATATGTTTGGAACAAGAAGAATTCACGCCGAATTTTCGCTAACTACTTGCCGGAGTGCTGCTCGAGCAACTGTCGCAGAAAGTTCTTCGCTCGATGTTCGCCCCTTGTCGCTCGAGCGAAGAAGCCCTCTTGCTCGAGCAACGTATTATACTGAAAAACTTAATTTTCCTTTTTCGAGGTTTTTACTTGGCCCATACAACCTAATTCGTCCAACCTATATATTGAAGGCGATGTATTTCCTGAATGAGAGATTGAACAACATAATATTCAAGAAGAATACATCATACGATAGATCCAAAGTTTAATCCTTCAATTCATATGTGCCTCTTTTATTGAAAACATCAAAGCTATCAGATCAAACACTGAATTAGTTTCTTCGCTTGGATCTGCTGCAAGATGATGTCGTCAATTGTGCTGCATTAAAGATCAAGGAAGAGTTTGAAGAACGAGGAGTTCTTGGGGAAGATCTATAGGAGATAAACTGCGTAAAGAGTCAGGATTGGAGTTCGTGTGCTCATTACAAGATGACTGCTTTACAAAGAAGAGCCAGGATTGGTGTTGGTGTGCACATTTCAGGAGGGTTGCTTCATATTTCAGATAGGAGATCAGAAAGCTTGTGTTGTCAACTTTACTGGTGGTCTGTAAGTTATATTGACAGTTTATAGTGGATCTTTGACTGGCAAAGTGTCCGAAATTTTTCCCACGTTGGGTTTCTCCGTGAACAATTCTGGTGTTATTTATTGCTTTGTTTACTACTTTGGCATAACTGCGGTATTTCAAGATAGTTTAAATTGACTTGTTTGACTAATCACCGAAATATAATTAACCTGTGACTTGTTGCATGAGTAATTCAGACGGTTGATCAGTCGAGAGGTATCTGTAAACTACGTCTCGAGCATTGATAAATTTAATAATATATAAAAAGAAATAGGACAAAAGCACGACTTACTGGATACATCTCCTTGAGTGTCTAGGGATTGTTGGACACGAACACGTAGTCATAGAATGACCGTGCCTCATAACAAATAAGGTTCGACAAAAAAGAAGTGAAAGTGGGAGCCAATCTTGTGCAACTACTGTTAGAAACAATTATATAGCATGCGACTTATATAACAAAAATAAAAAAAACGAAGAGAAGGAAATGGCAAACCGAATAAACGCTAAACAAAATTGCAGAAAACAGTAGATTGAGACTAGAGTTCGACTCTATTTCCTTAAGACGATTTTGGCCTGCTACGGTGCTTACAGTTGACGCCAATCACCTCCCAAGATACAACAATCTTTCACTTGCGGTGTAGAAGCACTCTAACAGCAAGAACAGCGAACCAGAAAACGTTTCGTACTCTCTCAATGAACGGGAAAACAATTTTAGTTATGCAGAATGCAAGACAAGAGAACTATGAATTTTGAATGAACGAAAATCGGAAACTGGGGTCCTATTTATAGATTTCCAAAAGCTGCAGGCCAAGAGTTGCAACTCTTTGAAAGTTATTCCTGAATAGACACAACTATTGGTTTGTGTCCGTTTTAGTCCAAACAGTTTCGAATAGATTAGAAAAGACACACCTTTTCACTTAATCAATTTCCGAAAATAAAAATAAATTAAATAAATAATTTTAATTTATTTTATCCAAAAAGAATATAGGAACCAACCACGACCCACGACCCGACCCGACTCGTGCTCGTGCCGTGCCGAGCCGAGCCGGCCGGTCGGACGGACGGCGGCGGCGGCGCGCGCGTGTGGGCTTTGGGCTAGTCTAGACATTGTCTAAGACTTCCCCCTTTCAAAGACTATTGGTACCCCTTGGGGCCCAAACCCATATCCAAACTTGAGGTATATAAATTGGTTCAAAATTCTTTCAACTTCCTATGTGGGATTAAGTTCCCACACTTGATTTTAAATTCCAGGATTTTTACTTTCAAGTTGCCAACTTCTAGCATTAATTTCTCACTCATCCGGAAATGGTTTTGTGATATTAAATATGTTTCGAATATCTACTCGCGGAGTAGAACGCGTTTGACCATTGACCCGCACAAAACGGATACCGGGTCCCACCCGAATTATTGGTCAAACTTGACCCATTTCCAACAATCCCCCACATGAATGGAAATTACCGAAACTATGCAAATGAAATGCAGACACTAGAGAGAGTACAAACGGAAAGTTATTGCATCAGGAGAGGTAGCTTGCGGCTTTGAACCTGCCTTAGTGAAATACTATCGAATTTACTTGGCTAGTCGGTGAACGTGATGTCTTGAACCGTCTAGCCGTTGGTGTAAACCAAGACAACAGTATCCACACAATAACCTTCCTAACAATTTCTTAGGTTCTCATGGTTGTGTTCATTTTGGCCTTGAACAACGCTTGGGTTTCATAAGTGCTTTAGAGAATTCAAGCCCCATAATTCTCATAGAAGCGGCCCCACTTCTCACTTATACAGGTGATCTCCTATTAAGAGTATTCTGCCTTACTCCACTCGATATATTCAAGCTATAGGAATCATTAAAAGTTAAGACTTAACCTCACACACTCTGCAGAACGCACTTTATTTATTGTAGGAATGGATAGGATTTTTACTCCTAAGTGCTCAACTGAATCTTCATAACTTAGTTGTCCCATTGAACCAAGGTCTTGGGATCTCCAGTCAACAAGGTTGGGTTACCATTACAAAGACTTCATGCGTAGTGGGCTTTTAATCCCATTCCCTTCGATAAGCAGTATACTTGATCTCTTGGTAAGCCTTTAGTAAGCGGATCCGCGAGATTCTCTTTTGACTTTACGTAATCAATAGAAATAACACCATTTGAGATCAACTGCTTAATGGTATTGTGTCTACGACGAATATGTCTCGACTTACCATTATAAATACTATTTTGTGCCCTTCCGATAGCCGATTGATTGTCGCAATGGATACTAATAGAAGGTACTGGTTTAGGCCAACATGGAATATCCTCTAAGAAGTTACGAAGCCATTCTGCTTCTTCTCGACTTTATCCAAAGCTATAAACTCTGATTCCATTGTTGATCGAGCAATACATGTTTGTTTAGAGGATTTCCAGGACACAGCTGCGCCACCAATGATAAAAACATAACCACTTGTGGACTTAGAGTTTTTCGTATCAGATATCCAATTTGCATCGCAATATCCTTCTAATCTTCTTGGATATACGGTGTAATGTAATCCAAAATTTAAGGTATATCTTAAATATCGAAGTACCCTATTCAACGCCTTCCAATGGTCATTGCTTGGATTACTAGTGAACCTACTTAGTTTATTAACTGCATACGCAATGTCCGGACGCGTGCAGTTCATAATATACATCAGACTACCAATAATGCGAGAATATTTTAATTGATATACAGGTTCACCTTTATTCTTGGCCAAATGTAGACTTACGTCTACGGGTGTTTTAACTGGACTTTCATCATAGATATCAAATTTCTTAAGAACGGTCTCAATATAATGAGATTGTGAAAGAACAAGTCCATTAGGTGTTTTAGAGATTTTAATTCCTAAAATTACATCTGCTACACCCATATCCTTCATGTCGAAGTGTTTTGTCAACATTTTCTTAGTAGATATGATCATAGTATGGTTGCTTCCCATAATTAACATATCATCCACATATAGGCACACAATGACATATGCATTAGGTGTATTTTTAATATAAACACATTTATCACACTCGTTAATTTTAAAACCATTTGACAGCATTGTTTTGTCAAACTTTTGGTGCCATTGCTTTGGAGCTTGTTTTAACCCATACAAAGACTTAACGAGTCTACACACCTTTTTCTCCTGTCCAGGAGCTATAAACCCTTCAGGTTGTTCCATGTAAATTTCTTCTTCTAACTCGCCATTCAAGAACGCGGTTTTTACGTCCATTTGATGAATTTCAAGATTATGTAACGCAGCAATTGCAATAAGGACTCTAATAGAAGTAATCCTTGTAACTGGTGAGTAGGTATCGAAGAAGTCAAGGCCTTCTTTTTGTCTATAGCCTTTTGCTACCAACCGGGCCTTATATTTATCAATAGATCCATCCGACTTTAACTTTTTCTTGAAAATCCACTTGCATCCTAGAGGTTTATTTCCAGGTGGAAGATCAACCAATTCCCAAGTGTGATTTGACATAATAGATTCTATCTCACTATTAATAGCTTCCTTCCAAAATGGAGCTTCTGGGTTAGACATTGCTTCACTAAATGTCTTTGGATCATTTTCTACCATATAAGTTAGAAAATCTGGACCAAAAGATGTAGAAGTTCTAGTCCTTTTACTGCGTCTAAGTTCATCTTCATCGTTTAGATGTCCATTATTTGCAGTATCATAAGTCCGCTTATTTGAACTTATTTCGTTCTTTTCCTTACATGGAAATACATTTTCAAAAAATGCAGCATTCCTAGATTCAATAATAGTACCTTCGTGTACATCTGAAATGTCTGACTTATGAACAAGGAACCGATATGCACTACTGTTATGAGCATATCCTATAAATATGCAATCAATAGTTTTAGGCCCAATTTTAATTTGTTTAGGCTTAGGTACTTCTACTTTAGCCAAACACCCCCACACTTTTAAGTGTTTATATGTAGGCTTATGACCTTTCCATAGCTCATAAGGAGTTTCATCCTTTTTCTTTTGAGGTATTTTATTAAGAATGACATTTGCAGAGAGGATAGCTTCCCCCCACAAATTCTGAGGCAATCCAGAACTTATCAATATAGCGTTCATCATCTCTTTAAGAGTTCGATTTTTACGTTCAGCAACGCCATTTGACTGAGGTGAATAAGGCGCCATTGTTTGATGAATAATTCCAAAAGTAGAACAAAATTCTTCAAACGGTGCTCCATATTCTCCACCTCTATCACTTCGAATAATCTTTATTCGTTTACTAAGTTGATTTTCAACTTCATTCTTATACTGTTTGAAAACATTTAAGGCCTCATCTTTACTTCTTAAAAGATAGACATAACAATATTTTGTGCAATCGTCAATAAAAGTAATGAAGTACTTTTTACCACCTCTAGTTTGCACAAACTTTAAGTCACAGATATCACTATGAATCAATTCTAAAGGTGTAGTAGTCCTTTCAACAGAATGAAAAGGAGCTTTGGCTAATTTAGCCTCAACACAAATCTCGCATTTATGGTTAGGATCAAATTGTAAAGAAGGCAGTAAATTTAAGTTCATTAATCTACGAACGGATTTAAAATTTGCATGTCCTAATCGATTGTGCCATAAACAAGAAGACTCAACGATATAAGCAGAAGAAGATGTATTATTATTCTTCATAGTTTTTGGTACAATAGTGAGGACGTTCATTTTGAACATCCCATCGCTCAAGTAACCTTTCCCCACATATACATCATTTTTGGTGAGTACAAATTTATCAGCTACAAAGACTAATTTAAAACCATGTTTACTAAGTAAAGCCCCGGATACAAGATTTTTGCGAATGTCGGGCACATGCAGCACATTGTTGAGGACGAGTTCCTTGCCCGAAGTCATTTTCAGCACCACCTTTCCTTGTCCTTCAACTTTTGAACTTGATGAGTTTCCCATAAATAACTGTTCTCCATTGATGACATTATAATTAGAGAACATCCCTTTGTCGGCACAAACGTGACGGGTAGCTCCAGTATCTACCCACCATTCCCTGGGATTTCCAATATTGTTGCATTCAGATACAACAGCAGACAAGTTCAGTTCTTGTATATCATTGGATAAGGTATCTCTTTCAGTCATGTGTGCTTGAGCATTCTGCTTCTTTGGATTGCGACATTCACTAGCACGATGTCCAGTTTTTCCACAGTTGTAGCAGCTACCTTTAAACTTCTTAGCATTCTTCTTATTGTCCTTCTTAGGAACATCACCAGAAAACTTTCTTTTCTTGTTCTTCTTTGAACTCGATTCCACCATGTTTGCCTTTTCTTGCACAAACTGTCCTCCAGATTTCTTTTCTGATTTCTTATTATCTTCTTCAATCCTCAGCCGAACAATTAATTCTTCTAGATTCATTTCCTTCCGTTTGTGCTTGAGATAATTTTTGAAATCTCTCCACAGAGGAGGGAGTTTCTCAATTATGGCAGCCACTTGGAATGATTCACTGACAGTCATGTTTTCAGCATGTATGTCATGAAGAAGAACCTGCAATTCTTGAACTTGGCTAATAATAGTCTTGGAATCTACCATTTTGTAGTCGAGGAATTTTCCAACAATAAACTTCTTTGTACCAGCATCCTCCGTTTTGTATTTTTTCTCCAAAGACTCCCAAAGTTCTTTTGCAGATTTCATAGCACTATAAACGCCATATAGTGTATTGTCCAGCCCATTGAGAATATAGTTTTTGCATAAGAAGTCTGAGTGCTTCCATGCGTCCAAAGCGATAAGGGACTCCCTGTTGTTTGGTCCTTCTTGAACTGCCGGAGCATCCTCAGTTAGGAACTTTGCCAAATTCAGTGTGGTTAAGTAAAATAGCATCTTTTGTTGCCATCTTTTGAAATCCATTCCACTGAATTTTTCCGGTTTTTCTCCATGTGAAACCGGAGTGGTGTGAACAGGAACAGCCATAGGTGGAACCGTAGTATTGTTGGTTCCAATAGGGGAATTTACATTACTTCCACTTGTTACATCCATTTCTGTTACGAAAACAGAATATAAATAATTATAATCAAAGTATGGCAATGATTATAAATAATCGATTAATAGATTATAAGGATGTAACGTTGGGTCAAACACAATATGTATAAATAATATTATGTAATTAATATGAATTATGCAAAGCGGATTTAATAGATGACGTTAAATAATCAGTTTATGCATGTAAACAAAAATCAATAAATACATGCAAACAGATTATAAAGTTACGCTAAATTCGAATTATATAAATGCATGCAAATAATAAAACAAACTAACTATAAAAGTCGTCTTAAGATTGTTAGAAACAATTATATAGCATGCGACTTATATAACAAAAATAAAAAAAACGAAGAGAAGGAAATGGCAAACCGAATAAACGTTAAACAAAATTGCAGAAAACAGTAGATTGAGGCTAGAGTTCGACTCTATTTCCTTAAGACGATTTTGGCCTGCTACGGTGCTTACAGTTGACGCCAATCGCCTCCCAAGATACAACAATCTTTCACTTGCGGTGTAGAAGCACTCTAACAGCAAGAACATCGAACCAGAAAACGTTTCGTACTCTCTCAATGAACGGGAAAACAATTTTAGTTATGCAGAATGCAAGACAAGAGAACTATGAATTTTGAATGAACGAAAATCGGAAACTGGGGTCCTATTTATAGATTTCCAAAAGCTGCAGGCCAAGAGTTGCAACTCTTTGAAAGTTATTCCTGAATAGACACAACTATTGGTTTGTGTCCGACCCCCGACTCGTGCTCGTGCTCGTGCCGAGCCGGCCGGTCGGACGGACGGCGGCGGCGGCGCGCGCGTGTGGGCTTTGGGCTAGTCTAGACATTGTCTAAGACTTCCCCCTTTCAAAGACTATTGGTACCCCTTGGGGCCCAAACCCATATCCAAACTTGAGGTATATAAATTGGTTCAAAATTCTTTCAACTTCCTATGTGGGATTAAGTTCCCACACTTGATTTTAAATTCCAGGATTTTTACTTTCAAGTTGCCAACTTCTAGCATTAATTTCTCACTCATCCGGAAATGGTTTTGTGATATTAAATATGTTTCGAATATCTACTCGCGGAGTAGAACGCGTTTGACCATTGACCCGCACAAAACGGATACCGGGTCCCACCCGAATTATTGGTCAAACTTGACCCATTTCCAACAACTACTGTCCAATTTTTATTGTCTAATTTGCTGTTTATCTAATTAATTATTGACACATAATTTTTAAATTAACAAGTCATCTCAAATTTATCCTCATTAACTTCACCACTAACTACCCAAATTGATGACATGTTAATTTAAAATGATGTATCAATAATTAATTAAATGGACAACAAAAATTAAATAGTAGATCTCAACAAGCATGCATGCACAAAAATATCTACACAAAACACAATGTCATACCAAGCACATCTGGCTCCTTTTTAGATACAAACAGGAGTCTTTATAATCAATTTACAGTTTATAGTTAATATCAAACACTCAAAAAGGCATATTATAGGCTAGAAAGGATGATTTCTTAGGTGAAACTCATACGAAGCTTGAATTTCCTTTCAAGTGAAGACATTTGGAGAGACCTTCTAAGGCTGGACTTGTCCTTCTTGATCTGGACTAGCTTATCGTATACACACCACGGGAAACTGATATAATGATCCCGATTCAGTCCTTCATTGTAGCAACCCCAAAATTCATGATGATAAGTGACATGATACCAAGCCGATGCTTTTGCATCCATATCATCCGATTCGCTTCCTTTCTTGAACATTTTTCTAGCTTCGCTCCTCAATGACCTCACAGCTGCACCAATGGCGTCTGCATCTCGTCTTCGATCAAAAATCTTTGAGGTCTTCATAATACCACCACTCAGTATTTCAGCCTCGGTTTTTATGCCATAATAATCCATCAGATTACCCAATTTGTAATCGTACTCAGTTTTGTAGTGAAAAGCTTCGTCAATGTAATCTTCAAACCCATCTACTTCCATGTCGGGATCATATGACTGCATTGCCACTTCGAAGGTAAAAGATTGAATTGGAGCAGTGTGGGGGGCGATGTTTTTGACATCTCTAAAAAGCTTTCCGATCACACATTTTGATTCATATGTCGTCTTGTCAGGCTTTTCCATGAAATCTGGATATTCTTTCACACGTAATTGAGGAGGTATTACTGCAGGAACACCGGTTTTTGGAAAGTCGACAGCAATGGAGAACAGATTTGCCAACTCTATACAAGGCTCACTGAATGCTTTGCACGGTTCTTTATCAGCAAATACAGTATGTGCATTGGCAATGATTCCTAAACTGTCGTTCACAATATAATTGGTGAAGTACTCCTCAACTTCCTGTATCACAGTAAAAGGTATAAACTGAATACTAACTTGTGTTGAAATCACGATGATATTCAGATTGGCAAAGCATTGTACATGTAAATTTGCAAAAACACGACATGTAAACGCGTATGAGATCACAATGAAGATTGCTCTGCCTGCTATGCCGAATCAAATCATGTGAAAGCTAGAAGAATGTTCATTCGTTCCAATATAAGAAATCTTAACTGCTAACGACAACTGAACTTATTTTATGACTTGAATTGTTGAACATGCAGTCGTACAGCTGTCAAGACTCAAGACTACGGGAATTTCATCCAAATGGAAGAATAACACTAATCAAATAATAGAAACTATATATTAATTTGTTAAATCAAACAGGGTTCATGCTGAAGATGCCATCATCAGTTAGATAACAAATAACTTTCATAAAGTTCCATGTTCTTGGGATATGGGAAGGGTTAATGCATTTACACCGTGATAGGTATTAAAGGATGTTTAAAATCTATAATCATATACTCAGTTAAGAAATGAGATGGGAAACAGAGAACCTAGAAAGTAAAAGGTGGAACTCAAGGAAATATGGTCTTTCAGCAATAATTCCCCGAACTTGGAAAAGGAGACCCAATAGTCAACATAAAGAATGCCACGATAGAGAGTTCACTCCAAGAACATAACAGCAAAGTGCAACAACATATGAGTTCTATAGATATCATGTTAATAGTAAGTAACCTTGACAATGATCTGATGAAAAGTAGAAGGATATAGCAGTTCTTACGTCACATTTTCGGCTCTTTAAGAAGGATCCACATCTTATGGTTATTATAAATTATAAATAACAGAAGTGGAAAACAGCATGGTTTCAAATGCAACTTCTACATAGAACGACATTAATATGCCCGTACCTCAATTATCACATCATGATCCTGTTGTGTGCTTGGAGCTGGGGTATAATCCATAGGCGAGCTTTGCTTTGGTGGAATCAAGTCAGGGTCCCAACAAACAAAGTAAATGTCTCCATCCAAATCACTCCCGGAGCATTCATTAGGGTGAGGTCTGTTATTAGAATATGATTAAACAGAAGATAACACAATGAAAATATCATTTAGATACATTACAAAGAAGACACATGCTAGCATGGCGACAAGTTTCGAAAAATCAATCCTGGAAAACTGTATTCTGAGTACTTAATAAAGTATTACTAAATTTACAAACTATCAAAATGATATTTTATTGGACATGAAAATGATAGAAAGACTTGTGGACTTATGATATTAAGAATATAGTTGCCAATGTAATGACAAAGGGCATTTTTAAGAAAAATATGCTGTTTTTGTTATTCTTAGAGGGCCATTTTAGAAAAGCACAATTTTCAAGTAATAAAAAATCCACATTGGGACAATGCTGCATGTTTGGTCTACAGATTTGAAGTAATTCTTGACCTGTTGTTGCACTGTTGACACATGAAATAATCGTGGATCCCATGAAATGTGTGGTAGAAAATGAGTTCGAAGAAAAATGAGTTTAAAAAATTGAGGCCATACAGGGGCGAAGTCAGTTTTACCTTCTTCCTTTCTGAGGGAAAACCACACAGTCCACCATGTGGTACAATGCTGGCACATCAACAGCCACTAATCTGCGAACATCACCAGGGTGCAAGCATGGGTTTTTGGCAACAGCAACCATTCCCTGAACAATGTGATTATAGTCATCTGACTTATTCCCATGGAATCGAAGGAAATCCTCATTGAATCGTCGACGACCAGCACCAGAAAACTGAACAAACACCTGGCCATATTCTAAACTTCCAGTTTCATCTAGGCATCCCATCATTTGTCTAGCTTGTGGAACAAATATTCTTGATTTCACCCTCAAATCTAGTAACTTTGATGCGCGAAAAGTTTGTAGCATCATCGAGAGAAATGGTTCACTGTCAGGCAGATAACCACATCTCAGCATTTCCTTCAGAATGTTCGTATTTTCTCCAGGAGACATCAAATCCAATGCCTCCTCTGCCCTCAATGGATCAACTAAAATAGTATCCAGCTGAGCTACTGCTTCTCTTTGCTTCTTCTCAAAGACATGATCCTCAACTCCTAGAGTAGATAAAAGAGAGATAATTTGGCGATTCAGGAAACAAGGTTGATATTTACTCCATGCCAAAACATCTAATTTTGTGTTGTCTGACTGATACTTTAACATGCTCGGTCTCAATGATAACTTCCTTCGTGAAGAGGGATCAACAGCCACAACCCCTTTGTAGCCACCATACCTGATCTGAAAGGCTGAAGGAAAAGAATTTTTAAGTCCACATTTTATGGCAACCCTCCGAGCAAACTCAGTAGATATCTTCCCAATTCCATCAGAAAAGATTCCCCCTCTTATTGCCTCTATGTCAGGAATAATTTCAATCTCATCCTCATCAACACTCAAAGTTTCTGTGGAGGATCCAAAAGATTGACCAAGTCTGGCAGCATATTTTGCCACATTTTTAATGGAACGAAAGTCACCCATCCACCTACGGATATCATCAACATTATCATTAGCTGTTGCAGCAAACATCCAAACAGAATTATCCCGCAACTGGCTTGAGGAAAATGCAAGAAAATCAAATTTCTTATCACCTATAACAATTCCATTTCTTAGTGTTGACAATATCCTATTATAAATATCTGTCCTTATATTCTCATTCCCAGAAGCAACCTTGAGGGATAGATCAGTAGAATACATTTTATCCCACTCTTCGTCTACAAAAGAAACACGAAGAAAATTATCGATATCTTTTCGATAATGGCGTAACACGCGGTTTGACACATTCACTTCTGGACCTGAGAAATACACTTTGCTTGGAGTTACTTGAACCCTACGTACATATACCAGTCCATCATCTAAAGTAATAACTGGTGATTTTGGTGGACTTCCCATCTTGCGGTATTTCTCATATTGCTCCATGAGCCAGCTCACAGGATCATAGCAGCATTCCTTTAAATTGTAAAGTTTCTCTAGAGCATACTCTATATACCCAATGTCTATTCTCTGTGGATCAACCAACCTAAAAAAATTGGCACCTAGGTTGGGCCCCGGAAGACATCCATTTTGCACCAAATTACAAATCTTAAACAATATATTACATGGCAGTTCAATTCCTTCAGGAGGATTAAGAATGGGAACTAGGGATGAATTGTGACAAAAGGGAGAGCCAGTCTCCAAACTGAATTGGCTTACACTTTCCCTGTAGTAAGTAAAATTATCTGCGAAATTTGGAAGTCTGATGCCATACAAGAGCTGCAAACACAAGCCAGAAGATTGTCCAATACATGATGGAGTAAAATCTATTGTCCTGATCCATTGATCATCAGGAGTGTCCTTAAAATAGCTATAAACAGATTCATTAAGCTTCTTGTATATCTTGGGAGCACCAAATAACTACACAATAAAAGAGAGAAACATTCATCAGTATTCATTTCTATCTTTCACATAGAAAATGAGAAGGCAGAATTGTAGCAGCTTTGTAAAATGCATAGTGAAAACATTCTGGTGCAAAGTGTATGAGAAGATGAAGTATGATACCACAATATAGGCAAACTGTTTTTCTCAACTGGTAGTTTAGTAACCCCAAATTATATTAGAAACAAACAGAAGACAAAAATATCTACTTCCAGATTCAGAGAATCTAAAAATAATGGAATGCTGAGACCATCAAAGATTTTCTCTGTCGTGCTCAGAGTAAAATTCAGGTGTCGGGCTAGGTTTACCTTCACTTGGTGACGCAAAATCTTTCTCCATGCAGAAATAAACTAGACTCCCAGTACCGAATGGTATTAAAAATTCATTATTTGTAAGGAGGTATGTGTCAGGAAACAAAGAAATGACAGCATCTAGGCTAGATATTTATATGTAACTAAGAACGATTCTTTATTAACAATTCTTTTATTTGCACAAATTCACTGTGTGCTGCAATAGCTAGTGCCTAAAACTTTGAAAGGGCAAACATTTCGAACCGAAAAGAAATAAAGACAGCCTCATCATCAAGAGCACAGGGTAACCTATAAGTTTAATCTCAAACCAATCATGAACTAAGTGATAAATTAAATTTAAAAAAAAAATGCATTATTGCTTTAACCACTCCTCAGATTAGTTACTCCTAAATAGTATCACATTTGAAGAAACCAAACCACCAGCTCATGTCAAAAAATCCTAAATTAAATATAATCGATAGATGAGCCTGTTTGGATGGGCTTAGAAAAAAAGATACGCATATTAAGCAAAATAATAATAATAACAATGGAATTGACTTCAAGTTTGGATAATTTGTGCTAATATTATTTCAAGCAAAAAAAAAAGCTCTAGCCAATCAAAAAAGTACCACCACTCGTGCTTATTTTCCATCAACTTATTTTGCATCATTTGCCAAAAAAAGAAGCTTTTTTAAAGTCCAAACAAGTTTGGTAATTTGCTTATAAGCATGTTAGTCCAGCTTATAGCCCACCCAAGAATACCAACAGAGGTCAAATATAAAAACATGGCTAATTCATACGGAATTAGGGATATGACAATATTATCTATTAAAAGTAAATAAACAAACCTGTATGAGGAGAAGCTTTGTAGTTTGACCTGGTGGACAGTATAGGACAATCTGCCATATGTTCTCATACGAGAGCTGAAGCTTGTATTCAACAGAATTATAGCAGAAAAGGAAGAACATTTTCTTGAGACCAATTCCAAATTTAACGGAAACACTTGTGTTTTTCCATAGCACGGAAAACTTCTCTCTCGATATTTGACATCCAAAATTTAAAGTTACACGTTCCATTTCATGCATGTATGTTCTAAGATTTTTCATTATGTCAATATCCTCCCAAGCCTTCAAATAAGAAGTACCATAATGTAGGCGGTTTGTTTTTGCCAAATTTAAAATTCTATCAGCGTGCGTGCTATTCTCAAATTGAACTTTGGCATATGCCCTTCGCCCTCGCCCTCCTTTAGATTGCTTTACATCTAAGGCATCTACAGTTCCTTGGCCCGTATATTGCTCCAAGAATGTCTTAACTGTTTCGGCAGCAACAAGATAAGGGAAGCCGGATACCTGAATTGTCTTTCCCATATGGCTGAATGGTAACTACAGTTTGGTCAGGAAATAATAATTATAAGTGCAACACGATCTGCTTTTATACAAAGTATAACCTATCTGTAGAAATTTTAATTTCCAACTTTAGTTTTAGGAAAACAGCACTGAAGCATCCTTGAGGGAAGAAGAAAGGAGGAAGAGAGAGGGAGAGGAGGAGAGACAAAAGACGCCTACTTAGTGAACCCCAAGAAACAAGAAAGTAAATGTAAGGAAACAACAATGCAATGACAATCTTTCACGTACTTTGTGGAAAGCAAATGTAGTCTCTTCTTATCCCAACATCTTAAAAAAAAAAAAGATATAATTTCATAACAGAGAAACTAAAGAAAAACGAGAAACTGTGCAGTTCTATAAAAAGAGGAAATCTAGAATTTCTATATGGTGCAGTATCCAGGAACTTTATATTTGTTGGGACTTCCGCATTTATTTAATACAGATTAACGCTTATTTATATAAGGTGTTAACATATAGATGACTTCCCCATCTCAACTTTTCTCAAGAGGGACTTGAATTCAAAGCACCGAATTCATGAACATTAAGCAATGAACTACTTCACAGACATGGAGGTCAGTAATTAATTTTGGAGGACATTTATGAATTCCCTTTTCCAATTGACAGGGAGGACATAGATCTTCTTTCTATTTTTTAAAAATCCGAAGTCCAAAAAAAATTCTGGAATAAGAGTGTAGATATTTTTATTAGCACAAACAATATAATAAATTGATTATCCATGAAATGAGTTGACACAAATAAACTAAGGAAGCTTGAAAGTTAGCCAATGCAGAAGAACTGAAAGTTAACCAAGAAATCGATGTTATTAGAAATTGTTGGAAAATAATGGTCGTGGGTCGCAGGGACGGATCCAAGACCGGATTACAGGCCGGGCTAATACATAAAAAAAAATTACACCAATTCACAAATCAGGTTTATAGTTTGAAAATTCAAAATTCAAGTATTAGATAATTAATTAAAAATATTTATTAATTATGTCACAATTATACAATTAATGGTCACATATACATAATTATAGGTCACAGCTTATATACTAGTCACGTATTATCAAATTAATTGGTCACAAATCATTTCAAGGTCACGAATCAAAAAATTTATAGGTCACAGATTATTTCGATATCACAAATCAAATTTTTTATAGGTCACAGTTTCTTTTATTGGTCACAAATAAAAAAATTACAGGCAACAGATTTTTAAATTTGTTGGTCACAGCACCACGAACGCACCCACAACACCTTCCACCGCACCACTGCACCACCGTCGCCTGCCAAAATCCACCCCCTCTCCTAAAACTACTACACGGTCCACACCACAGCCATCACCCTACCAACAAATAATCAAGTCCTCCACCGCCACCTCCGTCAACACCTCCACCTGTACCACCAACCTAAATCGCCTTACAATGTGTAACAAAAACACCACCATCATCACTGCCTCTAGCACCACCACCACCTCTCGACAGCAACATTACCGCCATGACCACCGCCATCATCGGACCGTACAAAATCGCCACCACACCACACCACACCACAGCAAAGCAAAACCACCATAAAACACCGATAGCACTACCACAAAGCCACCACTAATCGCCACAAACCATCACAAAATAATATAAAATCGCTGTCGGTTTGCCACTGTAGTGACGAACTGAGTGTCGCGACTAAGATCAGGGGCGCTTAGAGCCACTACTTCCAGCTGAAGCGAGACGGCGGTGGGGTGACCTAACCCTCAAGGCAATAAAGTGGATAGGAAGAAATGGTTTGAACTTGGAATTCAAACATTTAACTCCCCATAAACTCTCTAAACTCCCCACATAATTAATTTTTAGAAAAAATGGTAGATTGATCCCGTGTGTGAAGGCACTTGCGGGATCTGATTGCAATTCTAAATAAAATTGCAAATTGGTCCCTGAATTATTTTTTATTGTTCAGTATGATTAAATTAATTGTTGGATAGTGAAAAATATTTTTTTGTATTTAATACTTAAAAATAAATTTGTAAAACTATTAAAAATATTTTTTTTAATTTGAGTAAATTCTGATTTTTTTTTTTTATAAAATCAAGAATATTTATTAAGTGGTATTTTGCTAGTAGATATATTTTTTGAAGAGCTCTTATTTTTTTTTGAAAATGAAAAATACTCTAAAAGTATTTAAAATATCACGTTTATATACGTTCATGAGTTGTGCCTATGCTTTTCATAAATTGAAAATATTGTATTGATTTAAACTTATTGAAAGGGAGTAGAAAATCATACTATGAAAGTGAAGACTTTGAGAACTATTTGAGAGTGTGAATATCTATCATGAGAGATCAATTATCGAAGTAATGAAAGAGAAATTCTTATTGGATTGAATATTCCTTGATCACCAATA
Source organism: Fraxinus americana (assembly GCA_035079005.1). NCBI lineage: Eukaryota > Viridiplantae > Streptophyta > Magnoliopsida > Lamiales > Oleaceae > Fraxinus > Fraxinus americana. The sequence goes on from CM068707.1 coordinate 48,273,124, forward strand.
ATTATATGGTCTATTGGGAAAGAATAATGAAATATTACTGACATTTTCTTTTGGAAAGAGTATTAGTTAACTACAACGTTTCACTCAATGGAGTTCTCTCAATGTTAGTACTTTCATAATATATAAGTTTTGAATACGTACATAAACAAATATGAGTTATCTTAGACTCATAATCGACTATATAAATTCTTGATAATGAGTTTGGAAACGGGAGTCTATTAAAAACGAGATGTATAGCTATGATATACACATGACAGTCGAAATGGTACTTGTTCATAAGTAAAATTTTGAGTGGATATCCAATCACAAGATGATATATTTGACATTTTTCCTAGTAAGAGAGAACTTTAGAGAATATTATTGGAATTGATATTATGTGTGTTGATGAATCTGTTTTGAATACATAAGATGTAACACCTGTACATATAGCCTAGTTTTATTAATTTTGGTTTGGCCCGTTATAAAAAATAGACAATTAATTTTTTAGACTGGTTAGTTACATGAAAGTTCATTGTGTGAAATGATAGCCCAAACCTTCTGTTTTTATTGTTCCTTTTGGGCTTAAGCCCAAGTGGTTAAAATCTTATTTAATTTTTAATTAAATAATGGAGATAATGTTTTAATTTTATCTCTTTCAACTAAATCGAAATTTTAAATGATTGAGATAAAATCAAGTTCCAATTGAGATAATATTGTGATTTTATTTATATCTTATTTAATTTTAAAAGATAATTGAGATAATGTTTCAATTTTATCTCTTTTAATTAAAATTGAAAATTTAAATTATTAAGATAATATTTTGATTTGGTCTCTACTTTATTTAATTTTAAAAATTATGGAGATAATTTTTTTTTAATTTTAAATTTATGAAAAATCCCCTACTTGTTTGGTGAGAAATGCAAAACGAAAAAAAAAAAAAAGGATCCCCTGTTGGGAATGAAATTATGCTCCATGTCCCCTTTTTCCATTCGAAATAATTTTAATAAATATTTTGAATGTTATCTTATCTCATTAATCGAAATATGGTTGAGATAATGATAAGATTTTATCACTTTTAAAAATTCAAAGTTCAATTGAATTAGACCTCCCAAAGCATACATTTCCCTATAAATAGGTATCATGTGTTCCCTTTTCAATTACATTCATTTCTCTATAAAATACATGCAAACACAAATATACAATATTCATTAGTACGTGAGTGAAGGGTTGAAGTCTCAAATATATTCCAGTACTTCTCTTATCACTTTCACAAGATATAGGTAAGTGTATAAGTATTTTATGAGATTATATGCGCACGTTAAGTTTTGGAACATTGATTATGAGAACCTTTACTATGTTCTAAGTTTGGACCGAAATATAGTAGCGCTACACATGAAAATTCTATACCACCTATGTTCGATAAAGATTTTCATGTCTCACTATATATGTATGTATGTATGTATAAAGTTTCTTTAATTCTGTACAATATTTATCCATGTATTTATATTCTTATTGAGATTTTATCTCATCTCCTCCTTATACCTCTTTCAGAAAATTAATGGTTCATGGCAACCAAAGCTTATATTTATTTATTTAAGAATTTTTGTAGTAAATTTTTATTTGATGTCAAGTTTCAAGTTAAGGTTTAGCACACTTCATTTTTATGAGAATATTTAGCCCCGTTTTGGTGAAGATTAAAATCAGATTTTTAGTAGATATTAATAGAAGTTGATGAAATGTAGATTGAAAAGTTGTGGGGCTAATAAAATATGTGGTTGAAATGAATTGTTGACTTTAAATTAAATTAAAATGTATCTTTTAATCTGTACCAAACAAGGGCTCAATTAAATTTCAAGTTCTAGAAACCAAATTTTTATGTTCAAATACGATTTTAGTGACATTCAAATTCTAGAACTCGGGTTGTCACATAAGAGTTAGTTTAAGCTTGTGATTCAAGTGGGAACTATCGGATTTTGAGTGGGAGATATCTAAGATCTAACTAATTTAAATGATTATTGGATCCGAGTGGAAGCTAAGATCTATCTAATTTCAATGATTATTGGTTTAGAGAACTAGTGGAAAATTTTTAAGAAAGTAATGGGAGTATATATGGAGTATAGAATTCCAACCTAATTTGAGATGTGATGGAAGTTCTAATTGAACATTATGTTTGTTGAGAACATTCAGGTTCTTAAAAAAACTAAGTGAAAGACTAATGAGTTTATGATAGATAAAACTCATTTTTTAGAGAAATGTTATACTCAATATGAATATATTGACTTAGATGAACTTTTTTTAGTGGTGAGATTCACTTCTATACGTCAATGCTAGTCATGATAATGTGTTTAAGTTTTGATCATATCAAATAGACTTAGAGACTGTATTTTCATTCTCAAATTCGTATAGAAAATATCATCAAATTGAAAGACACTTAAAACCACTATTTTGGCATGAAAACTCACTAAAATTGGCACCTGAGTTGGCTAATAGTCCCCTTCCATTTTGATCGGAAATGTGTAAAAAAATTGCAGATTTGGAGTTTTGGAAAGTAATGAGATTCAACCGTTCGAAAGATCTCGAAATTTATCAATTCTAGTAAAGATTCTTGACCCGTAATTTATGATCATGCATGTTGCAAATTATTACAGAAATGAATAGGAAGATATCATTAGACCTTCCACACACAAGTTTTTGAAGCACAAAACCGTTTAACATCATATCATAGCTACTTGTAAAGATGAGTTCTATTTCTTATATATATTTCACATTTCATGAATTATACCATTTGATTGCTTGTACAAGATAAAACAATTCAATGGCCATGATTTTCATGGCATTTACAGCACATTTCACATGAAAAACTATTATAACAAGAAGAGGCCCCCTTCTCTCAACACCTTACATATTGAAATACTAAAAAAGGCGAACATATCAAAATAATGAACACACACAGTATATCTATTAGGTTTAGTTGATTTTGTAATTGGCAAATTCTGTGAACAAAAGGACTGCAATTGACATATTGTAATAGTCCAAGGAGTAATATGCAAATACGTTGAAAATAGTTTGTTTTTAGGTCTAGGGTTTGAGAATGTCAAAAGGAAGAAAACAACGCGGATTTTCACGGGACTGTTGCCAAGGGTTGGCTCAAGCTACAAAAGCAAAAACACCGTCGCTAGACCGTCGCTCCTCTTTCGCTCGAGCGACAATCTGTTGCTCGACCCCATCTGTTTTAAACCCTACATATAAATACCAAAAACAATTTTGTACGGAAATTCTAAGGTTGAATATTGAGAGAGCTACATTTGTGAGAGATTGATTCAATTCCTTCCTTCAACCTTCATCTCGTGAGTTTGTTTTGGAGTGAGAAACATCAGTTCCATAATCCAAATACCAAACTGCTGTTCTTCTACATCTGATTAGAGTTCTGAAGATCGAGAAAGTTTGACTGGAGTTCCAGTCTGTGAAGAACACGGTTTCTTCGTTGATCCACGGGAGATAAATGATTTCACAAAGTTAGAAGTTGCTGCAGGAGAGCTTTGGAAACTGCAGTTGGGAGTGGAGCAGGATCAAGGAATCCAGGAAAGGTGTTGAAATTGCAGTCAGGAGATCAGCTAGTACGTGTCGTCGTCTAGGCTGATAGACTGTAAGTTACATATTGTTTATAGTGGATTGTTGACTGACAAAGTACCCTGAGTTTTTTCCAGTTGGGTTTCTCCGTGATCATACCATTGTTCATTTACTGCTTTATATTATGAATATATAATCTGTAATATTTAAACTTAGGATTAAATTGACTGCATGATTAACCATCTAGAGATAATTAATTGGTGACTTGTTGCTAATTAGTTAATAAGATTTTAATTCTGCATACTACACATATTCACCCCCTCTAGGTGTTGTTAGGGTCGAACTTGCATTTTTTCAATTGGTGTCAGAGCTATACATTGATTCCTGACCTTTATTTGTTAAGTCTAGATGAGTTAGTCATTATCTGTGCCTCCGTACTTCGACGGAAGCAACTATGCCTGCTGAAAAGTTTGAATGTGAGATTTCCTTAAATTTTTGGATGAACGTATCTGGATTAGCGTTCAAAATGGGTGGGCTCCACCTTCAACTACTGTTGCTGGTGTAGTCACACTCATTGAAATATCTCTGTTGACTAAAACTAATCTTGGTGAATGCAACTGAAACAGTAAAACATTACATGCCCTGTTCATGGCTATAGTTTAGACATGTATCGATGTATGAAATTGCTAAGGAAGTTTGGGATATTTTAGAAACCACACACGAGGGAACTAAAACTGTTAAAAACTCTAAACTGCAGATGTTGACCACCAGGTTTGAAGAGATAAGGATGGCTGATGATGAGACGTTTGATAGTTTCTATGCTAAACTGAATGACATAGTCAATTCGAGTTTTAACTTAGGTGAAAGGATCCCCGAGACCAAAATTGTTAGAAAAGTTCTTAGATTCCTACCCGAGAGGTTCAGACCCAAGGTTACTGCGATAGAAAAGAGTAAGGACTTAGATGCTATTAAGATTGAGGAACTCGCAGGATCACTTCAAACTTATGAACTCACTATCTCACAACCTAAAAAGGTTAAATCCATCGCCATGAACATTAATAGAAAAGATGAGAGCGAGTCCACTGATATTGAAACCCTTAGGGATGACGAAATTGCTTATTTCGTTAAAAAATTCCAGAAGGTGATGAGAAATAGAAGAATGGCTCAGGAGCGAAATAGTAAAGTCCCTAATAAGTTCTCGAGAGGAAGGCGTGAGAATAACACCTCTAGAACTCCCGTTAAGAAATCTCAATTTGTCCAATGCCATGAGTGCAAGGGGTATGGTCACATTAGGAGTGAATGTCCTAATTTGAAGAAGAGTTCGGGTATAGAACGTAGTAAGGCCTTAGCTGTGACCATGAGTGATGAGGAGTCAGATTCTAGCTCTCAGAATGAGACATCTGGTGGTGAGGATGATCGAAAATTTATGGCCTTCACTTCGATTGCCACTATCGAATCTGACCGTGAGATTGAAAATGTTGAAAGAGAAAATGCAAATGAGAAGAAGAGTCTGATGATGAGACTGACATTCACGAGACGTATCGTGAATTTTTTTAGCAGAGTCTCAAAATTAAGAAGGTCAATAAAGCTGTCTTGAAAAAGGTGAACTAGCTTGAACTTCAACGTGAAAAACTGTTAAGTGACCTTCAGGACTCGACGAGAAAATTGAGTGAGTTGAAACTAGTTAATGAAAATTTGGAAATTAAAGTTAAATCATTAACTACTGGTCTTGATAAATCTAATGCTCAACTTCAATCATTTATCAGTGGCTCGCAGAAGCTGGACAGTCTGCTTGGGATGAACAAGCCTGCGGGTGACAGGCATGGTCTGGGTTATGTTCATAACCGTAATGCTACTGCAAGTACATCGAAAACCAAGTTCGTTCCTGTCACGAACAAAGCCCATGAGATTGCTCATTCGAAACCCAAAGGTAAGCATGCCATAAGATCGGGATCTACTGCACAGCGTAGGGTCAATCATCCTACTCTTCGGCAACCTCCATTGAGCAGGTTTGGACCACGGTTCATTCCCATTTGCTACCAATATGGTGCATTGGGACACATCAGACCTAGGTGTCGTAACCGTGCGACTAGAAGCAAGAATCTGGATTTTACTAGCAAGGTTGACTTTCGTGCCAATCAAGTCAGTCACTTAACTGAGATGATGACTCGGTTAACTCAATCATCTTCTTCTTCTAAGAAAGTTTGGGTCAAGAGAAGCGATCTCAAAAGTTGTGAAAATGGTCGTGCTCTTAGTGGCAAGGGCATTCAAATTTCACCCTGATTGTGTGTTTAGGCGCATGCATGTGTTGTTCTTTGTGTCCATTCATTCATGCATGCATCCTATTTATTTTTTGTGTTTTTTTTTTGTTGTTTCTAGTTTTTACATTTATTTGCTTTAAGTATTTAAAAATATTTTTGAAAAATGTGAAAAATACAAAAATATTTTCGGGTTGGGAAACCGACACATCATTTTGAGTTTAAACCTATTATGTGAGACCAAATAAGCAATTATCTGATATATACTGTGATTTACATTGCTTGATTCGATTTAATGTAGGGTACTGGGTATATGTGTCGTCATGTAATCATTTGCACTGCACACACTATGATCTTGTGAATGAGTCTGAACCGCGTGTGTGAGATTTAGGATGACAGTCACGTGTTAATAGGGTGACCTCGAATATGAATTGACTTACATTTAGATGACCTTAGATCGTGATAGTCTCCCTGCATTGCTGCATTTATGATGAGAAAAATTCATAAATAAAAATATGTGAGTGACTTATTGGTTCATCTTATACTATGTTCGAAGCCTATTTGACTCAAATAATTAAGCTCGAGGGATTTCTCATAACCTGATGCCTATGGTCATCTGACTTGGGTTAACCAACCTAAAGCTCGTTACATGGGTCAATTTAGTCGCTTAATAGACATGGTCTGCATATAAAATGCTATCTACCAGAAAAAGGATAAAAATACTTTATGTTAACATTCAGGGAGAGAAAAGAACATTTATCACATATTTGAGCTCATTTTTAGGTCCTAAAATTATTCTGGTTTGACTTTCATCTGTTGAGATCATACTTATTTAACAAGTGATGTTTCGCATGTCACTTCTCACAAATTTAAGGTTTGCAGTCGTTTTCACCAAAAAAATAGTGGCACATTACACACATGAGTCATTTATATACCTTACTCCATCTTGAACTTAACTGCGTATGTGAGAAAGTCTTTTTGATATTGCTCGACTTATGATTACATACTTGATTTGAACTGTTGAAGTGTCGGGAGCATGATTTGCCTTAATTTCATTTTCTTTAAAAACAAAATGGTGCTATTTTTCTTAAGTGTTTTTTTGTACTATTTATGTCAATTGAAGATTTCTGGTGCTATTTTTCTTAATTGTTTGAATTTGGAGTGCTAATTTTGTCAATTGAAGTTTTTGGTGCTATTTTTCTTAGTTTTGAATTTTTGGTGCTATTTCTGTCAATTGGTGTGTCGCCGGCCTATCGATTGAACATGTTAGAGCGATAGCAGTAGAAGCTGTCTCGCTCGCTTATCGCTTGAGGGTCGCTCGAGCGACAGTGAGTAAGTTTGTGGGTTTAAGGGTTTTTCACTCATTTTTCACCCATTCTACTCAATATTTCTCAAATTTTTGTCAACACCCTCTCAATATTTCACTCATTTTTTATTTTTTTTACTAATTTTTGCAATTCTCTTCATATTTTTCCAATTTTTGGCTTTCATTACTTGGCTATTATGATTTAGCACTTCATATGCACATTATTTACATTGATTATCGTTCATGTGTGCTTGATTTCTCAACAAACATTCGAGTGTGGACCAAGTTGGCATAATCTTGATAGAAAGTTGTGTTGTTTTGACATTCTTGTCACTCACAATGCTTAATAAGCTGTTGTTAATGTTTTTTGGTGTGTGCTTGTGGAATACGGTGGTGTTTGAGGTTGTGTAGTCGTTGGGTTGGTGTTCTGATTTTGGAATGAAGTTTGTGTTGTTGGATTTGGTCGATTCTTCATCAATCCACTCGTGTTGTTTGGATTGGACTAGGTTTTTAGGATGTCGAGTTGTGGATTTGTTGGTTGCATTGTGTTGGTTGTGCTTGGTTGAGCTTGATTGTGACACAACATGGTGACGTCAGGTCACCACGTCTTGACATCACGTCCTTTCGTCATGACATCACGTCCCTACGTCTAGACTTCACGGCACCTGTTATGTCTTCACGTCACTTACGTTTAGGCATCACTACATGTTGTCATGCATTCACTATAGGGCACATTGCATGTCATTTCATTTGCCTCATTTTGCGCGCATGCATGCATACCATGCATTGTATGATTTAGTTTGTCATATCTCGAGGTTTTGATTTTGTGTTTCAATTCTTTCAGATGCCGCCCAAGAGAGCACGTACTTCTACTTCCACTCCTAGCATTTCGACTTCTTACAGTCGAACTAGGTTCTTTCTGCTGTTACCCAGGATGTTTTTGGGTCGCAGTTTTCCTTTCGCCCCGTACTCTTCGAGAGCGAGGTCATCATGTATGACCTTTCACCAAACCTTCACTTCCCGGGGTTGGGAGCCACTTTTAGTTTATTTGACACCCTCGTCTAGTCTTTTAGTATAGGAGTTTTGAGTTTTATACTAATATCCATGATGCTATTGGCTCTTCTTTTAGGGTTTTTCTTCAGGGTCGGGTAATTAAGATTACTCCGGACGTCATTTCTAGTCTTATTCATATTTCGAGAGTCGTCCACCCCCTCTTTTCCTATTTGTCTCCTGATTCTCTTCCATCGGACACGTTAGTCCGTTCCACGGTGCTTAACACACCAGTGGAGGGTGGTCCAGGTGCGATGCGCATTGGATCTTTACAACATATTTTGTTGCGCATTGTGTACACAAACTCGTGGCCGGTTTCTCATACTTCTTCATTGCCTATGGAGAAGGCTCGATTCCTGTATGCCCTGCTACATGGCGATTCTATTTATCTGCCTTCTTTTATATGCCATCAGATCTTGAGGGCATTCAAGACCACGGGGACTCGGGTTGGGCTGCTGCCATAGGAGCTAGTTTTCCCGAGGGGCTGATCCTATCGATGACCTGATCTCATTTGATCCTTCGAATTTTCCTTCCTTTTCTACTGCTCCTGAGTCAACTGATTTTCCCTCTTCTTCTTCGACTCCTCTTCCTTTTGCATCAGTACCTCCTCTTCCACCCTACGTCTACTCCCATCGACCCGTCAGTCGCTCTTCTAGGACAGATGACCATGCTTCTCGAGCAGCAGGCTCGTATGATGGATGAGATTACGCAGCTTCGTGCCACCGTTGATCGCCACACCACTGAGTTCGCTACACTGCGGGGTGCTGCTGGCTACATTCAGCATAGACTACGATGGATTCGTCGCCATTAGGATGATGCTTCTGAGAGGACAGACTCTGATGATGCCGATGATACTATTGGTACTTCATAGATATAGGCTTATCCCTTGTCATTGTGTGACAAAAGGGGGGAGTAGTTATTGAGATGTATAGCAGTATCATTTATGTTGATAGGGGGAGGATAGATAGTAGATTCTTTTTGCTTACATGATGTATCTAGTTATCTACTATCTGGATGTAATTCTTTTTGATATATATATATAAAATGATTTTTTACTCAAATGATTTCAGTTCGCTAAATTTAGTTTTTTTTATGTTTTCGTAGTTTCAATGTTTTGTTTGGTATGTTGGGTTCCATTGATACTATGTCTGAGTTTATCTTTGAGTTATAACTGTTTTAAATGATTTTTACACTTAAACTGTTTGAACTGTGATTATCTTTGATACTGTTTTCCACACATTTTACACTGGTATTTGAGTTGTCTATTTCAGGAAACAGGTACTGCAGAATTTGTTCAAGACAGTTTGTAGTTTAAGTTTAAGTCATGTTTATGAGTCTGTAATTTTCATTTGATTACTGCCTTGACTAAGTTGATAGTTTTGTCACAGAATGCTAAATGGGGAGTTTGTTAGGTTTAGTTGATTTTGTAATTGGTAAATTCTGTGAACAAAAGGACTGCAATTGACATATTGTAATAGTTCAAGGAGTAATGTGCAAATACGTTAAAAATAGTTTGTTTTTAGGTCTAGGGTTTGAAAATGTCAAAAGGAGAAAAACGGCGTGGATTCTCAATGGACTATCGCCAAGGGTTGGCTTGAGCTACAAAAGCAGAAACGCTGTCGCTAGACCGTCGCCCCTCTTTTGCTCGAGCGAAAGCTTTATTCGAGAAATTTTTATTTCGCGTTTTAATGGCTTTTTTCATGGCCCATCTGTTTTAGATCCTACATATAAATACAAAAAGCAGTTCTGCACGAAAATTCTAAGGTTGAATATTGAGAGAGCTACACCTGTGAGAGATTGATTCGATTCCTTCCTTCAACCTTCATCTCGTAAGTTTGTTTTGGAGTGAAAAACATCAATTCCATAATCCAAATACCAAACTGCTGTTCCTATATATCTAATCAGAGTTCTAAAGATCGAGTAAGTTTGACTGGAGTTTCAGTCTGTGAAGAACACGGTATTCTTCGTGGATCCACATTAGATAAACGATTTCACAAAATTAGGAGTTGCTGCAGGAGAGCAAAATCCAGGAGAGCTTTGGAAACTGCAGTTGGGAGTGGTGCGAAGCACAGAATCCAGGAAAGCTGTTGGAATTGCAGTCTGGAGATTAGATAGTACGTGTCGTCGTCTAGGCTGGTAGACTGTAAGTTACATATCATTTATAGTGGATTGTTGACTGGCAAAGTGCCCTGAGTTTTTCCCAGTTGGGTTTCTCCGTGATCATACCGTTGTTTATTTACTACTTTATATTATGAATGTATGATCTTTGGTATTTAAATTTAGGATTAAATTAATTGGGTGATTAACTATCTAGAGATAATTAATTGATGACTTGTTGCTAATTAGTTAATAAGATTTTAATTCTGCGTACTACACCTATTCACCCCCCTCTAGGTGTTTCTATGGTCGAACTTGCTTTTTTTCAATATCAACCTTCAAGAATAATATCTAATACTTCCAAAACGTTGTCATGAAAATTTTCAATTGCAGACTCATTTAGTTGGCAGAATTTTTACATTCTTGTGTTTATTAACACTTAAAAACCATGAGAAATACAAAAATCATTTCCCTACTAATTTGAATTATTCACATTCCCTTCTCTAAACTAATGATTTTTTTTTCAAGGCGGGGCTTCGAAGAGTAATGTGAGGTTCTTGCTACAGCAGTTATACTACTAATGTGCTTTCTTTAGTAACTATGAGAGTTACGTAATTTGTCTTTTCCAAGTAGTTTCAAGAATTATCTTTTCATTACTTCAAAATTAATCTAGCCAAATGAAAAGGCAAAAGAAATAGAAAACTTCAAATATTGAAACTCATGACATGATAATGTCGTCACAAGCCCATCTTCTTAGTTTTCAAATCAATTGTTTTCTGAGTACAGATCACACTCCATCAGTACAGATGACACTATTTCTTGAACTCCTCTGTCCAATCCCTCAACACAGAATAATAAAAAGGGTAAAAGGACAAAGTAAAACACTAAAAAACCATCAAAAGAACCCAAGAAAGTTTATATACATTTTCCCTTATATTATGCGTGCATTAAGATGTCAGTACAAAAAGTTCTGAAAAAAGAAAAATGGATCTAGCTGTAAATATGCAAGTGTGTGTGAAATTGAAATATTCTTACCAAGAAAACGAACAGATTTCTTCAACTGGTAAGTGAGATCTGAGAACTACTTCACTATCACGAGGACTTCCTCAGGAAGACTTTATGATCATCATTGATGCTATTTGTATCCCATTTGGCGGTGATTAATATCAAATTTTTAGCAATTTTGATAAAATTTGACGTATGGTGTGATTAAAAAGTGGTGCATTGGTTGAAATTAAAATTTAACTTGATTTAAGTTTTAAATAAATTTTTAGAAGAAAGAATAAATTACCTGAAAAATAAAAAAATACTCCTTCCAACAAAAATATTTTTCTTATTTTGAGAAAAATATGATCACGTGATCAACTTATCAAAAATATTTTTCCCGAAAGAAAATGGCAAATCAAACACTTTAAAATTAAAAAAAGTGATATTTTTTATTTAAAATAACGCTCTAACTATATTGGTAGACAGTCAATACAAGTTAACTTTTTCCACTAAAAAAAGAATATTAGCTTAGTCGGGGTTTAATTATAGATGCTTTCAATGTTTTAAATTTTTCTAAATCATCGTTTAATTTTATATTTAGTAGCTTAAAATTTGATTAAAAACTTAAGTTAAAATCAATAATTAATTTAACCATTTGTGAAATTTTTAACTTTTCAATAATATATTTCTTCAATTTTATCAAAAATTCTATTAAAGATCTAATTTTTAACTTTACCAAACCCAGGCTATTTTTCATGTTATTTCGTCCGTTGCCATTTCAAAAAAATTTCCCATGTTTGGTTTAAATATTTTGAGATTATAAGCAGATGTAATTTATTTTTAATTATATATTTCCAAGTTATGAACTTAAATATTTTGAGAATCACTTCTTCTCGTGTTCATTTCTAACTTTACATTCTTCAAAAAGGGAAAAAAAATAGTGGAAAATGAATGTTTTTGTTAACTGACAAAAAAAAAATAGATATATAAATTCTTTTTAAAACCTACTGTGGTCAAGGCTCCCCCACCTACCAATGGATGGGATTGGATAGCTTATAGGTTAGGCATTGGGGTTTGGTGGTTGTGTTGATCATGGAAGATGAATGTTTTTGTTAACTGACAATTTTTTGGATAAAAATCGTTAGAGTTCCTTCTGGCACATATTTAAGAAAGGTTTGAAGCCTTTTTTTTTTTTAAAGATTTAGACTTTCAATGTAAATTATATTTTCGATTAATGAAATGTTATAAGACCATTTCATCCTTTTAAAATTAGTCAAATTATGGTCAAACGTTGACTTTTGGTCAATTAATGAATTTTTGGATGAAAATCATCCAAAGATCTTTCGTCTAACTAGTTTGAAAGGTTTGGGACTAGTGCTACTACAAATCAAAGATTTGGACAAAATTGGCATTTTTTAAAATGTTTGGAATCGTTGTTACGATGATCCCGAATATTAATCTTTGAATTTATTCCTATTTTGATTTGATACATAAGTATAAAAATGAGTAACGAGTAACCATTATGTCAATGTGATTTAAATATGTAGTTGTTTGTGAACTAATAACTGTTTTCATGCTACTTTTCCTTCTTGCTAACTGTTTTGATGCTATTTTGCTTTATTCTTTTCCATTCATGTAACTTTTAATTTTTATGATTCGCAATGTGTTCAAATTTTCTGTAATTTTTTTTATTAATTTGATTTTACATTATTGATTTTTGTTTTTACTAAGATAAGCTTATGTGTATTTTTTTCCCCATAATTGAACTTAAATTATTCATGGTAAGTGCGTAGTTCCATGTCACATGTGGTGCGTACTTCGTAAGATTCCAAAATACAGAAGAGATTCAAGACCCGGGCCCATTTGATGTAAATTTTTCGGAACAAATTTTGTGAAAAGTGAGTTTTTGGATAATGTGTGGTTAAAAGGAAAGAAATTTTTTTGGTCTGTATGTAAAACAATTTTAGTGGGGGAACGTTTAATTAAAAATGAGCTAAAAAATAAGTTTTAAAGAAATATGTATCAAATAGGGTTTAAGAAACTGTAATAACTGTTTGGGAGGGTTTCTCAAAATTTTACAGTAAATCAATTCTCATTTTCAACCACACATTTTCAATAAAATAATATTTTCCATCACATCAATAATATTTTCTTCTTTTTTCAACCACACATTTTCTATCGTATCACTATTCAAAATCAATTTTCCCTCAAAAATCCCTCCCAAACAAGCATGTATTATTACATATACGTCAATAAACAAATATGATAACTACAGTAAATAAATAAGTGAATGAAAACTTAAGGAAACATTATTAAAATAAAAAAGTAGAACACTACTCGCACCATTCACTTTATTTTAGTTAAGAACTTGGTTTCCAAGAAACGAAAAGAGTAATATTTTTGGAAAAATGGTTAATTTCGTTAGGTCATGAAACTTTAAAATGTCGTAATCAAGTCACCAAACAATATTTTTTTTCAATTCAAGTCAAGCCATTAGTTGGCATTACTAAAACTAACGAGATTGCTTGAGTGGATGTTAAACTCTGGCAAAAGATTGACATGGATGAAGTTGATAGAATTTGACGATTGTGATTTCAATGAAAGTAGAAAAATGCAAGTGGATAAGAAGGACGTGTTAATTGAGCCATTTTTTCGTACAAGTTGTTGTAAAACACATGGTATTCAGACATTTTCATAGTCTATGTAGGTCATATGTGACATTTTGCTTGCTTTTTATTGTCCACACAAGGGATATTCAGTTAATTGCATTAACACCAACTGGCGAAGTTGCTTGAATTGAAATAATTATGAAGTTTCATGACCTGATCGAGAGTTTTTCTGGGTTGGACAAATTATTTAAAACTTGGCTCAAAGTTGGTGACCCCCATTAAAATTTACCCTAAAGGAGAAAAAGAAACAAAAGGAAAAGACAAATTTGTGCTATTATCAACATTGTTAATTCTTATCTTCCAAGAAGACTTGACGAAGTCTCCTCTCAATATTATGAAACAAAAAAGTTAAAGCATACAAAATGATATTCTTTCCCAGCCAATAGGCTCAACTGCGCTTTTGACATTATTGCACCCTCGACATTATTAAATCAAAATTTACTATCAATCACATCGTACCAACTTATTTTCTTAGCTTGTAAGTAAACAAGTAACAATTTATTGGATAAAAAATTAAAAGTAATTTCTAGACAGATTATTTTTGAATTTTAAGCCAAAAAATGATCATTAGAGAGTGAATATCATTTGTTTATTCTATGATATCTTACATGATCCAGACAATTTATTGGAACCATTATTTATTGTTGGGATCAATTGTCAATTTTGCCCTCCATTCATTTCCCACAAATTATTGACATGCAGTAACAACAGAGTAAAATGGACTTTGCCTACCCCGTTACTTTATGGAAATTTGCACAACAAGAGCCTCTCTCTCTCTCTCTCTCTCTCTCTCTCTCTCTCTCTCTCTCTCTCTCTCTCTCTCTCTCTCTCTCTCTCTTTCCAAGTGGGCCATTGAATTGACAGGAAAATCAATTTTTTTTCAAACTAGTGCACCCAAACAAGCGCTATATTTTTACTTGAGAATGCTAAAGTTGTGCAAGCATTTTTGGAAAATATTATATGTTATTTATAGTCGAGAATGTGTAAACTTTGACAGCAAGGGGTGAAAATTCTTGCATCAACCCTTTGATTAGAGCTGGAAACAAAAAATCACGAAATCGCAAACCAATTGAAACTGTAGGTTTTAGTCCACGTAGACTCAAGGTTTTTTTTTTTCTCTCAAACCGTTTCAAAAAGGTTTGATTTATATTTTCATTTTCAAAAATCGTACAAAATCGAATCGAACCTTTTTTTCTTATTTTTTAATTAAAAAATTAATTTTATTAACTTATAAATTGTACAATTTTCACTTTTCAGAAAAAATATCAATTTAGCAAAACAAATTACATCCAGCCAATTAAAATAGTCATATGAAGTAAATTAGATTCATCATTACTGGATCATGATTTTATAAGTCTACAACACATGTCCTGACCCAATATCTAAATCAAACTAAAATTATTCTCAAATCATATGAAATGAAAAAAACAAAATTATATATATTCGACAATTCAAATCAAAATTCAGCAAAACTATGGCATCTAATCACGGCCACTGCTTCAAAAGCCCTAATATAAGCTCTCATTTCTTAAACATTTGACGATTGCGTGCCACTGTTGAACGAAATGCGATTCCCAATCGCAAATTGTCGATCACCTTTTGCCTTTTAGTCTGCTAATTTCTACATGAATCGCCTCTTTTTCTCTTTTCTCTCGATAAGTCTCAAATTCTCATTCAAGCCATTTTTTCATTGTTCTTTTATTTATTTGTTGTTTTTGAATTTATTATACACATGTGAGTTGTGATTTAGATAAAAAAAAAATGATTGTTTGTGTACCTAGGTGATTAATAAATTTATTTGTGGTTTGAAAAGAACAAAGGACGGAGAGTATTGATTGTATGAAAAATGTTAAAGTTCCCTAACTGATACTACTATCTTCAACTTTTTTCAAAGTAGTTAAAGAATGAAATTTGTCAATTTCCAATAAATTTGAATTCTATCATTCTTTGTACGTCTAAATATATTATGTTCAGTCCTTATTTTTCATCTCGCTAGTAGGACGAAAAGGAGTTTTAATCAAATGATTATAGCAAAATATGATTCTGCCTTTACCAATCGCTACGTGACAATATGAAAGGCAAACAAGAAAAGACAAATAAAATGAAGAAAGATATATTCGTTCTTAACATCTTTTAGCAACTAACATTGAAAATAATTTATTCACGAGTTTCATGGGAAAAATAAATGTAATTTAACATTTAACATTATTAGTTCTATTTTAAATTTAAATGTTAATTTGTTTTAAATATATTATAATGTCGATATGTAAATTGCGAATTAAAACCGAACCAAACGCAAATTATGGTTTGGTTCGAAAAATAAAATGGTTTGCTTTGATTTGATTTGAAAAAATTTCAAACGCATGCAATGATTTGAGTTGAAAATATGGCACAAACCGTCTAAATTCAATCGCGTTCACCCTACGATTCCTTCAGTTTGGAAAAAAAATTAGACCAGAAGAATTGAAATTGAACTGTGATATCATAAGAATCTAGATTTACCTCGTTTGATTATCTTCTTAACTATCCATGCGCTAAAAGTAAAGTCATTACTTTTTTTTGGTGTCAGGGCATCCTCTACCAAGCCCCTTACTAGGAGTAACTAAAAATAAGATTTTTAATAAATTTTAAAAAATATTGATAAAATGTGTAATTAAAACTGATAAAAAAATTGTTAATTCTATAAAATGTATGAAAAAATTAATTGTTAATTTTGACTTAAATTTGTATCAATTTTTTAAACCCCACAGAACAGAGGCCAAGTGTAATGATAATAGGAAAACTATAGTTGTAGTCCTGAATCGATTGAAAGTATAACAATTTGGTCATCAAACTTATTACCTTTGGCAATGGCAGTCTCCAATCCTTTCTTTTTCGTAACACATTCAATTCCATAGTAGATAATTTTATCCTTTATATTTGACTAAACAATCAAAATTTTATTAAGATCTAACCTAAATGAAACAAACAAGAAAACACAAATTTCATCCTTATATTTGATTAAACAATCAAAATTTTATTAAGACTTTTACTTTAATGAAACAAACAACAAAACACAAATTTACTAGGATGTTGGAAGCAAAAATGGAAGGGTAAGTGACTTTTATTTTCTGTTTGAGCCATATTATTTTTTTCATTCTCATTCTTCTACTCATTTTAACCAAACTTTTTCAATAAAATAATATTTTTTCACATCAATAAATTTTTCTTCTTTTTTAACCACATATTCCCCCATCATATCAACAGTAAAAATGCATTCCTTTTCCAAACATGTGCACCAAACAGGGGCATAATTATCTTTGTAAATGAATTTTTTTTTGGGACTGAATACGCCAAAATATTAGGTTGAAGGACTACTTGCTACATTTTCAGCAAATTGGGGACCCATCTGTAATTTTTTCTAGAAGAATGTGACTAATCGATGAAGCCCCTATTTCATATAGATTATTTATCCAAAACTAGTTTTTAATTACACATACTTAAAAATAATAAGAAATAAAAAATTGCACGTGGACTCACAGCGTCACAGTAACACTCAAAAAGGAAAGGACTTTCAGAAGTCTGTACAATTTTTTCCTTGTGATTTTTCTCCCATCCGCAAATATTCTTCAGAAATCACAAGAAGGTGAATATACTGGGGGAAGGCCTGGGCTATATTCCAGACCTGATCCCGCCCATATTGAAAATTAATGCTAAGAATGTTAATTTTTGGTCCAAAAACTTTTGTTAGCCCAGCTTTAACATGAGTCCCTGACCAAGCCCAAGCCCTTGAAAATTTCATAATTTAGAAGATTATAACATACAATTTCAAAATTAGGAAATAAATTTTAAAACTTCAAAAATCAGATGATATTTAAATTTTATTTATTAATTAAATATATTAATGTTACAATTATATACAATTTGATCACAAATTATTTTTTGATCAAAAATAAAAAAATTTATATATTACAATTTATTTATGGTGACAAATCACAAATTTTGTAAGTCACAAATTATCAAATTAATTGGTCACAATCAACCAAATAATTTAATACAAACACATCATCCCACCCAAAACCACCGCACCATAGCTATGACCACCACGACACCTAAACACCACAAGAAAAAATTAGATCCAAAACTATCACTGTGGTCGCCCCGACCACCACCGCCAACATCATTACCACCTCACTAGTACTGCCAACATCACCACCGTAATCAATATCACAACTGTTGGAGAGTTTGTATAGAAATATGGGTGTTTTGGATGTTGTTTGTCCCACATATGATAGAAATAGGAAAATAGACTTGTTTATAAGTGTGGAAATAATATACTTAATAAATTGAATAAAAGACCACACAAATGGACTTTGAGCCTGAGCCATATGATTTGGGCTTGATTGGGCTCTTTGTTAGGTTATATAAATATATATATTATATAGTCAAAAGATGGGCCTTGGGGGTCTTGGGTCTTGTGATTTCCAAATTTCAGTTTTAGCACTTATATTTCTTTTTTCGTATTTTTTTGGTTCTGTTTAAATGGTTGTGTCTGATCAACACAACTATTTACCACAACCGACACAAAGGATAAGGCTGTACGTTTTCTATTTATGTGAAGAAAAAAGTCTGATTTATATAGATAAAATTCCTGCATTTCAATCCTTCATAAAATTCTGTCTGAGAGAAGAAAACACTAATTATAATCGCTAGAACCAAGAATCGAGTGCTTGATACTTTGGAATAGATTGTTGAATCTTGGTGTCATACGCTCATCGAACTACAAGCACAGGAGTAGGGGCGAATTTCTGCTATAGGACATAGCGTTGCGCTAGCCTCAATCTGAAATTCAAGTCAATATCATTTATATTAATTTTGTTATCAATCTGTATATTGCATAATAGTATTCTGTTTTTAGTGCGTTGCATTATTTGTTCTGTCAAGTTCTTGATCGTTTCCAACAATCTATAGCAGAAATTATGTTCGTGTTCATTTTTTTTTAGTTTAATTTTTTCAATATGGAACAATCTGGGATTGGCGTGAAAGTGAAACCCCATGTTGACAAGCCGACAAGTTCAAAGGATTGGACTTTAAACGATGGCAACAGAAGATGTTTTATTTAACAACATTGAATCTCACTCATGTTGTCAAGGAAGAATGTCCCAACACAGAAGGAGAAAATAAAACTGCAAATAAAAACACAGTGAGTTTTTATGCAGAAGGTATATTCTGAATAGCCTTGATGATACACTATATGATGTGTACAGATCTTATAAAACTGCAAAGGAACTCTGGGATTCGCTAGAGAATAAATATAAGATTGAAGATGTTGGTTCAAAGAAATTTATCATTGGGAAATTCCTAAAGTACCAACACAGAAGGAGAAAATAAAACTGCAAATAAAAACACAGTGAGTTTTTATGCAGAAATTATATTCTGAACAACCTTGATGATACACTGTATGATGTGTACAGATCTTATAAAACTGCAAAGGAACTCTAGGATTCGCTAGAGAATAAATATAAGATTGAAGATGTTGGTTCAAAGAAATTTATCATTGGGAAATTCCTAAAGTACCAAATGGTGGATTCAAAGGTTGTTGTCAATCAAGTTAAAGAGTTGCAAATTATTATCCATGAACTTGCTGCAGAAGGAATGGACCTACCAATGGCATTCTCTGTTGGATCTGTAATAGAGAAATTACCTCAATCTTGGAATGATTTCAAGATTCATTTAAAGCACAAGAAGACTGATATGTCTATGGAGGATCTGATTCTTAAATTAAGGGTTCAAGAAGATCCTCGAAAAAGTGAAGGGTTGAATGCTTCAGTGTTCGAAGCCAAAGCCAATGTCATTGAGGGTGGGGAATCATCCAAACCTAAGCCTAAATTTCAAAGGAACAAAAGGTTCAACAACAAAGGCAAAGGTCCAAGTTTTCTTGCTCCAAAAGGAAAGAATTTCAAGGCAATTAAGGGTGCATGCTGGGTATGTGGAAAAACTGGACATAAAGCACAAAATTGCCACCACAAGAAATCAAATCCTGCGACTAACAACAACAACCAGGCTAATGTGGCCGAAGAATTTGTTGGTGTTATATCTGAAGTTAATATGATGATTGATAGCAATGATTGGTGGGTGGATACCGGTGCAATAAGGCACATATGTGGAAACAGAAATATGTTTGACACCTACGCTTCTAACAAAGGCGAAGAAAAGATGTTTATGGGCAATTCATCTATTGCAAATGTCGCTGGAAAGGTAAAAGTGGTTCTGAAATTAACTTCTGGAAAAGAACTTACTCTTATGGATGTACTACATGTTCCTACTCTTACTAAAAACCTTATTTCTGGTCTCGTTCTAAGCAAGAAGGGATTTAAACTTGTATTTTAATCTGACAAATTTGTCCTTACCAAGGGGGGAACATTTGTAGGAAATGGCTACTTGGCTGAAGGGCTCTTTAAACTCAATGTACTTGAGAATGATGTTATTAATAATATAAATAAGGCTTTCATCTACTTGATTGAATCTTCTACACTATGGCATGCTAGATTAGGACACGTTAATTTTAAATCTTTGCATAGAATGGTTAATCTTGGTTTGTTGCCTAGTTGTACTATGGATAACATGCATAAATGTGAAACGTGTATTAAGTCAAAATTTGCTAGTAAGTCATATAAATCCGTTGTTACTAGGTCAAACGAATTATTGGGATTAATTCATACAGATTTTGGTGATTTAAAATCCACACCCACTCGTGGAGGAAAGAATTATTATATTACTTTTATAGATGATAGTAACAGATATTGTTATGTATACTTGTTGCACACTAAAAATGAAGCTTTGAATATGTTTAAGATATATAAAGCAGAAGTGGAAAATCAGTTACATAAGAAGATAAAAATACTGCGTTCGGATAGAGGAAGAAAATATGAATCGAATGCCTTTGCAGAATTTTGTACTTCTCATGGAATAGTACATCCAACGACAGCTCCCTACACTCTTCAACAAAAAGGGGTGGCTGAATGTGAAAATAGAACATTGAAAAGCATGGTGAATTCCATGCTTAATAGTTCTGGTTTACCACCTTATATGTGGGGTGAAGCTATACTAACTGCAAATACTATCTTAAATCGAATCCCACCAAAGAAAAGTGATCAGTCTCCATATAAAAAATGGAACAAGAAGCTGCCAAGTTACAAAATCATGAAAGTGTGGGGTTGCTTACCAAAGGTTTAAGTTCCTTTACCTAAGAGAGTAAAACTTGGTCCTAAAACTATTGATTGTGCATTTATTGGATATGCTACTAATAGTGCAGCTTATCGATTTCTAGTTATTAAATATGGAATTTCGAAAATTCAACCAAATACCATTATTGAGTTTAATGAGGCTGAATGGTTCGAGCATATTTTCCCATATAAAGAAAGACTTGATCAAAATAAAAGAAAGATGCATGATTTAAGTCATGAAATTGATGATGATCCATCATCTGTTGTTTAAGAAATAGAACCTAGAAGGGGGAAAAGAATCAAAGTTGCAAAAGACTTTGGCCTGATTACTATACATTTCTTACTGAAGCTGAGCCACAAACATATAAAGAGGCTATAACTTCATCAGAATCGATGTATTGGGAAGAAGCAATAAATAGTGAAGTTGAATCCATTTTACAAAATAATACGTGGGAATTGGTAGATTTACCACCGGGATGTAAACCGATTGGTTATAAATGGATTTTCAAAAAGAAATTGAAGTCGGATGATACTATTGATAAATATAAAGCTCGATTGGTAGCAAAAGGCTATAGTCAAAAACAAGGGCTGGATTTCTTTGATACATACTCACCAGTAACTAGGATTACGTCTATAAAAATGTTAATTGTTATTGCAGTTATTTACAATTTGGTTATACACCAAATGGATGTAAAAATCGTATTCCTTAATGGTCAGTTAGATGAAGAAATTTATATGGAACAACCTGAAGGTTTTGTGGTAAAAAGGAAAGAGAAGAAAGTGTGTAAATTTGTAAAGTCCTTATATGGACTTAAGCAGGCACCTAAGCGATGGTATGAAAAATTCGATAACACGGTGATATCACATGGATTTCGGATCAATGGATGTGATAAATGTATTTATATCAAAAAGTTTGACAATGGTTCTTATGAAATTGTATGTTTATATGTTGATGATATGCTCGTCATATGACCAAATTTAGATGTTATAAACTCTACAAAGAGGATATTGAATTCAACATTTGATATGAAAGACATGGGAAAAGAAGATGTTATCTTAGGAATTCGAATTCAAAGAAGTAATGATGGATATATACTTAGCCAATCACATTACTTTAGAAACAATACTTAAAATGTTTGGACACTTTGATAGCAAACCGTCTAGTACTCCTTTTGATCATAAAAGTTTCTTGAAGAAAAAATGTTGGAGATAGTGTATCTCAACTAGAATATGCACAAATCATTGGTACACTACAGTACATTACAAATTGTACTAGACCAGATATTGTTTATTCTGTGAATAGATTAGCGAGATATACGAGCAATCCATCAAAGGCTCATTGGGAAGCTCTAATTAGAGTATTGAGATATTTAAGATATACAATGAACTATGGATTGCATTATACAAAATATCCTCACTAGTCTTGGAAGGATATAGTGATGCAAATTGGATTTCAAATGATACGGAAAAAGCTACTAGTGGTTATGTTTTTACACTTAGAGGGGCTACAGTATCATGGAAATCGCAAAAGCAAACGTGTATAGCACGTTCTACAATGGAATCAGAATTCATAACCTTAGATAAGACCGCCGAAGAAGCGGAATGGCTTAAAAACTTCTTAGAAGATATTCCATTATGGCCTCAACCTATGACAGCCATATGTGTGCATTGTGATTGCATGGCAGCTATTGGTAGAGCGAAAAATCATATATATAATGGCAAGTCAAGGCATATAAGACGTCGACATAACACTATAAAACATATGCTCACAAGTGGAATCAAAGGAGAATATGGCAGATCAACTTACAAAGGGTATACTGAAGGAGCAAGTGTTATATATATCGAGGGGAATGGGCTTAAAGCCAATGCAATGAGGAGTAACTTGACGAAAATGATACATAGCATTTTTGGTTATCTAATTCTAGGTTCAAAAAGGAAAACTAGTTTAGCGAAACTCAAAAGAATAGAGCCTACAATATTGTTCATTCCTATGATAAGAACCGTAAGCTACATGTGATGATAAGGGTGAATGATTAATCATTCTTAACGACACAAAAAATATATTAAAAGAATATTGCAGGGTATTCATAATCATCGTGTCACCTATATATGAGTAATGTAGGGTCGCATTCATGAGAATGACATAGCTAAATTCTCTAAAGCTCCTATGAATTCAGGATTGTTCAGAACCAAAATGAACACAACTGTATGATTCGAAAGGTGTGAAGATTCGATATGTGTGATACTTGTTGTCTTGGTTTACTAAACATGGTGAACAGTTCAATGTCTCCTATACACACTGATTCACTAGTAACTCCGATAAGTATTCACTAAGGAAGGTTCAAGTCCAAAAAATACATATCCTGATGCAAATCGAATCTAGTTTTTCTCCAGACCATCCAAAACCTTGTTACTGACACTATTTGCTATACAAATGTGGGGTATTATTGGAGAGTTTGTATAGAAATATGGGTGTTTTGAATGTTGTTTGTCCCACATAGGATAGAAATAGGAAAAGAGACTTGTTTATAAGTGTGGAAATAATATACTTAATAAGTTGGATAAAAGACCACACAAATGGACTTTGAGCCTGAGCCATATGATTTGGGCTTGATTGAGCTATTTGTTAGGCTATATATATATATATATATAAAGGATAAGACTGTACGTTTTCTATTTATATGAAGAAAAAACGTCTGATTTATATAGATAAAATTCCTGCATTTCAATCCTTCATAAAATTCTGTCTGAGAGAAGAAAACACTAAGTATAATCGCTAGAACCAAGAATCGAGTGCTTGATACTTGGGAATAGATTGTTAAATCCTGGTGTCATACGCTCATCGACCTACAAGCATAGGAGTAGGGACGAATTTTTGCTATAGGACATAGCGTTGCGCTAGTCTCAATCTGAAATTCAAGTCAGTATCATTTATATTAATTTTGTTATCAATCTGTATATTGCATAATAGTATTCTGTTTTTAGTGCGTTGTATTATTTGTTCTGTTAAGTTCTTGATCATTTCCAACAACAACCACTTTAACCCAAACACAATAAAAAACCAAATCCAAAATTATCACAAGTCGTTGCTTCGCGTCTCGACATTGCACGACGACAACGACATTATCATAGTCGCTGCTTTCAGAAATGACTATTGAAGATTTTTAGCAACATCTTGGCATCGCGCTTCTACAGCGGCATCCTGGCATCGGGGGACTGGGCATTGCACATCTGCATCAACGTCTTTATCCCAGTGGTTTCTCTCAGAGCGATGGAGCTACGACTGTGTCATGAGTGACTGAGCGCAGCTCCAATGGTGCCTCCTGTGATGGGTGTTGTTAAGAGATATAGAGAGAAAATGGAGAAAGATATATGGAGAGAGAAAGAAGAGGGGAAAGTAATTAAGGTTTGGGATGAAATTTGTTGGGATGGATGGCGGTATGGTACGTATATAGATTAATTTATTTTTATAACATTATTATTAATTTTGAATTATCATCTGATTTTTGTAGAAACAAACTTTAAATTTGATTTTTAAAATGATAACTTGAAAAATTTGGTTCTATGTAATTTTCACTTCACTAAATTTGCTTATAATTATACAAGTAACTTTTATGATAAATAATTTGTATTGATCAAAGCTAAAAATAAATTACTTATTTTAATAGTAAGAGACACTACATGTTTAGCTAAGTTTAAAAGTAATTAATTTTTTTCTGTTAGGTTTTAAAGATGTTGGCATTCTTTTGACAAAATTATTGTTGAAAAAAAGTTTTTAAAAGTCAAAGTGTCAAGTGGTAAGTTGTATAGGTGAATTAGAAGTCATAGGGTTTGAGTATGGGATGAGGAGAAAAGAGTCGTCACAATTTCACTAGCCTATTGCCTAGCTGACGTTCAAGCAGTAAAATAGAAGTTGCGTCGCTCGCTCGAGTGACACACAGTTGCTCGCCTGTCGTTTGAGCGACAGTGTATCCCAATAAAACCCAATTCGAGTTTTTCAAGGTTTTATCCGGCCTATACCACTCAAAACCTCTACACTATATATATCCACTACTCCATTCAAAAAATGGTTGGTTGAACATTGAGAGAAACAAGATATTACTTCCTACAAATCATTATATTAGTTCAACCTTCATTTTGATTTCTTCATAGTATTGAAAAACATCAATTTCACACAAACTAAACAACAAAACACATACTTCCATAACATCGTCAGAGTTTTGAAGATCAAGAAATATGACCGGAGTTTCGATTGTTGGAGAACTGGGGAGTTCTTATTGATGAGGAAATATCCTACTTTGTTAAGAATTTCTTAAAAAAAATGTTTAGAAATAAGAAGAAGATTAAAGAGAGACATAGAGATGATTCCAGTAAGTCTAGAAAGAGATATAAATCTGTGAGATGTCATGGTGTCAAGGTTTTGGCCACTACAGAAGTGTGTGCCTTAATGGTAAGAGAAATCAAGATAAAGCTATGAACGCAACTCTTACTGATGACGAGTCTAGCTCGGATGATCAAAGTGAATCTGATAAGAATAGTGAGAAGGTTGAGGAACTGGATAATGGTGAGCAATCAGAGGAAGATTCTGGAGATGATAATGAGAGTTTTAAGATAAAGAAGGTCAATAAAGCCATTCTTAAGAAGGTCAATGAACTTGAGCTAATTATAGAGAAACTTGTAACTAACATTCAGGAGTCTACCTTATGCCTCAACAAATTATAAACTGTAAATTGATCCATAGAGTCTAATATTAAATATCTTACAAGTGAACTTGAGAAGTCATCTAGGAGCGTTAGTAAGCTTACTGTTGAGAATGAGAAATTAGAAATCCAGGTTAAGAACTTTCTGAGCGAACTAGAAAATTTCAAATCTTAATTTCTTGCTTTCTCTAGTGGATCTAAAAAATTGGGCAGTCTTTTGGGGTTGACCAAGCCGCCTGGGAACAAAGAAGGTCTATGATATAACTAGACCGATCATAATAGGGCCAGTACTTTCAAAACTATTTTTATTCATGCCACCAACCAACCTACGTATGTTCTTAATCCTGAACTCAAGAACAAGGGTATCGTAGGACAAAAGCCTACTAGACAGCGTGGGACCTACCAACCTAGGAATAGATATCGGGGACCACATAACTTTGGACCTAAGTTTATCTCTACTTATTTCAATTGTGGTGAGTTAGGATATATAGAGCCTTGGTGTCATAAATTCCTAAATGGAAATCGGAATTTCAATAGAGTAAGAAATCAGGATTTTGATGGCCGAATTGACTTATTTACTAATCAAACGAGTCATTTGACCAAATTTATGATAGAGTTGACTAGGAATAAGTCTTTCACTAGTTAGATTTAGGTGAAAATAGTGATAAGAAAAAATTAGAAATTGATCACAGTACTCATAAAGGTAAAAGCGCTTGCATACCTAATTGATAAGGTATTTTTGATGCACGCTTATACATTTTAATTGATTCATTCATTATTGCATGCTTTTTTCAATTTATATTTCTTGACGTAAGCATCGATTTCCTGTTTGACGTGAGTACATTAAAAAAATTTTAAATTTGAAAACCACCAAAAATTCGACCAATCAAACTGTTTAAACCATAAAAATTAGCTTTAGTTCTGCATTGGAAGAATAATGTCCTGACATGTCACCACGACCAAATATATCCAATCTACTCAACAAGTAGCCAATCAGTCAAATCAGTACATAAAAATAAACAATTTTCACGAACTATGGCATTTAGATCAATTATTACCCATCCCGAGAGACATCCCACCGCCACATCATCTTTGCTAGAAACTCCCAATGGGGTGGGAAAGTAATTGGCTGCACGGTCATCGATAACCAACAAACTAGGTGCATTGCATAGAATCTCCCTTGTTGTGTCCTGATATATTTAAGTGCCACGAGTATTTATTACTTTATAGGCATTATGAAGTTTCAATCATTAACTGATTTTCATCGACTTATTATTTGATGAGTATATTTAGGAATAGGGAATCATCAATTAAAAGCACAGCGGTCGGTAAATAACCTCTGATATTGAGAAAGACTTGAAATTCTAATTTTATTTCATCATAATCATGAGTATTATATTCAACTTTATGCAAAACCTCATGCCTCCCCAATCCAAGAAGAAAAAACATATGTACAAGTAATGAATGACTACACCGAGCAACGACTAATCATATTGGAATTGCCTAGCATATAGGAACTTCATCAAGACAGCATAGGGGCAGAATATTACTTGGACTCATGGTATACCTATGGTGGAACCTGATGATCCCTTCAACAGACACAAGTACTCAAACATGATCTTCCAAAATGAAAAGAAAATCGGTAAAGTTAGAAGATACCCAAACAAGTGGGATTGGTTTTCCATATACTAGCATAATCCAAGAGACAAACTTATGGCTTGCATGCAATTAAATTTATGAATATGATCTCTTTGAAGTTCATAAAGCCGAAATGACTTTTCTTTAGCACAAGTGATGAGAACCATGGGACAATGCTAGTACGAATCCTTGGTTGTGAGAGAATGACCAATGACGAGATCGCGAGTAAAGAAGATCAAGGAAGCGATGTAATTACTTGTTCAAGTTACATGGGCCGATAGTTCGAATGAAACAAGCAAAATATCAAGTTTTACGTTGTGCATCGAAGAAAAAGACAAGAAGGATGCAATTGATTCAAACAAAGGAAAATGAGGCCTTTTGGAAAACCATGCGGCGGCATGGTGCAATTAAGCTTGTGGCCGCATGTAACACTCAAAACCAACCCGAGAAGAAAAGAAGCCTACCGTGCAGCCGCACCTAAGTGTGCTATGCGGCAACATAGTTCAAAATCTGGGTGAGAATTTTAATTTTATTCTAGTTTCCTATTTTAGTTATAATTCTTCTATTTTGTAATATTTACCTTAATTTCGAGATTATCTAGGATTTTATTGATTCTTTATAAATAGGTCTTTTTATTCATTTTGAAAAACACACAATTATCGAGATATTATTGCGAGACATATTGCTTTCAACTTGTTCTTCATCAAACTAAACTTAAACTTGTCAAGAGTTGATTCTTGTACCATTCAACAATTCAAGTAAATTTTATAGGTTTTGTGATCAGGGGGTCAAGATATTGATTTCAATTATCTTGGTTCTTTAGTTCAATATTTTATTGGTCTAGCTTTCATACGGGTTTGATCTAATCTGTTGTGGGTTTCGTAACTGCAATTGTTACGTGGGTTCGCATCAGTTGTGTTGTTGGTACTCTGATACCAGGAAGAGATCTCCATCAGTTAGGTGTCATGAGTGTTGGGGATATAGAGATATATGACTCTTCAAAAGAAGAATTAGAATCTAAAAGAGATATAATATATATGAGGCTTCTGACCAACTGTTTGAAGAGAGTCTGAAGTTGAAGGTAAATAACTCTACCTTTAAGAAATTGCATGATATTTAGTTAGAAAAGGAGATTCTAGAAGTCGAGCTTGAGAAGTCTACTAAAAGTTTAAATGAGTTGAAGATTGTGAAAGTATCCCTAGAAAATAAGGTTAAAAGTCTTGTGAGTAATCTTGAGAAATCTAATGCACAACTACGCTCTTTTTCTAGCGAATATAAGAAGTTTAACATCTTATGACTGATCAAACCAACTAGGAATAGGGGATGTTTAGGCTATAAACAAGTTATCTTATTGCTACCTATTCTAAAACCAAGTTTGTACTTGCCTCTACCAAAACCAAGAGTGTAGGAGTCCTAGGATAGAGGTCATTTGCGATCGCGATGCTTAAAGAACCAAATCTACCTCCTTCAATTCCCGTCACCCAAAGTACTGGTGATCTAAATTGGCCTCATTCGAACCTCCAACAACCCTAATCGACAGTGGGTAATGATCCAGCTGTTCCAATTTTCCTCCCAATTGATTCAATTTTTAGATAAGAAATAACCACAAACCGTGCTCATAGTGAGGAATATTTTCACAGAAATGATTGGTTCTGTATGTTACAATTTGGGAGAATTCAAATTGAGACACAAGCATCCATGGGTAAAATATCAATTGCATCAATTACACAACCAATTATTTAGTTTCAGTAATGAGTTATTGCAGTTAGGTGCCAGATTTGATATTCAAATTCCAAGCTTGAAGGTGGTGATTGATGTAGGAACTAGAATGGTTTTGTTGAATGAACTGTATATAAGGGTTCGTTGAAAATTATAGGGACGGTGGCGATAGACTAAAAGTAGAGATTGTGTGGACGGTTTATTAGGCGTGGTTAGCGATTAGTTGGGGTTCAATCGGTGAGTTGAATGATGGGGTTATACAATACCCAACTTCACATCTTTCACATAGTTGATTTATAGTTTCATGGCGGCGAAGGCAATGGTGGTGAATGGTGGTGGTGGAAGAGAAAAGAGGAAATAAAGTAATTTTTTATTTTTAATTATTTATTTATATTTTATTGAAAAATTTGGGAGTATGGTTGCAATTTATTCTTTATTTTATTTTTCTTTTATTTAAGTAGAAGGGTATATTTATCATTTTACAATTTTTTTAATTGAGAAAATGGATGAAAATGACGAATCTCACAATGAAACGTTAAAATATGGGTGAAAATGCAAAAAAAAAATTGAAATGTCACTACGCCAAAAACAAGCTTTCGCAACATATAAAAGGCAACATTCAATAGTTAAGTGTTGTTAAAGGGGTCTATCGCAACATTTTGATAAGTGAATGTTGCAAAAAAATGCAAAAATTGAGCTTTAGCAACATTTTGTACATAAACGTTGCAAAAAGGTGTCTTTCGCAACGTTTATGAAACGTTGCGAAAAATTTTACTTTTTGCAGCGTTTATTAAACGTTGCAAAAAGTCAACCTTTTGCAACGTTTAATAAACGTTGCAAAAGGAAGAAGGTTGACTTTTTGCAACGTTTAATAAACGCTGCAAAAAGTAAAAAGGAAGCAAACGTTGCCAAAAGTAAAAATGATGCGAATTGGATTG
Organism: Fraxinus americana; assembly: GCA_035079005.1. NCBI lineage: Eukaryota > Viridiplantae > Streptophyta > Magnoliopsida > Lamiales > Oleaceae > Fraxinus > Fraxinus americana. The sequence goes on from CM068707.1 coordinate 48,303,240, forward strand.
GGCCAATTTTTAATAAACGTTGGAATGCTTCCTTTTCATTTGTCATTCTCCTCAACCCTAGCCTCTTCCTTCAATTGAACTCTCCAAAATGAATCAACCGACTTCAAGCCATGCCGAGCCGTTCCGGATCCAATTCCACACTTCTTCCCTAGTTCCCTTCCTTCCTTTCCGGCTTTCCCTACACTCTTTCTAACAGCGCCGTCCGTCCGCGACTGAACACCATTTTGGCCCGTCATAATCAAGTAAATGACTGTCGGAGGGATCTCAAAACGGAAAAACAAGAGAGATTTTAGTAAAATCTGAGACATGGGTTTTTCCCAAGACAATCTGAAAGGCTTGGTGTTGGATCTTCTTTCAAGTGGGTTCATAGGTGCAAGCTTCATCATATAAAAAAGGGCCTCAGAAGAGCTGCCGTTGCTTCTGGTGTTAGAGCTGGTTTGTGAATTTTAAGCTATATTTATCCGTTATAATTCGAAGTTTTGATATTTCTTCATATGGGTTTATGTTTTTGTTCATGATGTGTACTTTTTTTCTTGATTCCTTTTCAGGTGTTGGGGGATATTCATATCTCTTGGAACCTCTTTGGTGGCTTAGCATGATCAAAAGTGAGTTTTATTTTTCCTGTTTCCTTATCCCTTGTGACTTTGTTCAAGAATCTATTTTCATAAATAGTCATGCCAATTGCAAGTTTTGTTTGAGGTCTCTCATTATTGTTTATGGGGTAGGGAATGTTGATTATAGTATGGAAGTAAAAGTAATGACGTTAATTCAGAATTGTTAATGGAAATTGGGAACAAAGTCTTAGTTTGTTATTCTAATTTATTTCAATTCAACCGCCCGCATTCATTTCTCGGTTACTCATTTTAATCTTCTTTGTTTGGCGAGAGAGAATGTAAACAACTGCTTTGACAGAGAATGTCGAGCACATGCTCTCGAGTATTGCGATTGAGAGGAAGGGCATTGTACCACGATCTTAATGCTTACGAGAGACTTGTTTGATAAGGTGAAATGTGCTCTATGTAAGTTTTCATTTTCCATCCAAAACGAATGTTTTGTGGTCTTATATTCATTTATTGGTCTACAGGATGGGAATCCTCGGCTCTCTTGCTTGGGCCTGATGAAGAATAGTCGAGATGGCAAAAGTTATAGTACAAACTTAGCTTTCACTCCTCCACAAGACTTTCTGAGAACCGGTATAAAATTGTGTTTTCTCTATGAACTCGTAATATTGCCCTATGAAGCTCCCAATACACATGATGTTGTTTATCAAGGTTAAGAAGGTGCTCAACAAATCGCATGTGTAATTTGCATATATGTGCTATCCGGTCAATTAGTGTTCTTCTTGAACTACCGTATTAAGTTATGCAAATATGAAATGATATTATAGATGCAGCTATTTAAGTTTAGCTTTCGGTAATTTGTCTCCAATGTTTGGCGGAAGAGTGACTCAAAAAGTGTAGTTTACAGCTTCGGAACCATGCTGCTAGATCTTCTAAGTGGCAAGCATATACCCCTAAGCCATGTAAGTTCATAATTCATTAAAAAGACTACAGATTTGTTTAATAAATAATTATCGAATCCTCGAAAATTTAACTCACCTAGCATGTGCTTCTTCAATTATTTGTGTTAATTCACTAAATGTTAACCGTTATTACTCTAGTCGCCTGGTACTATAACATTATAAATGAACTAAAATCTTACACTAATATCTCAACCATCCCTTGCATGGTTGAGATATTTCACTTCCTCCTGTTCATTGTTGAATGTTGTTGAACATTTAGGAATTGGGCCCGTAGCTAATACGTCTCATTTGATGAAGATGTGCCACTTGTTGCCTTAGGTTTGATCAATTCAGCTATACAATTGGGTGGCCCTGCCATTCACAATCACCCTAGACTGCTTAGTTTGGTACAAGATGAACTATTCCTTAATTTGATGCAATTTGGCCTTTCAATGAGTCCCCCGATCCTTTCAATGAATTTGATAGCGTGACCTATTTGGTAATGAAGCTATGCCATTTAAATTTATTTTCTATTCTTTTTAAAATTGACTTCTTAATACATGGCTTAGCTATTGAAAGCAGTAGATGCATATTTTCATTGGCATCAAATTCAATTGATTTCAATTTGCTTTCAAATGAACTCTCTCTATTTTTTTTTTATTTTTTTTCGAAGATACCATTTTTGTATTCATATATAGTTCTTGTTGATCTATTTTCTTGTAAAAAATATTTATATTCACTTCTCTAAAAAGAAATCCTTAATTTGGCCTTGGATTTATATCATCAGATTGCTGAGTTAAAAAGTTTATTTGTAAGTGAGTGAGTAAGTTCTAAATTAAATAATTTGGTTGAAGTTGCTAATAAGTTACTTATTTTAAATATAAAGTGAGAATTAAATAATTTGCCTCACGTGTGCATGTGGATCCTGGGCAAGTTATTGATACCTTTCCACTTTGAATTGAATTTGAAGGAACCCAGAAGAGATTCCATGGGCCGAGACTGGCGCTGAATACATTGTGGCTTTTATCATTCCTACTAATCATTGTGGCAGGAATAAATTAAAGTTCGTTTATTCTTTTTAACCATTTATAGTGGCTACTTTCTCTCTTTATTCAGAGGCTACTAAACGATAAAGATAATATATATTTTTTCATTGTAGGATGATGATTTTGTTCTTGCCACTGAAGAAGAAAAGGATTTTGATATGGTAATAAATTCAGAGGGTATTTCTTTTTTTGTAGTGTTGCCTTGAAAATTATATGTGAAACTTCTGTTCTTTTTGCTGCTATACTACTGGCTATATATGAAGTTGCAGATAGCAGAATGTTCTATGGGTTTTATAATGTTTTCCAAAATCTGATATCTTGTTTACTCAAATGCTTTGAGGGGCGAGATGGAATGTTTTTGTTTTTAAGTTATAGAATGTAATTTGGTGGAGTATATTGATATGTTGACTTGCCTTAGCACGTGGTGAAAATTTCAAAGCTTATTTCAATGCATTACTTTGATGTTCAGGATGATGAAACGACCCTGTTGGAGGAGGAGGAACTAGCAAAGGCAGAATCAAATGACACCGTGGATGAGGTAAAATCATGCATTTCTAGCTTTTCTTGTCTTAAATACTACCTTCTAGTTTGATGTTTAATTTCCTCCAAAGATTAATCTGAATTTCTACTTCCAACGACATTTGCACTCGCACAAATTAAAGTTCGAGATGAAAATTGAAATCGAATGCTCTTCTCAGAAAGTAGCACCGATGAAGATGTGGATGTTGATTACGAATCTTCATGTGCTTCGCTTCGAGGAATAGTTTGCTTCACCAGGACAGTTGAACTCTGAATGTAAGCGGCCCGGTGATCAATGCTTCCTTTGTCAATGACATTTTGCAAGTGGGCTGGTATTATTTGGTGAATTGAAGTTTCCTTTGTCATCCCAATGAGCTTATGAATACTGAACTTTCCCATTGTATTTCATTCGTCCCAATGAGCTTAGATAATTTAAACATTTTATTTCATTTTGAAACTTCTTTTTATTTAGGTGGTGTTGTATCACATTGTAACGTTGAAGTGTGTGAATTCAAAAATTTATAATGAAATTATTAATTTTTATGCAATTTCAAAATGTGTTAGCAAAGTGTTATTTTTAATTTTGTGGGTCAATTGCCATATATCGTAAAAAAAAAAAAAAAAAAAGTCCTACCGCAACGTTTAAAAAACGTTGCAAAAGGTACCAAAAAAAAAAAAAAAAAAAAAAAAAAATTTACCGCAACGTTTAAAAAACGTTGCAAAAAGTGTTTTTTGCAACGTTTTTTAAACGCTGCAAAAAGTGTTTTTTGCAACGTTTAAAAAACGCTGCAAAAACCTTTTTAAAAACGTTGCCGTATCCTGTCGCTCTACGGCAACACTGTGATTTACAACATTTGCCCAAACGCTGCAAAAGGTTTTTGGCAACGTTTTTTGAACATTGCTGTATCCTTTTTTTGGCGTAGTGTGTAGGGATGTTTTGTACACTGAATGCCAAACATAAGGACATTTTGCGCTAATAACCCGATTTGTTAAATATAGGATTCAAATTAGACATTTTAAACAAATGATATTTGGGACTTTTAACACAAGATAAAATGCTAATTGACCAAAAAGTATTGACCCTAAACTATTTTACCAAACATTATTGTTGGCTACACTTTTTAAGCAAATTTCCCTAAATAAAATATGTTTAATAAGAAATTATGAGAACTCTATGAATTTTTATTAAAAGATATAAAATGTAAAGTCGGAGTATTATTGAAGTGCATTAAAATTTTTACTCTTTAAATTTAAAGATATGCTCTATTAATATAAATAAGATAATCTTTATAAATAGATAACATATTAGAGATTCTCTTATTGTGTACTAAAAAAATACACGGACTCAACTATATATTAAAATCATACATGAATTCATAAAATTGTAGCTCATTCATATATCAATTAACTAGTGTCAGTAAAAAGTAACAAAATAATTCATGTGAAAAACTAAGTGAGCACATGGCAGACACTTGATAAGTTAATTACACAAAGGATGTATGAATTTTACCCTCATAACAAAATATTTCATAAACTTTACCCGACTTATCAAATCATACATAAACTCAGCTTTGAATCGCAATCATATATGAACTGATAAGTTTTTATAATTTCCATATACAATTTAACAATATTTTGTCAAAATTAACGAAACATTCACGTGGAAGAAGGTCTGGTGATGGTGGTTGGAAGGGGTTTGGCCCGTTTGGGGTTATAGGAGAAGAAGATGAGTAATTCGGAATTTTTCTTCCCCTCTTATTCATTTTTTTTCCTATTGTTTTTATAAAATTAAATGACGAGGGTTAAGTGAAATAACGTTGTTACCTTTCCAAATTTCATTATGTACAAAGCACATGTCCATTTAACGGATAAATAGAACAAATAGTATGAAAATGACCATTTTCACATTGGAAGGTTGATATGAGGATATAATGGTAGAAGCTAAAAATGATATAGACGTTTTGCACCAATTACCCTCTGTATTTACTATTGAATAAAGGTAACATCCTTGAAGTTTTTAAATACCATTATTGTAACACCACGCGTTTGCCTTTATATCATTATTGTTTATAATGATAATGTTCTCCCTTATATTTGATTTTAACCGGTAAGTTTAATGTTGTTGTAACTTATTATATTTTTATAGCGGGATGCACCTCGGACGCCCTAGAAGATCTCATGTCTATTAAAGTTAATTTTAATAAGAATTTAATTTATTGTATGTTTTCCACTAATTAAATTTTATTTCACTTAATTGACTTGATAATTAGATACCGATTAAATTATTTAGTACACTGATTAAGTCAAATGATGGTCATTTAGGTACCTAATTGGAAGCAATGTTACCCATAATTGATGCTTTAAAATTTGAATTAAAGATTCTTGTGCACTTTTAAAGGGAATAGAATCATTATTTACTCATTCATATCAAAATTAACATGAAGGTTGAAGCCTCATATGTTACCTATATTCTTCTTTGATTTGGGATTCCAACACAGGAGGTATTAAGAAAATAAAAGGATAGATTCAATATAGAAACTATATTGAAGGAACTTGATGAAAAAGATATGAAGAACACTTATTATTCATCAAAAACTCTATTTATAGAGTAAAATCTAACAAACTAATTACATAACAAACAAGAGAATGATCTAGAATAAGCATTTAATAACAAATAGGAGAATGATCTAATATTGGAATATCACAACCCCCCCCCCCCCTCCCCAAGATGGAACATATTGAATTGTTGATAGAAGAACATAGATGCAAGAGAAGCCGTGGTGGACAATAACATCCAGCGGAGAAGCATTCCAGAGAAAATCAGCAACATAAATCAACCGGAATAAGTGAGCATCCATGACTCTAAAACCGAGCATTTTTGAAGATAAATATCATCAACATTGATGACTAAAAGAAAACTGGAAATGCTAAACAAACTCCAACAAGGAAACGTATCCCTCTATGCTCTCTAATTTTTTTTTTTAATTGATAACAAGCATGTCAGCAACATTTCCAACACATTCTCCCTTATCTCAGAACTAAAACCAGTAACTTCCATGTAACCCCCTCTCCTAATACTCTTTAGATATAGACTGGAAAGAAACTAAGGGTATGTCTTCCTCTCCATACTTCATGCTCTGTGAGACTTTCTTAAATGAATGGAACTTCTCGTCAGGCACGCAAACATTTTCCTGGTACACCTCATCTGCTAAAAGAACAAGCCCTTCATTTTTGCAAAAATCCACAATTTCTCGTTGGTTGCTCTCAGCCAGAACCTGTCCTGTGGGATTGCCAGGATTTCTTGCAACCACAGCCCTGACAGTAATACTCTTGGACTTCGCAGTTTCCAACTGATTCTTAAGCTCAGATATCTCCAATCCCCATCCTGTTTCTTCGTCAAGATAATAAGGAACAAGGGAGCCACCGTGCAGGCAATTGAACCAGAATAAAAAGGGTACTGAGGAATGGGACAGAGAATACCATCCTTCTCTGACCTTATAAGTAATTGCATAAAAATATGAACAGCTGGGCTTGCACCATCTATCAAGAAAATATCATTTGGATTAGCTGGATATCCATTGCGAGCTTCTATACCAGAAGCAATTGTATCACGTAAGCCTTTGATACCCTGAGTATGACTATATGCACCAGTTGCCCTTTCAGGAATTTGATTGAGGATCTGAAATGCTCGCTCTACAAAGATCGCACTAAAATAACCCCGTGTTTGAGCTCATCGTCCGGCATGGCGGGGATGGTCACATATTGCAAGGACCTCTCTAAAGAAAGTAATTTGCTGCTGACCCAGGAAGTGTGAATAGAAAAGTACAGATGGTGAACGGAGCTTAAGGGAGAGTTTTCTTGTTATATTTGGCTCTGAGGAAGAGGATACTGTTGCAGAAGAGTCTCCAAAGTCTGGTAGAGGTCTGGATGCATGTGCAAATAACGGTGATGAGGAAAATAAGATTGAAACTGCTTTGGCGATTCTTGAAGGAAGTGCAGATCAGAATGCAGAAAGAAGTGCCTCAAGAAAAAAAATATTATCCAGCATGGAACGGAAGCCATTGCTCTGATACCATATTAAGAAAATAAAAGGATAGATTCAATATAGAAACTATATTGAAGGAACTTGATGAAAAAGATATGAAGAACACTTATTATTCATCAAAAGCTCTATTTATAGAGTAAAATTTAACAAACTAATTACATAACAAATAAGAGAAGTATCTAGAATAAGCATCTAATAACAAATAGGAGAAGGATCTAGAAGAATGATCTAATATTGGAATATTCCAACATGAGGTATTATGATTTTTATTCTATTTTGTTATCATCTTATAATCAAACTATCTTTATGTCTTTGCAATGTATGGTTGAATCATTGAAGTAATTGGTCATTCCATTTTCTGTAAAGCGCGCTTAGGTACAGTGTATATATGCATATATTAATTATTAAAACAAATCCATTTAAGCATAAATTGAATTTAAGTTAGTGCATGACTTGTTTTGTTATTGGATTCTTGAGTTTCGAGTTATTAAAATTCAGTAAATTTATTTCCCCAAATAAATGGTTAAATGAGCGAAACTTTTATTCGTATGAGGATATAGGCAAATGGTTGTTTATTTGAAATCAAAGCATTCTCTTAAATCATGAGTTGCATTGGCAGGTAATTTTATTGTTTATTTGCACCCAATTTCTATTTTCTCTTACTCTCGGTTTAGAAGGCAATTATTATCGGTTAAGAGTAATTTTGACAATAAGTTCCACTTTTAAATTTCTATATGATTATGAGCACTCTCTATTTTACTTGTTCGGCCCAAATGTCAATAACTACTTTATCTAAATAGAATAAGGATTGATTATCAAGAATGAATAATGTTGAAATTTTAAATGATTGATAAATGTGTTATTTAAATTATTATTATGTGAACATGATAGTTGATGATTATGTTTTATATCATGAATATTTCTCATGACATTACATCCATAAGCATGCATGAAATTTTCAAGACATGAAAAGTTTTTTTCTAAAATGTCAATTTAGAATGAATGTTTTTAAAAAGATATATATCCCAAATGTTTTTATTACGAGGTGTTTGTCTATGCCATGAAAGTTGTGAGTGGGAAATGGGACGTGGGGGAATTGGCGCACCCGACCAATGTTCAATGATAATGTTAATGTTAACCGCTTTGCCTACTACTGGTAGGACTCGACCGAGTTCCAAATAATAATTGCTCACTATATTTTCATTGGCTAGGCATTACACTAAGTGAGCTCACGACGTCAATGTTATGTTTTTAAAAAAAATGAAAGAAAGGAAATACATATTGAGAAATGCTTTTTTATTTTAAAGTAAGTTATATGCATATCATAAGCATGCATCATATGAATGCGGTTTGCTTATTGGACGTTAGCTCATTTCACGTTATCTCTCCCCATTTTCAGATAATGAAGATAAGATGATACGAGATGACGACCTGTAGTACGATAGACTCAGTACAATCACATTTACAAAGTGAATTCATTTTGAAAATAAATTTAACATGTATTTTAATTGGAGTAATGCTATTCATCCCCACTGGGGATGAAAACACAATTTACGTGGCGTCAATGTGTCATTAAATGATATGTGAAATTAAATAAGTCATTTAATTTCACCTTTCATTTAAAACCACATAAACTATGTTTTCATCTCTACTGGGGATGAATAATATTACTCGTTTAATTGTCGTATATTTTATTAAGTACATATTATTTTCATAAATGAAGTAATTAATATCTATCATATTAAATATAGATTAAATCGTCTTTCCGCATTTATGATTTTAAGTGAAAATAAAATGATAATACTTCCAAATCTAAGTATCTAGATTTGGGGGTGTTACAATTGTATTAATCAAACTTTATAATACTTTCGTCCTATAAAAATAGACTTGCTTTCCTTTTTATATTTGTCTTAAATTAAATGTCATTTTTCTTATTGAGATTACAGCTGAATTCTTAATTTTATAATATACTCCTCTTTGATGTGCATTGTTATCAATAAATACAAATTCCTCCTATTTAGTCTTTATTTAATGTTGGGATATATTAGGAAAAATGTAATAAAAACTTATATTTTCGATTATAGTAAGGTTAATTTTATTTACACCACAATTTTTATTTCTTGCACCTTTAAATTATACTTACGTTCTTAATATTTGCCCATTATAGCATTTTAAAGCATAAAAACAAAATATTTTGATATTAATTATCATCAAGGACGAGACGTACTAATTAATAGAAGATTGAAAATAAGAATTCGACAAAAAAAGTTAAGGAAATAATTGCTACAATTAACAAAAATTGATGAGTTTAACTGCAATTAAAATGTAGTGTATCAAATAAAAAATGTAGTGACAATATAACTGTTGGGAATTTACTTAATCATGCACAGCGGAAAATAAACAATTTTTCAATTCCCACCACGGATCTGCTTTGTGTTTAGATAGAAACTGTGTTGAGAATAATACCTTTGAAGAATTTGCAAACTTCTTTGCTGATTCTCGAACTCCAATGATCCCGATCTGTAATCCAAGCTGTCCAATTGTCCAGCCTCCAATGGTGATCCACACAGAGAACAAGAATGACGGCTAGGGTTTACTTTTCTTATGCTAGCAAGAATAATGAAAATCTCTATAGTTTACAAACCCTAGCAGCCTATTAATATAAGCCCAAGTGGGCTGGCCCATCTCTAAACTTTACCCGATTCGATATTTAATTAATCAAATTAATTAAATCCGGTCCATGAATTAATTAATCCAATTAATTAATTCGGGCCTATTAATAAACAACTCAATTAATTAATTGTGCAACACTTGTCAATTAATTAATTGGTAAATTTCATTCTTCTGGTTCTCTTTTGTGTGTGACCCATTATGTTCCCGATCACGATACCTAACGACGTGAATTATTATTTTTGATCTAATCAAAGTCGATAAATTAAAACACCCATTTTAATTTATCACTAATTCACATTCGTCGTCCCAGATTGACATCTAGCAATGTGTCAGGGCAATACTTGTGATGAGAAATATCATGTGATGTGACAAACCAAACTTGTTCGTTTACCGTTGAAATTATAATTCTTTCGTCAATATGATCCAATCAATAATAAGATATGGATATGTGTCAATCTCAATTATCGATCATATCTTTTATCCCAGTGTTAAGTTAATGTAAGTCGAAAATTCTTTTTCGACTTATGAGTTCACATTAGCCAATGATTTCATTATTAACTTAATTGGATAAAATGTAGATCATAATCTCTTACTATCTAAGAGCGACGAATCTTCTATTGATCATTCACAACCTTCATATGATTCTTGACATACCCGAACGATGCTGTATTAGCGACCCTTGGCAGAGTAATATCCAACACCATCAAAGTATGACTGTCCTCATATAAGGTACTATGACGACCTCAAGTCAAATGACCAATTCCACTACCGAACGTTAGAGATTAACCACTAACACTCAAATAGTTATCCATGTGGAATCTCCCAACAGGTCTCCAATGTTTTGTTCTATAACAAAACATCCACGTGTTCATTCAAGTGTCACCACACTTTAGCTTGTGAGATTAGCTACTTACTTCACAAATAAGAATGCTGTAACGCCCCAAATTTTATTGACTTAAACCTTGGAGCGTTACCAATATCTTTTTATAAACATAATTGAAGCGGAAAATTCTAATTGAAAACTGTAAACTTTAACAAATAATAAACTTCATAACGTCCAATTTAAATCGTTCCAAAACATTAGATCGGAAACATTAAGCGTTCAATAGCAATTTAAGAAATACTGATATTTAAACATAAATAAAATTAATGATAGATTCCTTGAAATTGTTTTATTTGGCAGTCCGCGCACCATTTCGCCACCATCCTCATTGACCCGATCTAACCTGAGATGTTAACATTTTGAAGGAGTGAGTATTTTAAAAACACTCAGTAGGATACGTGCGCCCAAATAATATAATAATTCTTAAAACATAAATCTATAACATTCCATACCATCATTTCATCAAGAACAATCGGAGATCAATCGAAAGCTCTAGCATTTTGAGAAAACCCGAAAGAGATCCCACATTTCATTTCATTTCATCAAGACCCGTAGGTCTATTAGCATTTCGTGAAATAAGCCATGTAAAAGAAATCATAATATTGAAAGGACATAAACACTTGCACGTAGTATCCTACCTTTTAAGATCAAATGGACTTTTTTTGAAACAAGTATGCTTTGCACGTTAAAAACTTTTCTCAACTTGGTTGCTGACTTTAGATGTGGAAGGAACAGATGAGTCAATGAGCTAACGTGAGTAAAATCAAAGTAAATAAATCATTGAACTGTGTCTCTATTTATAGTACTAAAAAAGGAGAGTCCAGATGCATGTAGAACTTTATTGGGATTTATGTGTATCCACTAAAGTCAAAACCGAAACAATCTCCAACTACGAGATAAACACTTTTGAAATAGTGATAGGGTCTAGGATACATATTATATTTTATTAGTTTGCAAATTACATACATACATGTGCACTTACAGTTAAAGAAGGGTATGATGTGATTCATCCCAATTTATTTATCATTATCCATGCATGCACACATAAAGATAGGCTCGGACTCCTAATTGTACTACCACTTAATTAAAACAATAAAACTCTTGCTTAAAATCTGACTAATCTGATGAGGGAATCATAGAGTTGGATAATGACATGTCTAACTGCTGAATAAATCTCTTTACTATTTTCAAGCACATTATTAACTAATAAAAATATATATATGTAAAACACATTCCTTTGATTTGAAATAGATTGGGCTTAACCCATTCAAACTTACATTTTCTTGAGCCCAAAAATCATCATTTAATCGAGCTACAAAATGAGTCCAATGTTGATATACTTTTGATCACTCTATAAAAAGTTAAATATTTGACCCATTTAAAACATAAGAATTTATAAGATACTTTATTTTAGTCCTTCAACTTTCAAAAATCATAAAATAAAATTTATAAAACAAATAATTTTATTCTAAATTTTCGGGGTGTTACAAATGCCACACGCGATGATCTATCCGTAATAACGATATCCGTATCTCGTTATTACTTCGACCACAGACGATTTAAGATTCGATCATTTGTAATTTGTATCTCACAATCACAACTCCTTGTGATTAACAAATCACCAAAATTTGAATCTACGGATTCTATTATTTAATTTATTAAAATATTAATTCAATTAAATAATAGATATTACCATACATGCATCAATTATATATATTTAAAGTATTTATGTCCAAAGTTGATTGGATCTAGGGCATAACACTTACAATAACTACCCTTATATTAATTACATTTTTTTAAAATTTGTGTGAAGATTAAAACGACCCCATTTTCATAGAAAGGGGGAGTCTCATTCTATGTAAATTAATCTTTTTATGAAATTGTGTTCGGATATATGATAGTAGACTCAAATATGCGGAAAATTCCATGGTAGACTCGAATATGTAGAAAATTCTCTGAATAAGACCAAGTTTAATCTACATCCACGTTAACAAATAGATCTTGATGCGATTTTATTTATTTATTTATTTATTTTTCGAATGTATTCCGAATGCATAAAAAAAGCTGTCACAAATCGAGTCTCGAGGGCATTATTTCCTAACAAAATACGGCACAATTGATTAGTGAGGTATGGGAATTTGACGTATATTATAACGATACTAGATTTAAATAAGTACGGTATGATTTTTAAATCGATAGAATTGTTATTCTAAATTTTTACACTTTAATCAATTTCATTTCTTTATGTAAAAAATTTAAAGATTATCGTAAATTGTTATGAATATGCAAATGAATATGTAGCGCAGAGCTAAATCCAAATTTGACATATCATCCATTTTTATTAAAATCTAATTTTTTAACAAAATCAAATATTTTCAAGAGTAAAGCTGGCGTTATCCTTCCCACTTTTAATTCTCTCTGTATCTCTATCCTTGCTCCCCATTTCTCAATCATTGAACAAACCTTACTTCCCTGCCTTAAATTCCCTATTTTATCTCTCAATTTCCTCTTAGATCTCACTCCTTTGCCTTGTCATTTTCACTTCAACATTCCAAACCCTCGTGGCAGCTTACACTACTTATGACGGTGAATAGTTAATTTTACTTGAAATCATTTTGGGATTTTCATTTTTTAAGCTTTTATTTGTGTTTCTGCATAACTAAAGTTTGATTTTCTTAAAAATTTACCGGGAGTTTTTTGTATGTATGCTGTTGTAGGTTTCTTGTGCCAGTGATTTTATAATTTCTCTTCAATGGCGTGCACAAGCAGAGATCAACTTGAGAAGGTGGTGGTGCCGGAGCAGTTCCCGACAGGGCTGAGGGTGCATTTGGTGGAGGATGACGTCACATGCTTGCGTATTCTCGACCGAATGCTCCGCAAGTGCATGTACAATGGTAAGTATTCACCGTTTCTCCTTTGCTATTTGGCTAAGCTTAAAACTACTTAGAAAGTAAGTTTTATTAGTAAATTAATAATTTTTAAAATTATGTTTGGCAAAAAAGAAAGAGCTTAGCCAAACCTGCTTTAAGTGTCAAGTATCTGGGAGATTTTAGAACGGCATTTTGTGTCTTCAATAGAGTCAAAATGGACAATGGATAGGTTTGAGTTATGTTAAAATCTTTTTGTTTTTTCGTGCAAATCTGGAGCATAGTGCTTTTGGGTATATTCAAGGTGATTTTTTTTAATCCTTTTTTAGCTAATCCTTACTTATAATTATGAACTTATGATCAATAAGAGTCTTCCAATGCTTGCAGCCTAACATCCCATCTCCTGTAACAAGTCTTTTGACTTATTTTCTTTGAGAAACAATATCTATTAGACATAACAACATCAATATCCAGAGATAACTCATGGACCTAGATCTCTATTTCAAATTCTAGCCACATTTTTCAATTGTTCCATCAACCTTGTAGTTTATAGTGAACAACCATTTATAGCCAACTGGATTCTTCCTCTTGTTAAACTCAAAAGTTTGTATGTTCCATTGTTCTCTAAACCTTTCATCTCCTCACGAGCTGCATTTTTTCGTTTTGGAACTTAAGAGCATCTGCTTATGTTAAAGAATATTAACACTCGATGGGTTAGATGAAAAAAATTTAAAAGAGGGTGACAATAGGCGATATATTAAGAAATATGTATTTTGTTCACAATCCAATCCCTTTTCTAAGGGGAATTGGAAGGCCTAGACCATTTTTCTGCTCTACACCTCGCGTTGGAATTGACTTGGGATTATAACAGTAATTACCAATGAGTTCCTAACATGATGGTTTTAGACATGGAGCTCAGGATTTCGTGTTTGATCTTTTTCTGTCAGTTGCTTTATAAGCATAGTTGATGGTGTCCTGGGGGATTTTGAAGTATCAATAAAAATATCATTTTTAACATGAACAAGAGCACTTTGAAAGAAAAGGAATTAATATGGTTCTGGTGAGACATTCTGGAGAAAAAAGATAGAGTGGGCAAAGGGGTTTTTTTTTTTCCTAAATAGGTATCAGTGTATGAAACGCTTCCATGAAGAGAATTTTGAGGAAAAAGTGATTTATTTCCGAAGAATATAATATCCATTGTCATTGACAACTTATTACGTACCTCCCTTGTTTAATTGTAGCTATGCATGGGAACCCTATTAACAAAGTTCTAATGGCTCAAGTCCAATCCTTGTCAACTCTTTACTAAATTACTGAGCTTTTACACAAAATATCCACACATATATGATAATATATACTTGGATCGTATTTGTGCAGTGCCGGGCCAAAGACTCTCTTCGGAGCGATTAATATTATTAATATAATAAATTGAAATTTTATTTTTTAATTAAATAACTTTGAACACCCCCCCCCCCCCCCCCCCCCTAATTTTTTTTTCCATTTATTTTGGGGACTTATATTAAATTGTAATGTGTATAACCGAGAATTTTAATTTGGGGGTCATTTTGGTTTTGAATCTGGGACGAATGTCTGCTTGCAACTCCCGTAGTCGCAAAACTAAAATCACGAAAATATGACCTATGGCTTCCTGGATGTTCTCCAAATGGCTACAATACTGGCTCTTCAAACTATCCAGCACTCCTTTGATTGTTCTCTTACTTCATTTTTAGGGTGGGCAGAGAACTGAAGGATGGGGGAGGTGGTATTACGGAAAGAAGAAAATTTTCTGTGACAAAACATCAAGGGATATATTGTACTTACTGTTGATCTCTCATCATTATCTCATCTTTCAGTGCTGGAAAGTAGTCTCTCCAGTCAAGATCGGCAAATCAGCAATTGTTATCAGACTCTGTTTCTCTGTAATTTTTCCAGTCAATTATTGGTTAGAAACAATTTTTGGCAATATTGGTCCCTACTCTAATGTAGATAGAATTAACATGTTTCTTCTAAGCCTTTAGAACTTTTAGAGTCTCAGTTTGTCTAATCACAGATTATTGAACTATTTAATCCTTGTTTTATGTTTAGATTCCTATCATTCCTCGCTTGCTTTCAACAATTTGTTATTAGGCGCCTCACAATTCTAAAGCATCAAATATGTTTCATTTGTCGTATTTTAACTCTAAAACAAATGAGCTTAATTGTGCTTTTCAGAGAATTCATTTATTTTTTGTTCATGCAACCTCTTCATTAATAAACATCCAAATGCTGGAATTTCTTGCAGTTACCAGTTGTTCCCAAGCTACAGTTGCTTTAAACTTATTACGGGAAAGGAAAGGCTGCTATGATGTGGTACTAAGTGATGTTCACATGCCTGATATGGATGGCTTCAAACTTCTTGAGCTTGTTGGACTGGAGATGGACCTTCCTGTGATAAGTGAGTGATGCTTCTTGTGACTATGGGCTTTAAAGTTGGTTAAATAAGCTTACAGTATATTTTGTAATGCAGTGATGTCAGGAGATGGAAGAACTGAACTAGTCATGAGAGGAATTCGACATGGAGCCTGTGATTATTTGATAAAGCCTATTAGGGATGAAGAATTGAAGAATATTTGGCAGCATGTTGTTAGGAAAAAATGGAAAGTAAACAAAGAACAAGACCATTCAGGTTGTTTGGAAGATGATGATTGTCAAAAACGAGGAAATGATGATGTTGAATATGCTTCTTCTGTCAATGACGGAACTGATGAAGTATTGAAAATACAGAAAAAAAGGAGGGACGCTAAAGAAGATGATGACATGGAATCAGAAAATGATGACCCTACTATGGCAAAGAAGCCGCGAGTGGTCTGGTCGGTTGAGCTCCATCAGCAATTTGTTAGTGCTGTAAATCAGCTCGGGATTGATAGTATGAACTTTCACATTTTGCCCTATATGGAGAATGTATTGCATTTGTCTAATTTAGTTTTTTCTGCTGGAAGATTTCTGATTAGTTGGTTTTAAAGAATAGCATTTATGTCCTCAGAAGCCTTTTTTCCCCTGGATATGCCTGAATTTGGTTTTAGTGTTTGTTTGATAGAACTTTACAAAAATGTTATCAACTTTTCAATTGATCAAACTTCAATTTTAACAGCACATTTCATGGGATCCACCACTTTTATCAACTTTTCAATAACACATTTCATCAACTTTTTTCAAAATCTGCTAAAACTTTTATCAAAAACTTTGTTGACAACCCCTAGTTTGTTACTTTATTTTTCTACTTTTTCATTTTGATTCTTTCTTGTCTTCCTTCCAGAAGCTGTACCCAAGAGAATCCTTGAATTGATGAATGTTCCAGGTTTAACTAGGGAAAATGTGGCTAGCCATTTACAGGTCGGAAACTCTCTTCCACATGTTTAGTCATTGTCATTCTTTTGTTCTAATTCACATGTGCATTATTTTTTTAAATGACATAGAAACTATAGGATGCAAAAATAAGTAACAGTAGAGCTTAAGGTTGACTATACTCCTGTCATTTGCTCACATGTGAGAATAACAATCTGATGTTGTACGCTCATAACAAGAACTACAATTTCTGCTTAGAATTCTACTCTTTCTGCCTAGGCACTAATCCCAATCACTGTAAATTGTAGTAGAGGGGGAAGAGGAAAGGGAAAAGAGAATCAGAGGGGACAAGAGAGGACGAAGGGGAAAAAGAGGGGAAGGGAGGAGAGAGAAGCAGTCAAGAGAGAGGAAGTAGTCTTTGTTCAATAATCAATAGTCTGTATAATACAAAACCCGTACTCCTATTTATGGTTGAAATCTTGAACAAGCAAGGACATAAAATAAAATACATATCCAGCATTGGTAAGTTTGCAATATAATATCATTAAGGATCTCCATCACAATCTCTTCCCTAAGTAACATTCCTTCATTCCTGCCAACCAAGCTCTTGTTGGTAAATTGGAACTTCAAAAGACAAGCATGCAGAAACAAATATATAAAAATTAAATCCTTGATTCAGTAACCGAAATTCGAAGACCTTTTTGCGACACAGCACATAAATACACAAAAGAGTTTAATCAGTATACCTCTTTGCGTAGATTAATCTTGCTTCCAACCTTCAGATCTCCCAAATATTGTCCAAGAATAGTTTACCAACGCGCGTGGCTACTTTTAATTGCACTGAATTCACAAGATTGGACACTGGCTAGAAGAAAGCACACAATAAAGGTGTGGCTATTTTTAATTGCACTGAATTCACTAGATTGGAGACTGGCTAGAAGAAAGCACACAATAAAGTTGTGTGGGGCTGCATCAGTTTTTGTGTTGTTGCTGGCTGCTTTTTGTAGTCTTTTAAAGACACCATCAGACTTGTAACCATATTCTAGTTCCAGTCACCAAGTGACCAAATCCTGTCCCGTTTTCATGTGACCCTAGCAAGGTGATATACCTGTACTGTCTTTCTAATTTGGAGCTACTTAGGGGACACCCAATTGAGTCTTGCAATCTAAGATCCAATAGGCCAAACGCAGTTCTGGTTAATTATGGCTAATTGATTGAAGTTATTTATATTTCATCATTGCACTAAAGATCCAATATTAATCTCTTAAATTTACAAGTTACTTATAGAAACTCTCAAACTTAATCAAATAATGAGTAAGTTTAGCACTAACATCCATAATCAGAGTGGAGTGCAAAAAGGATAGTTTTAGTCCTTCAGTATTTCTTTATCCTTAGCTCACATTTTCCTCTAATGGAACCATCTATTTGTCCGTTAATGATAGATACCATTGTTTGACAAGCATTTTGTCCTATAATTAGAGCTTAGATTTTCCTGTGTACTGAAAAAGCCTAATTTGATATATACCTCTTGATAGATTATAATGGAGACACTCCAAATGCACTTGTATTTCTGCTTAGAAGTCTCCACTTCTATGGCCATTGAAAGCCATTCACCCAATTATCAAATAAGCAATAGTGTGATATTAAAGTACTTTATTCCATAATTATGGACTTAGGCTATAGATTATGGATTATATTTTTCACCGCATAAATCGTTAAGCTCATATTCATAACTCCTATAAGAATGGATCCTTAGGATATTTGCTCAGATAGTAACAGAATGTGGAAACTAATGGATAAACTAATTTCATTTATTTAAGTATTTATCTCTCAAAGGTAATTTTACAAGAAAAGACTTGCTTATATGGCAAAAAACCTCACACTCCAACTCTCATGCTCTTAACATTGACCTCAAGTTACCACCCTTCCTCTCAGCTTCTCATCTCAAATTAAGTGCTTGAAATGGAAACCACAATCCACCTTGACCACGAAAACTTCAAGGATTATTGTATGATATTGTATAAAGCCTTGTTTGAGCCCCATTTTTGTATTGGGGAAATGTGTTTTGGAATGGTGATTTTCGGAGAATTTCTAGTTAAAAAATTAGGAAAAAATTTTGGATTTACGTGTAAAATTATTTTATGGAAGAATGTATAGTTGAAAATAAGTTCTGAAAAAAATGTGTTTCTGGAAAAAATGGGGCTCACATCGACAGAAGGAAACTTAAAATCAAAGTATGACCTCACACTCGAAGCGCCAAGAGAATTGGAACTAGTGATAGCTCCATATCTTCATGAGTTTTCTTCAAAATCATTCGACACTGATCTACAGGAAACAAACTCGGTCATGTACCCTTTATCCTATTTCAAAATTTGTAGCTTATAAAGCTCTATCTCCAAGAATTTAGTCTTTTGTCGTTAACCTTGATAGTACAGAAATTTCGAGAAATATCCAAGAGGCCTTGGAAACTCCTAAGTGGAGAAAAGCGGTAATAGAAGAAATGAAAGCTTTGGAAACAATTGAAACTTGGGATGTGATGGAATTACCCGAAAGGAAAGAGGTTTGTTGGGTGCAAATAGGCATTTAATGTGAAATATAAAGCAGACGGGACAATAGAAAGCTACAAAGCTCGTCTGGTCACAAAGGGATATACTCAAATTTATGGTATAAATTACACATAAACATTCTCACCGGTTGCAAAACCGAATACAATTTGAGTTTTTCATCACTAGCAGCAAACTTGGATTGGCCACTCTTAACAACTTTATATTAAGAATGCATTCCTGAATACGGAGTTGGACGAAGAACTCTACATGATGCTACCTCCCGGATTTTCTAAGAAGAAGAAAATAAAGTATGCAAACTCAAAAAATCTCCGTACGGCCTCAAACGGTCACCTAGAGTATGGTTTGATAATTTTGCAAATATGCTGAAAAATCAGGGATACCAACAAGAATGGTCAGATCACACTGTTTTTCAAAATATTTAAAGATGGACAAAGACCATTCTGATCGTATATGTTGATGACAGAATCCTCACTGGAGATGATACAGTTGAGATAGATGCTAAAAGGCAGTCTAGCCATAGAATTTGAAGTAAAAAATTTAGGACAAATGCGATACTTTCTGGGAATGGAAGTAGTAAGATCAAAGAAGGGTATTAGCGTTTCACAACGAAAATATGTTCTGGATCTCTTAACTGAAATAGTTATGCTTGGGTGTAAACTACTGGCTATTGTATTTTTATTTGGGGAAACTTGGTAAGTTGGAGAAGTGAGAAACGAAATGTAGCTATGTTGCTCGGACTCGGGTATGGGTATCGGGTACGTGTACGTATCTATGTATCAGATCTTTTATTTTCTAAAATGTAGGATACGGGGACATGGCTAAAAAGAGTCCAAATTTCGGATGCGGGTACGTGGGTACGTCTTTCAAATTTCATTTTTTTTACTAATCCAGGATGTCATTTTGAATTGATCAAAATTAATTATTTACAATGAATAATAAGGGGTTAAGACAAATTTTTGGGGTTTAGTTTTCAATAATGAAAATTACTAAATATTATATAAAATAAAAAATGAGGAACTCGATTGTAATTTGAACTCAGTGGAGCACTAAATAGCTCTATATGGAACCCATTTTAATATTACACAAACAAAATCTTAAACCATCCATATAGAGAGAGAAATAAGAAAAAAAAAGAAGAAAATGGAAAGAAAGAAAAAAGAAGAAGAAAAAGAAGGGAAAATCTAGTATCGCCATTTTTCTCCACCCCTTTGATGACCACGCTAGGTTTATAGAGAGCAAAAATGGGAAAGAAAAGAGAAAAAAAAAAAAAAGAAGCAAAAACGACGAAGTGTCCGGTTGAAACTTGGAGGATCCGATACATATCTCATATCCATACCCATGTCGTGTCGTATCCGACACAGGTACTCCAACTATTTCGAAGAGTCCGAGTATCAGAGAAATGTAGTAGCCAGAAGCAGTGCGGAAGTAGAATTCAGAGCAGCTGCTCGAGGAATATGTGAAGGACTATGTACATCTCACTCAACCTAATCCAACATGATTGAACCAAACGTGTAGAAGTGGGCAGGCACTTCATCAAAGAGAAAGTTGAAAATGGAATCATTTGCGTGATTTACGTCCCTACCAAAGAACAAACAACATACATGTTCACCAAAGGGCTAAACATACAAACTTTCGATGATTTCATCTGCAAGTTAGAATATTACTTTCCTTTCTACTACCCTGTATTGTGTATGTATACTGAGGCAGGTTGTACTGTAAATATATTGAGAAATAAAGAATTTAATCTTTTCTCACCTTATCTATATATATTAGAAGCTGGATGTATGGGATGTATATTATTTTGGAAGGAGACTGTAGGGGTTTGGTGATTGTTCTTTGTGGTGGAGGACTGGTCACTGCAGTACTCAAGGTAGAGACAATTATGTTTATCATCTGAATCAGTGTTTATATAGTATATTGATTATCTTAATAGACGTTAGGTCAAGAACACTTAAAATATGAAATGAGTGGACATGAGCCTAATTGGGGATAAAGTAGAAGGATGACTTAGATGCTTGGGCATGTCTTACTTGGACCTAACAGTCACAATAGAGATGCCTGGTAGTATAGGTTATACTAGATAGAGGTATATAACACTGGCCTAGTTTGGTTGTTAGTATTCATTTTCAGTGGCTTTTTATGTGATATAGCTTTGGGCTCTAATAGAGGGGTTAAAAAAGGACCCCAAGTTTATTTGGAGTATGGCTTAGAGTCTATTCATCTATTTCCCCTCGTTTATGCCTGCAGATTCCACAACAATGTTTTATTTTATTTTTTTAATTATTTTCAACTTCTCATTCTCATAAAACTGGTGGTGGTATAGAGAGGAGCTCAAAATATTGAGGTTCATTGAAGGAGAATAAATATTTCAAGGGATGTAATTGTGCTGATGCATCTGAAATTTTGTTCCTCTTGTACCATAATTCCAATTGAAGACTAGAATTAGGAAAATCTTGTACAATGTCTCTTGAGATACGTTTGTGTCGATCAGAGTTCAGTTACCATACCCAATGACATGAATCGAAAAATTAATTCAGAAGAAAAATATTGTTGACACTTGCTTTTATAATATTGTTGACACTCTGCTTTTATGTTGTATTGCCATTCCATGCTTGTGGGAAAGCCCCATAATTTTGAGTTAAAAAGTGGCAAAACTCTAAAGAAGAATCTAGTTCTAGAGCTATTTGATATTTTTGTTCCTACCGACAGAATTCCTGTAAACCTGATATCAAAATTCATTACACCAACCCAAGCGTTTATCCACAGTTTTCAAACCCAACCCGAACAAAGAGGCTGTTCACTAGTTGAACCGGTGACTCGGTGATTGAATCAACTGGTCAATTCATGTCTAATGTAACATTAATTATTTCTATTTGCTTTTATAAAATACTGTGACCCTTAGATACAATATTTCTTAGTATATAAATCGTAGGATCCCAACCAAACCAAGCTAAAAGAAGAATTGGAGGAAAAAAACCATAGATGAGAATCAGAAACTTCATCTGCAATACATAAACAAGGGTGTTCTGTGGGGCCAATAAAAATCTCTTACTCCCACATTTTATTCACAATTAATGTTTAATCGCTGCAAAAGGGGAAACTGGAAAGGGAATTCTATAGACAGAAAATCTTCCTTTTTGAAGATTTAAATTACATTAAGAAATAAAATTCAGAATTTTTTACTCTACGTTCTCTTGCCATCTACCACAACTTGAAATGGAAGCTTCAATTAGTGGTTTGCAGTACAACTGGAAGAGATTTCTCTATCCACTTTTTTGTTTCTCAGAAAGATTGAAATAGAAAGTGAGGGATGCACACGAGTGCCAATACAAATTTTCAGTCTTTTGAGGTACTTGGCCCAGGCGGTTCGTCAGTATACTGGGTCACCGATTTTCAAAAACCAGGACGGTTGTTTTGAGTTTTGGATGATTCTCTTGCAAACTGATCTTATAGATACACCTGTAACACCGGGACCGGTCATAGTCCTGGTTTTATCTTTCATTCTGTGGTTTGACTCTGCATGTGCATTGTGAATAGAATTTCTACTCTTGCTGGTGTGGTTTATCTGTTGATCAGATCATCATTTCGCTAATCTTGGTTCTCAACAATTATGATGTCAATGTGCAGAAATTTAGACTATATTTGAAGAGGTTAAGTGGAGTAGCTCAACAACAGGGTAGCCTCCACAGTTCTTTTTGTGGTCCTGTAGAACAAAATCCAAAACTGGCGTCTCTGGGAAGATTTGATATTCAATCATTGGCAGCTTCTGGTCAACTTTGTCCGCAGACATTTGCAGCTCTGCATGCTGAGCTTTCAACTCGACCAGCAGGGAAATTAGTTTTGCCAGCAATGGATCAACTAGCTCTATTACAAGCTTCTCTGAAGGGGACTAAATGTATTCCTGTAGATCAAAGTGTGTCTTATGGTCAACCTCTTATTAAACGCTCATCCAATGTCGAACATATTTCTCAGAATATCATATCTGATGAGGATGTTCAATTGGGATTTGGACCCTGGATGTCCAAGAACCTTGCTAACATTGTACCAACTTGCAATACTGGTAGTTTAGTAGAATCAGACAGTGATAAGGTGATAGGTTTCATACAACATCAGCAGCATGAAAAACAGCAGAAGCAATCTATGATTCTGGAGCCGAGTCGGTCGATAAACGTGCAGCCTTCTTGCGTAGTGATTCCATCTCAGTCGTCAGCCAATTTTCAAGCCGTGAGTAGTCCTGCTTCAGTCAATCAAAACTGCAGCTTCAGTAGAAATTCTGTGATGGAACACAAAAACCCACAATTTCAACCAAATAATTCATCAGGTGTTGGGCAAAGCTTGGATGAGGAAGTTAAACCATCATTCATGCCTTCTGGGTTTGCTGGTGCAGGTTCTGTTCCTTCATCTGTGTCATCCTGTTCAATAAATGCGGACAACAATGCTTATCGGCAAGTTCAGAACTTGTCCACAACATCAAGTTCAGTGAGACAGTTTCTAGGCGCAGTTCCTAACATTTCTTGCATGCAAGGTTCTTATAATTTTGAGTCGGCCAATGTGCTTGACGAGGGACCAGTTAGGAGTCCTATATATGTTGATAAAGTGACATCCATACCTAGCCGCTTTGCTGTGGATAAACAAGAGTTGCTATCTAGCATGAATCATGAAAAATTCTACATTGGAAATAACGGGATCATTGTAAAGCAGGAGCCAAACATGAATTTGACTGAAAATGTGAAAGTGGGCGTCCCAATATGGAAACATTTCCCCACAAATGATCATATGGGTGTTCTCTGACTAGGTAAATTTCTGGGTTTAACCATCGCGATTACTTTCTGATTTATTTCTAGTTCTATAAAGCCTATATTATCAAGTTAGAATTTTGAGAGTAAACTTGCACCTTCTTCTTGTAGTACTCAATCTCTAGGTATTTTCAACAGTTGAAATATGTTTCGGGGTTTGGTTGGCAGTGAATTTGCCTAAATTAGGGTCTGAATTTCTGTTGTTTCAATTCCAACAGGGAAACCAGCAGGTCTGTTATGATGGTTACAACTTTACCGGCCTTGGAGAAAAAAGAAATACTCTATGATGTTAGGGTTGTTTTTCTAAGTGGTTGGCCTCGTTTCACAGATTAAAAATGTGTGAATAAGACCAAGGAAGATAATAATAAAAAATAAAAAAAGAACATAGTGTGCAAAGAGGCACAAGTAAATACCACATTATAACATTTTCACATCACTAAAGACCATAAAATTTTTTTTTTTTGAAAGGTAATCAAATATTTTATTAATCAATGCATAATACACAGGAAGTGTACTATCAAGTTAAATCGGAAAGTAACAGCATGAAATGAGGCAGCCCATCTATATGTCTAGTAGCCGCAGCGTTAAACCAAGTATACAATGTAAAATAAAACAATTCTCTGATATGCTCTATTGTCCTTGATTGGCCTTCAAAACAGCGATTGTTCATTTCCTTCCACACACACCATACGATACAGCTCGAAATAAGGTCTCATACAAGTTTACTATCTTTGTCTTAAAACTTTCTCCTCCATGCCTTTAACATGTCCTCCATACGCCTCGGTAACACCTAATCCATGTGTTGCGACACCAGAATATCGTTCCACAGTAAACAAGCAACATCACAATGAAGGAATAAGTGATCACTCGTCTCCCCATCCCTCTTACACATATAGCACCACTTTGTAACATAAAAACTCTTATACGAAGGTTATCCACCGTTAACACCTGTCCTCTAACCACCGTCCATAGTAAAAATGCCACGCGTGGGGGCAGTTTACACTTCCATACCATCTTCCAGGGGAATGAACTCTCTTTAAAACCCAATAAAGATCTAAAATAAGTGCGAACTGAAAAAATATCGTCTTGTGTCAACCTCCATCTATTACAATCACCTTCTCCTGCCCTGATATGTACCTCGTATAAAGATGTCAAAAGCAGCCCATAATCATCCAACTCCCAGTCCTGCAAACCCCGATAAAAAAGAATGTTCCAACTAGAGCTTCCATTATGGATATCTAAGACATCATTCACCATGACATGCGGCTCCAGTGCAATCAGATACAAAGGAAATCCCACCTTAAGTGGTTGATCTCCACACCAACAATCATCCCAAAAGCTGATGTTATTTCCATTCCCGACTACAAACAACAACCGATCCCGAAAGTCGCTCCACCCTCGCCGGATATACCACCACAAACTCACTCCATAAGAACCACATCTCTCACCTGATCACCATCCCGCTCCATAACACCATATTTTGCCCCTATAATATCTCTCCAAAATCTCTCCCTCTCCACTCCGAATCGCCACAACCATTTACCCAACAAGGCCTTATTAAACAGTACTAGACTTCACTCCGAGACCACCGAATCCAATAGGAGAACAAACTGCACGCCAGTTAACCAAATGTAGTTTCCTCTCCTCCCCTAATCCTCCCCAAAGAAACTCCCTTTGAAATCTCTCTAATCTTTTTGTCACTGCAGCGGAATGGGAAACAATGACAAGAAATAGGTAGGGAGATTCGACAAAGTAGACTTTATGAGAGTAAGACGACCCCCCTTTGAAAGGTACATACGTTTCCATCCCGCTAGCCTTCTCTCCATCCTTTCCACAATACTATTCCAGATCTGTGTGCTTTTAAACCGTGCTCCTAAAGGAAGCCCAAGATATGTCATAGGCAATTGCACTACCCTGCAACCCAAGATCGCAGCCAACACCTCCACGTTATCGACCTCTCCCACTGTAATAGCCTCAGACTTTCCCAAATTTATTTTTATTCCAAAAAGGCTTCAAAGCACAAGAGTTAACGACGCAGGTTCCTGAATTGCTCATCATCCGCATAACAGAAAATAACGTATCGTCTGCAAATAGCAAATGAGAAACATGCATCTGCTCAACAGCAAAGCCCCTTTACAAACTTTGTCTCACGGCCTTTTCGAGCATCCTTCTAAATGCTTCCATAATAATGACAAACAACAATGGAGACAGAGGATCCCCTTGTCTCAATCCTCTATTACTACGGAAATAACCCTCTGGAATGCCATTCACCATAACTGAAAATGAAACCGTAGAGATACAAAACTGAATCCACTGGCACCACTTCTCCCCAAAGTCACATCGCATAAACATATACAAAATAAATCTCCAGTTAACGTGATCATAAGCCTTCTGGATGTCGAGCTTACATAACATTCCTGGGACCTCTAGTCGCAGTCTTGAATCAATGCATTCATTTGTTATAAGGACGGAATCTAAAATTTGGCGCCCTTTGATGAAGGCATTCTAAAATTTAGACATCACTTTCCCCAACATCTCCTTCAATTTATTTGCCAAAATCTTCGCGATAATCTTGTATACCCCACTCACCAAGCTAATAGGACGAAAGTTCTTGATATCCGTCGCTCCCGGTTTCTTAGGAATCAACACAATAAATGTAGCATTGGTACTTCTTAAGAATCTTCCACGTTGAAAGAAATAGGTAAGAACCTCCACAATATCTGATCGTACCACTTCCCAACAAGCCTTACAGAATGATTTTTGCGATAGGTAACATCCACAATATCTCGCCCTATCTTCCCCTACCAGCCCTCCACTTTCCTCCCTCCTATCCAACTCGTCTATATTTGATAGACATTGATTTTTGCGATAGGTAACATCTCCCACAACCTCCTCATTCCACCTCTTAAGATCATTTTTCAAAGCCTTCAATTTCCGATCTAACACATAACTAGGAGACCCCCTAAAGTTATAGGATGCCCACCAATTCCGTATTCGTTCCCCGAAACCATCTACTTTTAGCCACATCTTCTCAAACCTAAAAGGTCTTCTTCCACTATGCCTTGCATTCCCAGATAACAAAATGGGAAAATGATCCGAATACAACCTCCCCAATCTCCTCTGTGTAACCTCTGGATACTTAGCCTCCCACTCTTCACAAATCAAAAACCGATCTGTTCGGGATAGGACGGGTTGGTCTCGATTGGATGATCAAGTAAATTCTCCCCCCAATCAAAGGCAAGTCCACCAACATGTTCTCCCTAATAAAATCTGAAAAATCCTCCATAGCCCCTGTTAATCTCCCCCCACTGGACCTCTCAGTGGGAAATCGAACCACGTTAAAATCTTCTCCAATACACATTGGGAGATTCCACCAATTCATCATCCCAGTCAATTCTTCCCACAGTCCACCTCTACTTTCATCTACGTAAGGCCCATAAACTCCTATAAACATCCAACGAAAGCTATCCCCAATATTTCTAAACGAAAGCGAAAGGGAAAATAACCCTTCACAAACCTCTTCCATATCGAAAACTCTGGTGACAAGATGGTCCAATACCAACTATTATGATGGTACCTGCTAATACAACTCAGTTTGATATTTAATTCTGCATTATCCAAATATAAAGGTGCTGGATTGGTGCTGGTAAGAGTCATCTGTCAAACTCAGTCGTACGAGTGAGTACTCGAAAATACAATTTTGTACTGGACAATCTTGATAGCTTGTTCAATTATGAAGGTAATGGATTGGGCTGGTATGTGACCAAACAAATATGAGATTTGTCGTATTGTAGGGAACTAGGAGATAATTTTGTATTATAAATTGTAAAGCTTGCTTTAATATAAAAGTGACCTGATATGATAACTTCCACAAATTTATATTTGAATGTTTTATGGAAATAGAAAATCTCCTATAACCTTTCAAGTCATTTCTGACTAAGTTCGTTGTTGATTAAATATGCCATTTGCATTTATGAAGTTTCTATAGAGCACTTATTTGTGAAGAAGCCTGAACTTAGCGTGAAATGATTTTTTGCCAAGTCTGATAGTAAAATGACTGTTAAGTTCAGATTACAATCAATCTGATATAAACTTTGGTCCTTTTGGATGTTGCAGTTTAAATCTCAAACTAATTAGAAATGGAAATGTTTGCTGTCTAACTACATTTTTCTGTTTGCTAGCAATTTATGACTTGTGCTGAATGTGGTGATAATTTTCAGAAAATAGGCTTTTAAAATGCATATGACAATCTAGAATAAGCGGGCCCTGCTGTATAACTCTATCCTATACTTGGAAATTTAGAGAGATGGACATAATCGAACTACGGTTGCCTGCTGAACTTATTGAATAAAAATTGAAGTACATAAAGTTAAAAAATATTCATACAGCATCCCACCTGAAACATCAATTTTATGCTTAATTCACAATTCCATTAGCTGGACATACTATGTGTCGTAAGTATCTAATGATGTAAATGCCATTTCCATTACACCAGTTAGAAAATCGGATAATTCAGATCAAATTCGGCTTCTGTGTTACTTAATCCTGGACAATTTCTAATTGCAGATTGCTTGATTTGAAGGAGATGGTCGAAATATGAATAGCTATTTGGTGGACATTTTCACATTTGTTTTCGATTTGATTATGTAGCTATGCAACATTTCTTCTTTTTATAACAAAAGGAGACAAGATTGAAGTGCCCCCTCCCCCTACTTTGCGGAGTTGGGGTTGATGAAATTGTACGAGAGTTTTTCATGGTAATTGGTAACACATACGCAAATGCGTGTGCATGCATGTGCACGCATCTGTTTATTGACTACAGACTGATTAACTGATTTTGCTTTAACTGCAACTGGATTTCATTGTGTGTCAGTGCAATTGTCAAGTTTCTATGGCGACAAACAATTTTCCCTCTGGTGCTTAACTTCTAGTTACAAGCCTTGTGCCTATACGATTTCACATGCTTAATATCCACTACTACCTTTTTCAGCTGCAGAGATGGATGTGGAAATGTTCTGGTGGATCCACAAATCGGAATCTGAATTCTATCATCGTGATAAGACTTTGAAACCTGGTTTCTTCGGCTTCCGTGCAAAATGTAATTGGCGTCTGACTGTTCTTCAGGCAATAACTTATGTCGAAGATCTGTAGCTTGTAAAGCATTCCTCTCTATGGCTAATTGACATTAAAATTGTGTAGACGTTGCTATTTGTCTCAAAAACTTCTTGTATTTATTAGATAGGTTTAGCATATGTATATAGTCTATGTATATTTAGTGCTGTCACGTTGTTTAAATATAAACTGAACTCACCAGAAATGGGAAAACTGTAGCCCTGTCGGACAAGGATGCACTTTTTGTCCTTGAGCTGAAATATGATAATCTTGATTTTCTTTTTGGAATTGAAATTTCCTATTTATAATTATCAATATACCTATTAAAACTTTTATTTTTATCTCAATAGGATTGTCTTGTTTCTTTTTTAAATACAGTTTGTAACCGACTCGTGAGTTTTGCCAGTGTCTAATGACCCAATTATTGGTCGATCCAAATCCAAGAACTATGGTTAATACTGAAGAATAATGTTATATAGTGGAGAACACGAGTCTAATTAGCATTATCTGATAAGTTTAATTGAAGTTAGATTAATTGAAAGAATGTAGGACTTATTTAATTCGACTACTTTTGTAATGCTGGTATCAGTGGTATTAAATAGTATTACTCGTGTTCCTGAACTTACAAGTTCAGAATTCATTATCCCTTTAGTACTGTGCGACTTTAAAGAAAAAAAATTAAAATGTTGTCTTACCAATCATATCGGTAACGTAGCGTGCACAAAAACATACTTAAGCACCAACACAACAGATATAAGCACACTAACAAATAACACATCATATTAATACATGTAAGACTAATAATTGTTCATAAGCAACGATACACTGAAGATACAATTGAGAACAATTGTAACTGATAATTGATAAATACATCATAATCATCATCATCAAGTTGTTCTTCTTGTAATTTCTTTTCATTTTCGTTGATATGGAGAATAATTCATATATTAGGAGTTTGTACGATTTGGATTCATAATAGCACCTTCACAAATTCACGACATTTAGTCATCCGATGATGTTATTACAAAATCTTGAAGCGCAACAAGTTTTGCCCGTCCTCCATACTCTTCCGGTAAGGCTTCTTCACCAACAGTTCTCATCAACGCTCTTCTTTCCTCTTCATTGCACACAATCACAATCTGTATAGATTGTCAAAACTACAATTAATACGAGAGTTTGAAAAAACGAGCAACACATGTTTGAAAGAAGTAAAATCGTTAACACGATATTAAGATGATTAGATATCATCTGCTTTATAATGAGTAAACCGGAGAACGAAGTTTAGAGTATAAATATATGTTACAAGATCTCCGAGTACCAAAATCTATATGTACAATGTACCTTTTCTAAAGTAGCCTTCTCAAGGAAGCGAGACACCACCCTCCAAACAGCCACAAAAAACTGAGGCATGTGTAAAAGGTAACATTTGGCTAAGCGCTCTGGATAGTAAGACTACATACAACAACATCAAACATAAGTATGTATATGAACATTTATATAGGATAGCATCTAGTTATAGAACATATTGCTGATATTGCTCGACCGCAATATACTGTTCAGTCACCTTCTACAGCATGCAACCTATGGCCTATCTTTTTAAGAACAAAGTATCAGTATGAGTGTGATCATCATATTAATGCCTAGGCCATTGTAGTATTCAGTCACTCAGATAAAGTTTTGGTTTCTAACATGCAACAAAGCATAGACATATTACCGTCACTTCATATCAATAACACAGTAAATTCTGCATCTGTGGTTTTGCCAAGTGATATTTGCTCTGAAATACAGAAAGTAATCTGCTTGTAGGAGATCAACGAATGAGAAACCGATTATTGCATCAATAATGTTTTTAAGAGGAATGCAACTGTTTTATCATCCACCACCCAAGGTGACAAGTGACGCTGAGAGAATATCATATGGGTAAAAGATGGAATGAGAGGATCTGGCCCTCTACATACATTTATCACCATATTTACTAAATCGAAGGGTCACAGTTTACTAAAGTGAGAAGGTTCTGACTGATGTGAAGGCTTTTCTACTATATAACGTTGCACTTGCACTCAGACAAACAATGCAGAAGTAGAATGTTTTTACTAGAAATCAAAGGACACAATACAATGTTTTTACATAGAACAATAGTTACCTGTAAGAACTGAAAACCTGTGATTAAACCACGAGTATCAATGTTTCTGTAACCAATTTGTTGCAGATCAAGAATTGCAATCAACTTCTCATTTCCTATTTCTTGACCTCTGAAAGAACTGAGACGGGCAGAGAAAATCCAAATCAGAATTGAATTGTCATAATCTCATAAAAGAAAGATACAACTCACTTAGCAAAATTATACTACATCAAATCATGCTACACCGGAGATTGCATATTTACTTCACTATCTTAGAAGCCATGACAAATTTGAAATAGCATCGAAGTCCAAATACCAACAAAAAATCTTACCACGAGGTTGGTATGCTTCGTGACGTGTGATCATGCTTTGTAATCATTAAGCATTTCTTACATAGTGACATAAATGATCACATTTATTAGCAATCACATTTTCATTTCTATTTTTTATTTCATTATCCAAGACAAGGATTTGAAGCTAAAACAACAAAAATCCCAGATTGATTATCACATGCAATTTTTGATTAACATATCTACAACTTAATGACCACAGAGTTCTCTGAAACAATACCTTGAAATGGTTTTATCCAGTAGATGAACCACAAATTCTGCGCCAGGAGAAACATTTTGCATCAGAAAACTCGTCAGCGCATTTATTTCAAATTTCCCGGACAAAGCATAATAAAGCCAAATATTACTTATGATACAGGGACAGATATGACATTGTTAGTCTTCACAAATCATCTTCAGGTAGAGCTAAGAACATCTCCAAAAGACTCTTTAAATATAAAATAATATATATTTTAAAGAGTCAACTCTTAAAATTATGCTCCAAGAAATTCTTTAAATTAACATTTTAAAACAGATGAATTCAAAATATTTCAGTTTTCAATGAAGAAAAATAATATAATAATTTGGAGGGAAGTCAGTGAAAATAAAGAAAAATAGGGAAGAACAATAAATTTTTTTTGAGATAAGTGTTAAATATAGAGAGTCTGTTGGAATACTTAAAAAATTTTTACTCTCTAAATTATAAAATATGCTTTTCATTTGATACTTGCTGCTTCCATACTCCCGTGCGGTTAAAATAACTTACTTTTTACTCCAAAGTAAGAAAATATAAACATGTTTAAAAAAAAAAAAAAAAGCGAAGTCAAACATGATATTATTTGACTAAAGAATACAAAGAGTAACAAGACCGTTATCTCTGACTTCGACATGAAAGATTATAATCAACACAATAATAATTGACTATTTACCAAACCTCAATAAAAATCACAAACCGTAGGAGGTGGATCATACTTGGTTCAATGGCCCCACGGCCACGCCAACAAGTCAACCGTGCTAAAATAATTAATAAACTTTAGTCGTTAAAACCAAAAAACTTCTTTAACAAACTCTTCATTGAAAAGTTTTTACAGTGCTTAAAAGTTACTGTTTCATAATGTAACTTTAAACTTCATTAGGTAATATATGTTTATTAACAACTACATGTGAATTATTTTTAACTCAACCCTATTTGACGCTTAAACAGGATAACATAAACAAAATAACTATTCGGTAAAAAAACATAGCATGAATATAGATAATCACATAAAACTAATGCTGTAAGCTTAAAAAAAAAAAGAAGAAGAAGAATTATTTACTCTTGAATTGGAGTTGATCCTTGGCAGGAACATGGTTTTTTATTTTGACTACAATTACAGGACATCCATTAGTTGATTGGCCCTGCAAATAAATCTTTCTTGAATTTAATTCATCTTGAACTTCAGAATCAGGGATGTAATTAAGTGGCACAAATGAAGTCCTCCATTGCAGCCACTGCACAAACATCTTTGCAGCTTTCTCAACGTCCATTGATCTTGCAATCAAGAACCTCATCAAAGTTGGGTCTTCATACTTCTGCAAGAAAGTGGCCTTTTAGCATCGAAGAACTAAACTTTTTGATCATCAATATTTTAAAGCTTATATTTCGTATGAATGTAAGGAAATGGTTACTAAACATTATGCGGGATTTTCGGTTAAAAATTACCTCAGTGGAAGAACCAAGCTTTTCAACAGACATTCTCATCTGGGCTACTGCAAGTTCATGATTTTGGTCCATTTTTGGTGCTTTTGTGCAACAAAAATGGGAGAGGGAGAAAGTCAACTCGTATGTTCAAATGGGTGCCCAAAGAACAAGAAGAGAGAGGGTAATAATAGGGAAATAACACAGGGAAGACGAGTGATATTTCAACCACTCGTTTGAATCACATTCTATCAATAAAATAATACTACACATAAATTCAAAAATTCTCATTAGTTTTTGACCACACATTCTTCCATCAATCACTATTTCGAATTTTTTTTTTTTTCAAAATGGGTATCAAACAGGGGTTTAATTGCATAGTATTCTTGACAAATTTGAATTTTTTAATCAATAATTGCAAGCAAATATACATAAATCTTTTTTTTTTTTGAA
Organism: Fraxinus americana; assembly: GCA_035079005.1. Classification (NCBI taxonomy): domain Eukaryota; kingdom Viridiplantae; phylum Streptophyta; class Magnoliopsida; order Lamiales; family Oleaceae; genus Fraxinus; species Fraxinus americana. The sequence goes on from CM068707.1 coordinate 48,337,155, forward strand.
GTAATGATTATTAGGAACATAGTGTTTTTGTTGTTAAAAAATTACAAAAAAATAAAAAATAAAATGAATAAAAATATTATATTCAAATGTGTTGGTCCAAAGAACAAGGGGAGAGAGACGACCAGCAGGTTGATTTAATGTTAAAAATAGAGCACGTGGATCTTCCGTAATCGTCTTCAAATTGCGTGGATACTTGTATAGTTCCAATTTTCAATGAAGATTGTGCCACCATATGTAATTTGACATCATCATACCTTTGAATTTGGCAATTAAGTTTTCAGTATTTAAATGAAGGACAGTGATATATGTAAATCCAGGTTTACCCATCATCATATGCCATTATTTAAATGAAGGACAGTATTTAATTTGACATCATCATATGCCATTATGTTTTTTCTCAGTTTAAAATACAATTATTTTTTGTCATCCAATTTTTTTCCTTCACATCATTTTGATCACTTGATTTTTTTTCTGTACAAATAACGAAATCCTTTATGACCTGTTTGATTCATCCTATTTTCCATGGAACTTGGAAATTATTTTTCAAGTTCCAAGTTTTTTGTTATTTGATAGCAAAAATTTTCTTTACAAAACATTTTCCACCCAACCCCCCCCCCCCCCCCCACCTGACCCATTTTTCATATTTTAAGTAAATTGGTTTTCCCACCAAAGTATTGAGAAAATGGTTTCCAGGTTTTTTATTTTTGTAATGGAAACAAATTATATACCTAATTGTAAAAAAAAAAATTCCTCTTAATGGACAATTTTCATGAAAAATAAAGTCAAACGAATACCAAATAATCCAAAATTTCAACATTTCCAAGGTAAAAAATTATATCAATTAAACACAATTAATTGACAATTTTCAAGAAAATAATTATAGGCAATTCAATTCCCTATAATTTGTTTTATTTTCACCCAAATTCCACTCTTTCAATCAAACGGATCTTTAATGAAATTGAATTCTGAGTTTTTGTTTGACCTGAAAATCACACATAGGAATTGGAAGCACAAAGGAACGAAGATACCTCCAAATCCCGTGTCTTCAATTTCCTTTTATTTTTTCCCCTTGTATAACCTTTTGCTTTCATGGGGATCTTATAAATTCATTTGTGGAAAAATTTATGATAGGCCTCAACATTTGAGTTAAATTTCAAATTCATCAATAAATTTATGTGACACTATATTCAATATAAGATAAGTATCGGTGTCCATTAGATCATTCATATATAAAGTTTACTTATTCATAAATTAGATAATAATTCAACAATTAATATTAATATTATAAAATATTCACCCCACCCAATTCCACCCATTCTACCAAATTTAACCCAAACTCTAGCATTTTCTTTCTCTCACTTCTTCACCCTTCCCCCCCCCCCCCCCTCTCATTCAACTGGCAATCGTCGGAGCCAGAAGACCTCTCTCTCTCCTCTCTCTATTTTTACGGCCACCGAAAGATTAAGACTGGTAGTTTCAAGAACGAATGGTTATTGTTGGAGGCGACAACAGGCAGACTGTGACAATTTTTGGAGAAGAGATCCAAGTTATTGTCTTTAGAGTTCTTAAAGTTGGAGAGTCCGTTAAGGCTGAGACCTCGCCGATGTTGAGACTACGACGCTGCTGGAAATTTACTTAATCATGCACAGCGAAAAATAAAACAATTTGAATTCCCACCACGGATCTGCTTTGTGTTTAGATAGAAAACTGTGTTTAAAATAATACTTTTGATGAATTCTGCAAACTCATTTGCTGATTCTCGAACTCAAATGATCACGCTCTGCAATCCAAGTTGTCCAATCTCCAATGGTGATCAATACAGAGAACAAGAATGACGACTAGGGTTTTCTTTTCTTGTGTTAGCAAGAATAGTGAAAATTCCATACAGTTTTCAAACTCTAGCAGCCTATTAATATAAGTCCAAACGGGCTCAGCCCGTCTGTTAAACTTAACTTAGTCCAATATTTAATTAATCAAATTAATTAAATATGATTCATGAATTAATTAATCCAATTAATTAATTCGAGCATATTAATAAGCAACCCAATTAATTAATTATCAAACACTTGTCAATTAATTAATTGGTAAATCTCATTCTTCTAATTCTCTTTTGTGTGTGACACATTAGGTTCCCAATCACAATGCGACGTGAATTATTATTTTGATCTAATCAAAATCGATAAATTAAAACACACATTTTAATTTATCATTAATTCATATTCGTCGTCTCAGATTGACATACAGTAATGTGTCAGGGTAATACATGTGACGAAAAATGCCACGTGGTATAACAAAACCAAATTTGTTTGTTTACCGTGAAACTATAATCATTTCGTCAATATGTTCCAATCAATTATAAGATATAAATGTATGTCGATCTCAATTATCGATAATATTTTTTATCCCACTGTTAAGTCAATGTAAGTTGAAAACTCTTTTTCGACTTATGAGTTCACCTTGTCCAATAATTTTATTATCAACTTAATTGGATAAAATATAAATCATAATCTCTTACTATTTAAGAGTGACGAATCCTCTATCGATCATTCATAACATTCATATAATTCTTGACATACCCGAACATGCTGTATTAGCGACCCTCGGTAGAGAAATATCGAACACCACCAAAATATGACTGTCCTCATATAAGGTACTGTGATGATCTCAAGTCAAATGACCAATTCCACTACCGAACGTTAGAGATTAACCACTAACACTCAAATAATTATCCATGTGGAATCTCTCAGTGGGCCTCCAATGTTTTGTTATATAACAAAACATCCACGTGTTCATTCAAGTGTCAACACACTTTAACTTGTAAGATCATCTACTTACTTTACAAGTAAAAATGCTACACGTGATGGTCTATCCGTAATGACGATATCTATGTCTCGTTATTACTTCGACTATAGACTATTTAAGATTCAGTCATTTGTAATTTGTATATCACAATAACAATTCTTTGTGATTAACAAATCACCAAAACTTGAATCTATGTATTTTATTATTTAATTTATTAGAATATTAATTCAATTAAATAATAGATATTACCATAAATATGCATCGATTATGTGCTCATTTGGTAAAGACATTCTCATCCTGATCTTCTTCTTGAAGAAAAATCATTTCAACAATTTTCTGAAAGTTATTCTGGTAGCGATATTATTGAATGGAATATCGACCAAATGACTGAATTTCAAATTATTCAAACTATTGAAAAAATGTATGTCTGTATGGCAGCTTATTCTAGTCGAAATATTGATACTCTTTCTGCCTGCAATATTCTTATTGTTGGATTCACCGGTCAACTCAAAGGATGGTGAATAAATTATCTTTCTGAAGAAAATCGACAAGATATTCTTCAATCCATCAAAATTGAAGACGGTAATGCAGTAAGTGACTGTTTTACTACTCTCGCATATTCTATAATAAAACATTTTATTGGTACTCCTCAAATTATTCAAGATAGATCATCTGAAATATTAATGAATATTTCATGTCCAAAATTTCATGACTTTAGATGGTATAAAGATATTTTTCTATCTAGAGTTATGATTCGTGATGACTGTAACAATGAAGGAAAGAAAGATTTATTTCTGGACTTCCAAAACTTTTTGCAGAAAAAGTTCGGAATTCAATACGAGTTCAAAATAATAATACTATTCCATTTCATAATCTTACTTTTGGTGAGATTATTAGCTTTATTAACAAAGAAGGACTTTCTCTTTGTAATGATTTCAAATTAAAAGCTAAGCTTAAATCTGAACAATATAGTTCAAAGAAAGAGCTTGTATCTTTTTGTGAACAATATGGTTTTGAAAAAATTATTTCCCTTTCTTCAAAGAAAAAGCAAAAACATTTTCCTTCCTTTTCAAAAAGAAAATGATTTCAAAAGAAAGAATATTCTTTTCAAAAACCATTTTCTCAAAAACCGCGATTTCAGAAAAAATATCAAAGAAAATTTCATTCAAAATCTCAAGATTCTAAAGTTACTTGTTACAAATGTCATCAACAAGGACATTATTCTAATAAATGTCCTATGAAAGGAAAGATTAATAATCTTCAAATTGATGAAGATATTAAACTTGAACTTCTTAATCTAATTAATTCAAGTTCTGATGAATCTTCAAATTCTGAATTGGATATGTTTATCAAAATCAAGAAGATTCTGCTAATGAATCTAATTCATCCTCTTCATTCCAGTCTTCTCGAAGTAAAAATATTTGTCGATGTCAAACCATAAATGTTCTTACGAAAGACGAAAAATTAGGTCAAGATATTATTGAACAAATTCAAGATCCGCAATTGAAAAAGAAATTTTCTCAATTGCTTCCTTCAACTTCAAAAGTTCCTTCTCAACCCTTTAATATGAAAGATGTTTTCTCTAGATTTCATCAAGAAACTTCTTCAAAATCCACTAATTCTGATCTTAAATCAGAAATTAAAGAAATGAAATCTCAAATTGCAACTCTTCAAAATCAAGTTAAAGATATCAAATTTGAAGTCACAATTTTGAAAACTTAAGATCTTCAAAATTCAAATATTCACAATTTTGATTTTGATTCAGAAAAAGATCTTGAGTATATTGCTCAATTTGATCATCCTAATGATAAAGTTGATCATGTTCTTCCTAATCCTTCTCTTTCTGATGAAGAAAAAGTCAATGTTATCAATCGTGTTCAACTTCAAAAATGATACTGTCAAATGGATATAGTTGTTTATAAAAGTTTTAAATTAACAACTAGAGTTCTAATTAATTTAGGTGCCGATCAAAATTGTATTCGTAAAGAATTAATTCCTACAAAATATTTTGAAAAAACTTCTGAACGCCTTTATGGTGCTAGTGGAAGAAAATTAAATATTCAATATAAACTTTCAAACGCTCATGTTTGTAACTCAAATATATGTTTCAAAAATATTTTTTATCTTGTTAAATATCTTGATCAAGAAGTTATTCTCGGAACCCCTTTTATTGTTCAAATTTATCCTTTTCAAGCCTCTGAACAAGGACTTTTTGCTACAATATTTGGTCAAAAATTATTCTTTAAATTTACAAATCCTCATTCTTTCAAAGATGTTAATGCTCTTAAGCAAGCATCAATTTCTCAAATTATTAGTAACATAAATTTCAAAAAACAGCATGTTTTATTTTTCAAAGAAGAAATCAAATTACAACGAATCGAAAAACAATTACAATTAATTTCAAATAAAGAAAAAATTTCGAAATTACTTCAAAAATTTGAAAATGAAATATGTTCAACTATTCCAAATGCTTTTTGGAATAGAAAAAAGCATATTGTTTTCCTTCCATATACTTCTGATTTTCATGAATCTCAAATTCCTACAAAATCAAGACATATTCAAATGAATAAGAAACTCCTTGATTTTTGTACAAAAGAAATCAAAGATTTACTTGAAAAATGATTAATTCGTCCTAGTAAATCATCATGGAGTTGTTCTGCATTCTATGTGCTTAATCAAGTAGAAATAGAACGTGGTGCTCCTAGACTTGTAATAAATTACAAGCCTCTCAATACTGCTCTTCAATGGATTCGTTATCCTCTTCCTCAAAAGAAAGATCTTTTGAATAGATTATTCAAAGCTAATATCTTCTCTAAATTTGATATGAAATCTGGATTTTGGCAGATTCAAATTAAAGAAGAAGATAGATACAAAACTGCATTCAATGTTCCCTTCGGACAGTACGAATGGAATGATATGCCATTCGATCTTAAGAATGCTCCTTCTGAATTTCAAAAAATCATGAATGATATTTTTAATCCTTATCGAAACTTTATTATTGTTTATATTGATGATGTTCTAATTTACTCTGAAAGTTTAGAACAACATTTTAAACATTTAAATATATTTTTCAATGTAATTAAGAATAATGGTTTAGCAGTTTCTGCTAAAAAAATTGTTCTTTGTCAAACTAAAATTAGATTTTTAGGACATACTATTTTTCAAAATACGATTATTCCAATTCAAAGAAGTTTAGATTTTACTGATAAATTTCCTGACCAAATTTCTGATAAGACTAGTCTTCAAAGATTTCTTGGATGGGTTAATTATGTCTCCAACTTTATTAAAGGTAGTAGACTACTTTGTGCACCTCTTTTTAAAAGACTACACAAAAGTCCAAAGTCTTGGGGGGGTGAGTGTACATTAGCTGTCCAAAATATCAAAAAAGCAGTCAAAAGTATCCCATGCCTTTCAATTATTGATCCTAATGCCAATCTTATTGTCAAAACCGACGCGTCTGATTTAGGATTTGGTGGAGACTTAAAGCAGATTGATACTATTCTAGCGTTTGGACTGGATCTCAAATTAACTATTCTATTATTAAAAAAGAAATTCTTTCAATTCGTCTTTTTCAAGATGATTTAATTAATAAAAGTTTTATTCTTAAAACTGATTGTAAAGCCTCAAAAGATGTCCTTCAAAAAGACGTAAAAATCTTGTCTCAAAGCATATCTTTGCTAGATGGCAAGCTATTTTGTCTTGTTTTGATTTCAAATTTCTATATATACCTGGAAAAACTAATGTTCTTGCAGATTTCCTCACAAGAGAGTTTCTTACATCAAAGAGAGAAATTCCAAGCGAAAGTGAGAACACCCCAAAAAGAGAGAAAAACAAAAGAGTGCCAATATAGATTGGTACAACAAAGTTTTGGAAGATATGGCTTCTTCCACTTCAATTACTTCTTCAAAAAATAAGAAAAACAAAACCAAAATTCCTTTACCTACTCCTTCAATTACTGAATTCATTCAAAAATCCAACAAAAATACACTTGATTCAAAACAATCTTCTTCAAATACCCAAAATCTTTCTTCAAATAGATTCTCTGTTTTTAACAAGAATTCTCAAACTCCAGAAAAACCTTCAAACTATAAAAAAACTGTTCAAGTTGGTTCTGGAAAACTTCCTGAAATCAACCTAAAACCTTTTCAATATTTTACAAAAAATTTCGTGGAATTTGTCATCACGATGGAACAATCCTGGATTGAAAGATATTCAGATCTCAATGAATGTCTTTCTAACATTTTTCCTCCATCATTTCAATATCTTCCATATTCACTTCAAAAATCTCGTGAGTTTTATGAAAAGATCCTTCTCAAAACTGGATCTGCAGTTATTACTCACACTCCAAATAAACAAAATTCCAAACATATTGATTTTTCAAAAAATTCAATTTGCAAAGTGTTGTCACTTGATGACTGGGGTCAACACTCTTGGAATGAAAAGAAAATGAGCCTCTCAAAAGGTGAAGATTTTTCTTCTCATTTCAATTATCTTGATTATCAAGATGTCTAGCTTAATGTTTTCTACCTTAGACCAGTGAATTACTCTTGGTTTATTCTTTTTCACCAAGCGTGTCAAAAAAAATTTTCAAAATGATTTCAAAATTGGTTTGAACACTTTGGATTTGAAGATAATATTTTGCCCAGTCCCTCTCTTCAAGAGTTCAACCATTTCAAAAATGAGGCAAAATCATTTTTATCGCCTCAAGAAAGTATTTTGTTTCAATTTGTCCATAATTTTAAAGTCTCAAGGATTTTCTGTTGAGACTTTTTTATGGTTCAAAATTACATCAAAAATTGTGATTCAACTCAAAATACAATCGATCAATATTCTCCAAAAAGAATTATTCGACGATTCAAAATAAAATGGTGGTCTAAGTTTCATGAGACAAATTGTTGTCCAAAAGCTGTTGAATCTTGGATCAAACAAAAGAAAAATGAAGAATTTCCTCAAGTTTCAAAAATTCAAGAATAAGATCATGCTGACTTCCTTACAGAAAAGAATAGACTTTTGACTCTTCTTGCTCAATGTAACAATCCTGAAGAAATGGCAATTTTGGCAAAGAAAATTACTTCCCTTGCTGAAAACGCTTCAAAAGCTTCAGTTCAAGAAACCTTTTCTGAAGAAAGCTTGGAAGTAGATTTTGATTATTTTCAAAATGAAGATGACTGTTATAGAATTGATCTTGATGCAGACATCGAAGAAGAAATTCAAAAATCTCAAAAGACTAAATGACTACCATGTCAAAGTTATTTGGATGAATTGAGAGAATTTCGTGTTCATAATTCAAGATTGATTCTCTCAAAAATTTGCCAGCTCAAAAGAATGGATCATCAAAATCGACAAAAGAATTATCAACTTTATTAAAGTATCTTTTGTCATTTCAAACTTTCGGCTGAAGATGAAGACAAAACACTATTCCTACTTTTAAAAAAATAGTCGACAAAGAACTGTTCAATCAAGGCCTCAATCAACTGTTCAAGATTCCTCCTGTTTTTACTTTTTCAAATTATAAATTCAATGTAAACTTTCAATTGTAATAAGAGTTTAGACGGGAGATAAACTTCTCATTGCAAGATTCAAAAGTTTCTCTTTGTATTACTTTTACTTTCAATAAAATTCTTGTTCAATTTCAATAAGATTTTCTGAGTTTATTTTGCTTTTATTTTAATTCTGAATTACTATCCTCACCTGGGTCTAATTTGGTATATATATATTTAAAATGTTTATATCCAAAATTGATTGGACCTAGGGTATAACACTCACATGCGCAAGAGGAAAAGTTCGAGTGTCGTCGATCGCAGATTCCTTGGAGCTTCGATTCATCTTCAATTGTATATTTATGAGAATCACAATGCAAATACCTTTTTCACTTCTCCATTATGATTAAACTACTGCAATAGTTTATTACACTGGATCATTAGAGAAACTCGATGGAAATGCAAATGGATTCACGAAAGCAAATTATATGCATTAAATCATGACTGTGTTGATTAGATCTATATATAATATAATTGAGTGTGTTGATTAGAACTGTATATAGTAAATTTAAGAATCACTGTCGAGCAGCAACGTTGCCCGGTGGCAACAAAGTGGTAACGGTGTCGGCGGCTATAGAGAAAAATGAGAGGAAGTTAGGGTTTGGGTAAGGATTTGGAGGCGGGGCTTCTAGTGAAATTTTTGAAATTATAGGCCTCTGCTTGCAATTTCAAACTGGGAGTGAATTTACAAATAGCAGCAGAGGTGGTTGTGGTGGTGGTAGTGAATAACCAGTTATTTGAATAATTATGACTAATAAATTTTTTAATTTGTGATGGTTGTGATGTTGGTTACAGTGTGATGATAATTCAATGTTAAAATATATCGAGTATTGCCAAAATCAACACATCATAAATCGGACTCGAAAGGAATAGCAAAGTGAAAGTTAAGTATTCAAGTCAAATCATTCGATATGAGAGCTTAAAAGATCAAAATCAAGACTATTAAATCGGGCTCATGAAGAAGGTCAAGATCGAAGTCAAGTATTAAAGCCAAACATTGAAAGAAACGTCGAAACAAGATCAAATGCTAGGCTTTCGAGATCATATGTAAATGTATAACACTTTGATCTTTAGTAATGAATGACAATAGCTCAAAAATTATTTTGTGCACGAAAAATTATTTTCACTACCACTTGCATAAAATGTTTTGTGATCAAAAGTAAAATTGATTTTCAAAATAATGTTTGAACTTATATCACATTTTCATTCAAAACCTTTTGCAAAGTTGAAAACTTTGATTGATTGAATCATATTTGCAAAGTCATCATATTCATCAAAGTTTTTTTTTTCTCTCTTAATACTTGATTTATTATAATAATTCATTGAAAGAGTGATATATCTTGAGAGATTCTTTGAACTTACATTGGATTCATTTATTCATCATCTTCTCATTAAAACCCTTTGATTGATTGAATCAAACTTGAAAAATAATCATATCAATCAAATTTTATCATTTCTCTCTTAGCACTAAATTCATTACTATTATTTATTTAAAGAGAAATATTTTGAGAAGATTTTTGCACTTTCATTGCATAAATTTTTATACATCTTCTTATTGAAATACTTTAATCGGGTGAATCTAATTTCTAATTATCATATTCATCAAAGTTTTCATTAAACACTTGAGCTATCATTTGTTACCATCCATTGAAGTGTTATCCTCTCTTTATACTTAATTTGTTTATATTATTTATCGAGAGGAGAATTTCATTGTAAAATCACTTTGATTAAGTGTGCGTCGTGTTGAAGTCCTTTAAAGATCAACATTGTATAAGGATCGGTTCTCCTTGTTGTAAGTCACCGTGTGGGTCATATTGAGATCCCGTAAAGGTCAATGGTGTGGGTCGGTTGAGGTCCTGTAAAGCTCAACATTGTATAACGATCGGTGCTCCATGTTTGTAAGTCACGGGAAGCGTTGTAAATGGTTGGATTGCACCATAAGTCAATTAACATAGTGAAAAGGTCTTGCTCGTGCCGGAGAGTTTGGTAACGGGAGACGTAGATCATTGCATTGGATCGAACTTCCATAACATATCGTTTGCACTCTCTATCCATTTTACTTATCGCTTTCATATTTGCACTTATTATTTGATTGATCTACTTGCTTGAACTTGCTTACGATTATTAATTTATCAACTTATTTTTTAACTTACATGATTATTCGAAAAAGATTTAAAAACAAATTCAATCCCCTATTGGTTAGTTATTCTTGAGCTAACAACTAATGAATACAAATATTTGCATGACATTAACAAACAGATATAATTTAATTTATTAATTGTGAATTTTTTATTATGGATTTGAACGAAATACTTTATTGAAACAAAATTATAAAAAATAAATTGAAGTCCAATCATTTACTTAAGAAATTGTAATAAGTTGAATGAATGGATTTAATAAGCACAATATTGAAATGTAATAGGGATATATTTAAAATAGAATAAATATTTCTAAAATCTTGAATTCTCTTTTGGACAAAAACCATCCAATAAGTTTGTCGTTAAGTTGGTCTCGCATACTAAAATAAGTGTCTATCATAAATCTAACTACGTACATTTTCTATAGAGAATAATTTGTTTGTTTCTAATACAAGCATAAATGTTTAAACCCTTTGACCAAAACTAATATTGTTTTGTATGAAATACCATTTATGTTCAAGAAAAAACCAAACATAGAACTTCGGAAATTTGAAATTTGAAAAGTATGTATTACCTTTAAGCACAATGAAATAAGCTTTATATTAGAACATATTTTCATTTATTTAAACTATTAATAATTCATAGCACTGATGCACAGACAGTTAAACCTATGAAGTTCCTCTTCCACATTTCCCCTTTACAGATAGTCTAATTGCATATTTTATACATCAGTACCTGTCATTATAGCAGCTCCACAGAGTCATGGAATTTAGTCATCCAATGGTGTTATAACAAAATCTTGAAGTGCGGTGAGTTTTGCCCGCCCTCCGTACTCTTCCGGCAAGACTTCTTCACCAACATTTCTTATAAACTCTTTCCTTTCCTCTTCATTGGTTATAATCACAATCTGTACAGATTGCCAAGATTACAGTTATCGCAGGAATTCATAAATGAGAGACACATTTATCTGAAAGCAGTACAATTCTTGCCAGTATATTCTAAGATGACAAGTTTTTATCGTACTTGTACTTTATATTGCTAAACTGAATTGAATCAGAGGCCATATTTAGGCCTTGATCTTGTACCCGTGTGCTTGTGTGTTCACACACGCAGATTTGTAAGCAGTTGTTTTGAGAGCACATCATGCTTGCAAAGTAAAAATTTATCAAAATATATGAATCAAAAGTACCTTTTCTAAAGTAGCTTTCTCAAGGAAGCGGGAAACGAATCTCCAAACGCTCACAAAAAACCACGGCATGTGTAACAGGTAGCATTTGGCCAATCGCTCGGGATAGTATGCCTATACCAAGAAGAATGTCAAATTGAAATTGATAGTTAGATCAAATATAAGCATCTATATAAGATGAGATAGATCTTCAATGCATGGAAAATCACTTTAAATAAATATAGGTTAAAAGTAGCAACTTCAGCACGTATAAATATTACATCTGTTTATGTTCTTCAAAAAATTGTTTTCTTTATTTGAGAATAATAATGTCAAAAATTCCATTATTGAACTTGTGAGCTCACTAAACACAATTGTATATATTTTATTTTCTTTTGAAAATTCCGAAACATTTATCTCCTTTTACATTAAATTTGATGTTCGGAGGCCCTCTCGCATCACTAATACATCCAATTTTCAAATATATTTGGTTTGTTTGTTATTTTCATATCCATAACCACTGGAAGGATTGATTTGATCCTAGAGCTATTCAGCTTGGTCTCCTCAGACCAATAGGAGATGCCTAAAACTCCTATCAATTATTTGTATTACAGGAGAAGGAAGTCTACAGCTACCTCAATCAGGACCTCGTGAGAACTGACAAAGTGAAAGTATTATAGTGCTTTGAATGTGCATGCCTATTGCTATTAGGAAGCAGGTCACTCAGGTCTTTCACCCATCATTTTAACTCAAATTTGTTTCTTTTCAACAGCTTTCACCAGGCCTTTGTCAATAGAATATCCAGTTATAAGTCCCTTCCACTGCCCAAGAAGCTATTAGATTGAAAAAATGTAAAATGAAATGGATGATGTTCCTTATACAATGGATTGGTTTCCTTCCCATCCATAAACCTCAAACAAATACATAATTGAGGTTTTTAGCAAGTGAATATCATCAAAGCATACCCAAATTTCTGGTGCTCAGACGTAAATGTTGGAATCCTTGTTAACCATGAAACTTGAACTTCTAAATATGAATTTAAAAAGGCTAGCTACCAACCTGGAGTACGAGTAAAATTACTTTAGAGAAGACAGACACCAGTAAGGGTGGAAGAAGGTTATATACTAATGCTAAAGATTTCGCTACTATGTAGCATTCAGGAACCATACAATAACATGGAAATTGAATGTATTATATAAAACAAATTGCAACATAACAAGTATTAATAAATAAATAAAATTCAGTCCATGTCCCTTTAATTCATTGATTACATATGGATACATAGCTTTTTACTTACCTTTTGTTTGTTTTTTTACTTTTGCAACTATATTACGAATTGAAGCAGATACGTGCTAATTATACCCCAAAAGATCTAGAATACCAAGCCAAATTCTAGCACTATTCTGTCTTTCTTGCCACACTATATGCTTCTAGTAAAGAGCAACATACTATGAATCATTTTTGAAAACCACAGAAGATCTTACCTGCAAGAACTGAAAACCAGTTATTAAACCACGGGCATCAACATTTTTGTAAGAAAGTTGTTTCAGATCAAGAATGCCAATCAACTTTTCATTTCCGACTTCTCTGCCTTTGAAAGAACTGAGAGCAGGAAAAAAAAAAGAGTCAGAACCAAACGTCACAGCTCAGAACAGAAGATACAAGCCATTTGGTAATCTTATACAGCAGCAAATCCAACAGAGATGGCAGGTTTCTAACCCACAAGTAAAACTTAAATAGCATTTTAAAGGCACCCAAAAATCCTAACTACGAGTAGTCTCTTAGCTTTCTGACACATAGCTATACTATGTTTAAATATATCATGTATCCATCAAATGTGATACCCGTGCTTATGTACTTGTCATAAACGGAATGGACAAAACGTCTTTTGTTTATCCCTCAGCTTATAGGAATCAAGTGGCTCTACAAAAGAAAAGATGACATTGCAGCCTAGAGAGACCTTGGCTCTTTGGTAACATTATGTGCTTGAGAACCATTTCGAAAATATAGAAAAATGGCTCTACCATGATTTCTAACCGACAAGTTAAATTTTTGTGACTGAGTAGTAACATGGTATGCCCTGTTATGTTTAATTGTTTTATTTTTTTCAATTAGTTAAGTGAAGGAGGAAAGGGGTAGAATAGGAATTTAGTTATTGCAGATTGCTTAGAGAAGGGAGAGAGTTAGTCCGTTTGATTCATTCAGAAAGTTAGGAATACGTTGGGGAGAGAGTCGAGCCTCTCGAGTGCTCGACAACACACTTTTTAATTTCCCTTTAAAATTTTCATTGCAATTTCATATTGGTTTTCATTTAATTTATACACAACTAAAAAACAACTCAGGTTTCTATCATCACATTGATGATGTTTTTACACACCAAGTGGCAAGTATGAGCACAACTAGTATTAGATGAAGAAATATTGAAGCATTATATTGTCAATTATTTAATTATAACCATACAAAAACATCAAAAGCAGTGGACAACATATTGCATATTAAATTGTTAAATTTATTTGTTGTGACATAAAAATACAAGATCACATTTTCCTTTCTCCTTTTTATAATTCTAAAAATTTCTGATCATCATTTGACAATGATCAGAAATTCAGCATAGCTCTTTACTTCACATAGTCATCTTTTTAAAGGTAAGGAAAGGATTTGGTGATAGCACAACAAGATCCTAGATGGACTACTATATACAATACAATCATCATATGTGCAACTTAATCATCATAGAGTTATCTGAAAATAATACCTTGCAATAGTTTTGTCCAGTACATGAACCACAAATTCTGCACCAAGGGAAACATTTCAAATCAGAAATTCTTGTCAGTGCATCAGATTCTGGGAATGGGTGAAGAACTAGGGTTCTAGAAACGCACTTTACATACACGCATAGTTTACTTTCTTCTATAAATGGCAACAAGAGACATGCTACAGTAAAAGATATAGAATTAATCAAAAGGGATATACAATGAGATGTACAGAAAGTCAGAAACCGGGACCGGCCTACTTATTGCCATTGGTTAGGAGAGTGGATTAGTTTTCTGACAACTTTGCTTAGTACTTTATCTGGAATTTCTCAAACAAAGCACAAAACTATTTCTTATGATAAAAGGACATTATGTGCCTTCCCAGTTCTACCGATTTATGTGTTTTTATTAAAACCGATGAAGCAAGAAGCTATTATCTAGAACCATATTCTCCCGAATTGGAGAAAAACAATTTAAATCTCATAAACAGTGTTGGTTTGGCATGCACAATGCAAACTAAGCATTTATGCAAATTCGGCATTCAAGTCTTCATAAATCTCTTTGCCAAAAGTTAGGTGGCTTGATTGGAAGAGCAATTCCACATACACACACGTGTGTGTGGTTTCATAGAGGTTCTGGGAGCTAATTGTAAATACAAGGGAACAAGACAAGGAGGAAAAGCACATGTTAAGTATCTCATGCTTTGTGGCAATTCATTTTAGGAGGAACATACCATAGGTCCACCAGAATCATAAATAATTGTCAACCATTTGCCATATTTTATTGCTTTCCCTTTACTCATTAGTCATTAGGCATTTCTTATCTAGTGGATAGAATTATCACTTTATCAGCATGTTTGGCAAAGATTAAAAACTTTACGTAAGTTTAAAATAAATAATATTTTTATTGGTTAATGTTAAAATGAGTAAGTTACTTATTTTGATTTTTGACACTAATAAACATGTTACTTCCACAAAAACTTCTTTTCTAACTACATAAAAGAAAAAAGAGTAATAATAGATTTACATAATGGTTTACGTATTGAGAAATAAATTATGCAAACAGTAATTAGATGTTATCTCCACCACCAGAACAGGAATAAGATTATGAAACATACAATAATTGATTTCTTGGCCAAAATATTCCCAAACCTCAATAAAATTACAAATTATAGGAGGCAAAATTTGTTTAACCCCACAGGGCCATCATGCCTGAAAAGATCATCCGATGACCCCATGCCTACAATTCAATCATGTTAAAATAATTGATAAACTTCAGATTGTCAAAATCAAAACTTTTCCCTTTGTTGGCCCATTAACAAGGCAAAAGAAAGATAAGAAGACGTCCTTCTATAACTAAAAACTAGATTCTTAGTCACTAACTTATAAGCTAAAAGAAGTAATAAGTAATTACTCTTGAATTGGAGTTGATCTTTGGAAGGAAAATGCTTGCCGGCTTTGAATAACAGTAACGGGCACCCATTTTTCGATAGGCCTTGCAAATAAGCCTTTCTTGCATTCAATTCATCTGGAACTTCAGAATCAGGGATGTAGTTAAGTGGGACAAATGAAGCCCTCCATTTCATCCACTGCACGAACATCTTTGCAGCTTTCTCTGTGTCCATTGATCTTGCAATCAAGAATCTCATCAAAGTGGGATCGTTGTACTTCTACAAGAAAGTGGATTTTTTTTTATAAGAAGCTTGTATTTTATAAGAATGCTATTATGAAGAGGATGATTAAACATTACCTGAGCTGAACAACCAAGCTTTTCAACTGACTTTCTCATCTGGGTTAGTGCATGTTCATTATTTTGGCTCATTTTTGTGTTTTTGGGGTGAGATGAGGGTATAATCTTCACCCAACAAAATGTGGAGGTAGGGTGGAGCCAAGGACTAGAATCTTTATACTCTTCTTCGGATGGCTGTCCAGTGGACAGCTCTAATTCCAATTATGAATTTTTGTTATTTGGCACTGTTTAGAAGGTGTTAAAATCGGATTTTCTGAATATTTTGACAAAAGTTGATAACACATATAATTAAAGAAGTTGTAGATTCTATAAAATATATAATTAAAATTAATGGTTGATTTTGATTTAATCAAACAGGGGTAACACACTTCTCATTAATTTATATTGACTACCATTATTTCAACTCTTTTTTTCTATTTATTCATTTTTATCACACATTCGTACAATAAAATATTCTGCACGTAAATTTAAAATTTTTTCCTACTTTTTAAATGCACATTCTCTAAAAAATCATTATTCTGCGTGTATTCTTTTTTCTTTTCCATTATCTCAACGTGCCCTTTTCACTTTCTTATTTTTTAATGTGGCTTTTTATTGAACGATTCAACAAAATTGCGTAGTTAGAAAAACAGTGTAGACTTGAGAAAAAAAAGATACTATATTATTAATTTTTGCACTACTTTGATCATTTTAAAACAAATTTCTCAAAAGCGAAAGTAACATAGAATATTCATCATTATACATAAATTTATGAGTAATGCTATTTACCTCCATTGAAATTATAATCGCAACTTATATGGTGTTAGATGATAGACTAAATAAAATATAGAATTAAATGACTCATTTAATTATACTTATTATTTAATGTCATTTTTAACTAAGATTATAATTCTATCATTACTCTAAATTTATACAATTGTACTTTCTTGACTAATGTGACCTTAGACTTGAATTTGTAAGGCATAACGAATCATGATCATCCACTTGTTAGTGTGTTGCAATCATTATTGATTAAAATTCAACTCCCGCGGCACTAGGTAATTGACTATTCAAGCATTATTCTTGATTTTGAGTATTTAAATATCTTAATTTGTTACATATTAATTAAGAAATATTACTTTTTTGACATTCGAGTAGTGTTTATTTTCATTACTTATTTTTTGCACATTTGAAATATTCACTTGTTTATTTATATAAGTAAAATCTTATACTAATCATTATTTCAAATTTTTTTCTCAAACTCATTTCAACTATATATTACATTTAAACCCCAAAAAAAAAAAAATTCTACTTTTACTATTTCAAAATTCATTTTCTTACTTTAACGATGGACAAAAATGTGCTTTGATTTTTTTTTTTTTTTTTTTTGGTCAAACATGCACAAAGTCTATTGTCATGCAATCGACCATTTCTACTTCTCTAATTTATTATCACTTTTTCTTCGTTTGATTTTTAATGAAAGCAACCCTCAACAAAATCCAGACTGCCAAAACTTTCCCCATGACTTTATAAATTTTAATCTTTGATTTTTCTAATTACGACTTTTATTTTCATGTCACTTCATTTTGAGTTTGGATATAAATTAATCATATTTAAATTTTAAATTATTTAATGTATAGGCATATTATGAAAAATAAAAGAACAACTTATATTTTCAATTATATTAATTACATTTTTTTTAATTTGTATGAAAATAGAAACAAATCTATATTTATGTGACGAAGAAAATAATATTAAACATATGATTTAGCATGGTGAAGTGGTTTATTTTTCCGACCGTTAAACTTTAGGAGGCTCATGATTTCCACTATGCCATGCATGCATAATTTGCTACATTTGACTATCAATATTTTATTGTTTAGCAAAATTGTTCAGATATAGAGAGTTCCAGAATACAACATCAGACAGCTGGAAGGAACGGAGGTACGGTTAAATGTTAGATGGGACGACGTTTCCATAAAGTAAGGGATCGTTAGTCATTTATGTAGGAAAATTGTTTCAATATTGGATATCGAAATCGCAGTAGCAGATTCAATAACTTTGAATACAATAGATTCAAATATACACAACATATTTAATACAGTAACAGATTCGACAATATGTTAAATTGTAGTAAAGTGTAACAGTTGATTTAAGTAGAACTGCAAACGCAAATTTGCATAAACGAGTGACAAGCAAATAATCGCAGAAGTTAAATGACAGGAAACTTTTAACCCGAGGCTTGTGTTCCACACAGTTTCCTTAAAACAGATTAGCTCCCTCACCGTATGTGCTTGAGGTTTAACAGAGCGTCCGTTTTCCAGAATACAACGGGGAAATAGTATAATCTGAGCACCACAGATTGTACTCCGACGAACTGAACCAGTGCCCGAACAATATCACCAAACCAAACAGGAACAGAAAGTAAAAACGAAGGCAGACTCAAATGTGTCCAGATGAATATGCAGATGATTTTTCGTATACTGAACGTGGAAAACCGATGCACAATAATATAGACTGGCTTGTAACCTGCTCATTCAATTCATAGCAATTACAACAGGAGTTTTGGGGTTTCAACAGTTTTGGAAAACCAAAAGTCTATTGAAAAAATTAAAAAATGTAGCAAAACGTGGACACTCCTAAGGGGCCAATTTTGCTCCTTTCGGTCCAACATTCGTGTACGCAGGTTGCGCTCGCACACAAGTTCAAGATCCGACGCCAATTTCGGTCCAAGATTTGCACCCTCCCTGCGCGCGCACGTGGAGAGTCTCTATACTACATATGATTACACAATTCTAAAGTGCAATCCTTTATAAAGTAGTTTTAACTTTCATCTACTTCTTATGTGGGACAAAGCTTAAATATTTATTTTCCCACCAACAAACTCCTTTCACATGGCATACTTTGAACTTCAATTTCTCATTCCCCCGAACATCATTTTTGACAAGTATATGATTTCGATGTACTTACGGAGGAGAACACAAATCAACTTTCATCTTTCAAAATAGCCAAGCGGGTTCCGCTCAAAATTAGTGTCGAAGTCAGCCATTTAACTTAGTTTATCCAGTTTTTCCAACAATTTCAAGAACTATCGGATCAATGTGGGATCTCACTTTCGAGAAGCAATTGATAACCTAACGACTAATATTCTAGGAAGTTCCACCAAATCACACGAGTCGCCTACTACTTCTTCATCAACCAAATTGATGAGTAAGGGGACAAAAAAAAATTGAGAGTGATATGGATTTTACACAGATTATGAGTACAATATAATGCCCATCTTTTATATTCTCGTTGCATACATAACAGTACGAAGGAATTCGATGATCTTCCAACTAGTTTAAACTATAAGGGGTTGTTCTCTTCATATTTCAATTTTGAGTTTTGAATTCATTTTCAATTATGTGTTTTGAGTGTCTGTTTTGAAATTCCTAAAAATACGTTCGTCTTGTCATTCTGAAAAACTGTTTTCTCAAAACAGAAAACTGGAAAACGCGTTTATTTTGAAATTTATAGAATCTTTTTTTTATAAGTAGTCTTTGTCGTGCAGTGCACGATTGAAAGTTTCTTTAAGGTAATGTTGGTGTATTAGATGTGTTGGATTTTCGTGTAACAAACATCTTCACTATGACTACAGTGGAAGAAATTTTTTTCTGAATATGCAAAGATTTTCAGAACATAAAAAGGTCATTTATATGTTGAATAAGGACAATAAAAGTTATTGGAAGAAATTAAGATGAACTAACGTTGATAGGACATAAAATTAAGATAAACAAATATATGGAAACATTTTAATCAGTACTGAAATGGAAAGAACTCAAAAACTGATAAAATGATAGATAACAACAAATACTGGATCAAAATGGGTTTAATTCACTGATAGTTTGCCAGGTACGCTAAATAGGTTGGGGTGCGGGGGCAACGTCCCGCAGTACGGTACATGTGTATTTTCTTGTATGGCCCTAAAGTCTTGTACTAGTTTGGACATAGACTAATAACTCAAGAACCTTCCACGTAGCACGGACTAATCTCCGAGCGGCACAAAGATGCACGGAGAGCTCCGTGTAGTACTCTCCGCGCTACGCGAAGCTCTCTCCGGGTGCTGCGCGGAGAGAAGTTTGAGATGAGTGTCCAGCGGACGAATGGATCGTGAAATGGTCTTTCTGAAGGCCTAAATGCTTTTGGTAGTTGAATGTTTAAATGGTATTTTGAAACATAGTTATGTCAATAACAAAACAGATATCAAAAATATTTAAAGCAACATTTTCAACTCAGAAATGTGACTTCATGAAACATATAGAAGAAGTGTACAATGGTGCTTCTAGCCTCCATAGGTACATGTTGAAATCTCATGTTCAAAATAGATGTCCAGAAAAGCAGACACTAAACAAAATATAAAAAAATCAACGGAATCATGTATGACATCTTGAGTAGTCATTCCACATTTGTGTAGCAACCTGACTTGTCCAATTTGTGATGTTTGACTAGCATCAACATGTATGACTTGACTCCGGTATATCTTGAAATACCATATTCTTCTCTAAATACTCAGCGAACAACTTATCTAAAGCGTGCTCCTAACGAATAAAGTTGTATATTACGCCAACATGTAGTAGGGATTTGTCTTTGCTTGCTAAGTGCATAATTGGTAATCAATTTCAAAATAGGAAATCTTGTCTTTAAAATTCGAATGCAACGTTCAATAATATTACGACACGATGAGTGTCTATAGTTGAACAATTCTTCATTCCCACGTAGTCTTTCCCATCCAATATAGTCACGCGAATGATATCTTTGACCTCGATAAGGGACAATAAATTCATGCATGTTTAGATAATTAGAATCAACAAGGTAACATTGATCTGCAAAATAAAAAAAAAAGACTTGCATAGTGTAACACTGTAGGTACATTTGCAATAATTATTTGAAGTGTAAGAGTATACCTCCCCGTGGCATTGGAAAGTTGTTCAAACTTCTTGCGACTGCATCAACGAATACTCGCGAATCATTAACAGTACCTTTCCAACCAGAATACACAAATGTGAATTTCATATCAAAATCACAGTCAACATCATATTTTGTGTTACATTAGTTTTCCTTCCACGAAAAGATGGTTGCCGCGATGCAGGTGCCCAAGCTGCAACATGTGTACCATCTGTTGCGCCTATACAATCCTTAAAGAAATGATATTTCCGCAAAATCTGCTCATGCACAACATCTTGACTTGTCGGACGGATTATCCCAGTGTAAAACGAACAGACCGCCCTTACAACTCGTTCAAATCATTTGTGTATCGCATTGTTGAAATGCTGAAACATACCACCAATAATAATGTATCGTATAGTGTGCCCTATAATTATCAGAAACATAGTAACACCCTCCTCAACGCGCAATTTTTTTCCATATTTCAACAGCTTTTTGTCTTTCAAAATATCACAAAAATTCATGAAAACGAGTTTCTGCATACAAAAATTACGATAGCACACGTCCGGATGTCCGTTCAGAATTTCTAGCATGTACATTTTTCCCGTGAGCAATGATATTCTGTGAGGTCTCCTACCAGTGGTACTTCCTTTGTTGGCAACAAAGCAATTAAGCATCATTAAATCTCCAAAATTTGTGTCAAAATCATCCATAAATAACAAATTATCATCACTTGAATCTTCATCAATGGAATCATCGGTACTCACATTATCATCCAAATTTGATTCACTGGTCATACTGTGAACAAAATATATCCACAATAATTATCATAAGTCATATCAGCCATCATTGATTCAAATAAAACAAGCAATCGAGCACTGAGAAATTAAAGAAAAATTTACAACATCAGTTCTACAACCAACATCATCACTAAGTTCATAAATGAAAACAGTACTACATCACCAAGAAAGGTAATAAAGGACTTAGAGCTGTGAATATAACATAGTACTTCAACCTTCAACATCACAAATTTAAACAACAAGAGACTAGAGAAATTAAAATAACAATCATATCAAAGTAGATCCAAGATTGATCATCTCCTTGCTTCTGGCATCTTCCCAAATGACACCCTGAAATTGGGATCCTTAAAAACATTTATTGCTTTCATATAAACATCATTGGACACCCCTTCCATACTGTTTAAGATGTTCAAGCACATAACATTTGAATAAGGATCCAAACTATTAACTTCACTATCCGATTGATTACATGATTTTCCTTGAATCTTTGCAAGCTTTTCTTTTAGGTAAAGTGTTTTGAGTTCAATTTCTTCGTTCCTCCTACTAACAGGAGATGACCACTGTGCCATGCAGACCTCAAGTTTATCACTTTTACTGACCTTAGGTTCCTTACATCGACGTTCACCCGATGTACCAATTTCCTCACTCCGACGAGTATTTGAAACCTCATCAACTTCATCATCATATTCCACACGTACATGCACTCCCATGTTCAAAAAATCATC
Source organism: Fraxinus americana (assembly GCA_035079005.1). NCBI lineage: Eukaryota > Viridiplantae > Streptophyta > Magnoliopsida > Lamiales > Oleaceae > Fraxinus > Fraxinus americana. The sequence goes on from CM068707.1 coordinate 48,359,729, forward strand.
TTCTAACTGTCTTTCTTCCTTTGATGTATTTGAAAGCTGAGTGGAGGCATTGCCTAATCCTACAGCAGCTGTAGTCCCGCTAAATATTTCCCCAAGAGTGGGGTAGTGCTTACATCCTTCCTCTTGAACATTTAGTAATCCGGTTGTTAATTTACCATTGAAAAAAGAAGCCACATTGTCATAGTGATGAAAGAAAAGGGGTACAATTGATAAGATAAAAAAAACTAATGACGAAAATATTCTTTAATAAATATATATACCGTATAAAGTGTTGCCAAACTTCCTCTCGCAAAGATTAACTCTGTTGGTATTTGGATCTCATGTAACACATGTATATCCCAAAAGTTCGAAGAACATTTGATGAATCTTACGTAATCGGTTCCACTTTCCCTTTAATCTATCTATGCTGTAATCCATTTTTGTTGAAACTAACATGGTTTCATTGATCTTGCCACATTCGTCTTTCATGAATGTAGAACATTGCAATGCGTTTGATTTCACTTTCTCGTAAAAAATTTCGATAAAAGCGTGTTCATTCTCATCCGACCATGACAATGGTTCCTTATTTTTAACTATGTGACCACCCATATTCTATATTGAATATAAATCAAATTATCAAGATATATATAAGTCCTTCCATAGGAGATTTGAGGAGGACATATCAATGTATTTAATTACAGTCACATACCACAAATTCTATCAAACATAAAATTAAGAATGGTGATCATATACATGAACTCATCCTGATCATATAAATATCATGGAAACAAATCTAATTGAAGATCATATCAATTTCATGGAAACAGATCTCAATCCTGCACGCAATTGCTTGGAAAAACATCAGTCATATTATTGCCGGTTTAATGGAATGTAATAAAATGGAATTCAAAACAGTAATTAACAATCAATCAACCATGACAAGGTGATCAAACTCTCTACAGTTACAAGGTAACCATCACCAAAAGTTACCCAACTAAAAAGCAAATTAAGAGATTATATACATTATGGGGCCCCATTTAGTTTTATTTTTTACCAGATTTAATCATAAACACTCGTTGAAGTGTTAAACTAGAACATCAACTCCGAAAAATTGCTCTAGGTTCTCAAAAATTTTGTATAATCCAAACCAAATGATGACCAAAATATATCTTGATGATGCTGAAATCTGATTAAACATTAGCCTTTGTTTGAGCTATACTATTTTTTCATTCTCATTCTTCTACTCATTTTCAACCACACATTTTTCAATAAAATAATATTTTTCATCACATCAATAACTTTTTCTTCTTTTTCAACCACATATTCCCCATCACATCGAACAAAAAAATACATTCTTGAATTTAAAATGTTCACCAAACAGGGGCTTAATATACAAAATCTCCAAAACTAGTGATCTAATACCAATGATCTGAAATCTAATTAAACATTTAAATGATGATCCCACAAATATATAACTAGAGGCATGATTCAGGCATTTTTACTTGAAATTGATAAACAAAAAGCCACTTAGTTTGGTTTTGGAAAAAAATAAAAAAAGTTAATTTCATTTTCTATTGTTTCTTTTTCTTTTACCCATTTAATTTCATCGATTCTTAAACAATGACGCATCTTCCAATTTCCAAGCTCAGTCAGTGTCAAATTCTCAAATCGGCTTACAAATTCCCCCATTGGCTCTAGTACTCCCATTCGAACAATTTGAGCTTCGTCTACAAAAATGGCTACTGAGTCATTGACACTCACCCATACCGTCAACATCCCAAATCAATCGGGCCAACTAGTCACCACCTCGACTAATCAACCATTTAAAAATAACCAAAAACACCTCAGTTTCTTTATTCGAAAATAAATGCACACATAATTGCTCATAGTAATTTCAATTATACACTCCATAAAATAAAACTGTTTCAAGAAATACCTAGATTTGAAGATAGTATTGAGCAGAAAATATGAGACGAGGATAGGAGATGAGGATTAGCCTTTGATGTAGAGCAAACCCTAGAGAACAACTGCTCTTGAATGAATCTTACGAGAGAGAGAGGATATGTGTGAGAGAGAAGCTGAAGGTTTTTTTTTTTTTTAAATTTAGGGGTGTTTTTCTTTTTGGTTTTTAAAAATTTATTTTCGAAAATAGGAAAGAGAATGCGTTTTCACTATTTTGAAAAATCGAAAACAGAAAACGACATAAAAACAGTAAAGAGAATAGCCCCCAAGTGTCCCAACTTTAGCGAATATGACTCTTACATCACTAGACCAGTGAAAGCACATGAATACCGGCTGTTGCCCACTCAACATGGGATAAGTATATTTTGTTACCTGCCCTTCTTAAGTTGTACTCTTTTTTATTTCTTTTATTAATACCGCGCCACTACGAGTGGCTTCTATAAATTAGTGAATTTGGATCCTCATGTAATAAAATTTATCAATATAAATATTAAAATTATACACGACTTTCACAAAACTTAAAATAGGAGGGTAAAAACCGTCACACCATTTAACATTATAATCAAAACTATTTTTCCTTTTTCATCGGTCCAAATCAAATAGTGACAACTCACCCCTAACCTCACATCAATCTTGCTACATGTATATTAAATTTGATATTGTTGCGAGGTGATAACTTTTTGTGCATTGTTTTAATAATACTTTAAACAATTAATGACATAAATTTTGACACATCACACGGTATCAACCTTAATGTACACTTTGAATATACAACTAGCATAATTGAACCTCACAGTCAAGCGCCTTGTTAATACTAAAGCGAACCTAAATATAATGACATCATAACATAATAATTATTTATCCTCTTTCATTCTATCATAATTTATAACATCTAATTTCTTTGGGCGATAGCCTCAAGAAAATAGGCAAAGAATAAACCGAAAGTTTGGAGACGAGAAGGAAAAGTTGAGCCACCAAAAAGTGAAGAGGATGCTGCATAAATGATACAAGATAAGAAAAAAAATATGTCAGTCTTAGGTGCACAAATATTTTGGAAATCACTTATAAACGATTTAAATTATAAATAAATAGTAGTAAATGATGCATTGATGAGTAGTAATTGCAGATCCCACGAAATGTATAAATAAAATATAATTTAATCGATTATAAACACTATATATAAATTAACCATACACGGGCAACAAAAACTTTGTTGAGTCGTATCATTTTAAAATAGTTACCTCAAACTTTTTTTAAGTGTAAATGATCAATGAACTTACAAAGTTGTTTCAATTAAGAGGGTGTTTGAAACCCATTTTTTGGAGAATGAAATTTTTAGAATAGTGATTGATGGGAGATTATGTGATGGAAAAGTTATGAAAAGTTTTAGATTTGTGTGTAATATTATTTTATTGGAAGAATATGTAGTTGAAATGAAGAGAGAAAAAAATGAGAATGAGAATTAGATAAAAATGGGTGTCAAACAGGGCCTAAATCAATAACCATATCCATCCGCCACTTTAACAAATGTAGTGACATATTCAACTGTGAGACTTGAATGACAAACCGAATTGACAATGTGACAAAATAAATTAGTCAAATCAGTATTCACCTTGCATAAAACGAAGGTTAAACCGAAAGAGATAAAATGTTGAAATAAGTGAGTTGAAAAGTTGAAATCGAATTGCATACAGAGCATACATCTTGTAACTTAATAATATCATCTCATCAAGATCATAATCAGACAACAACAATATTAGACATTTCAACAAAACCCTTCTAGATACTTGATGATTAACTTAACTATTTAAAATCGTGAGGATTATATTAAAATAGTTAAAACTTGAAATAAGTGCATCGAAATCAAAATTGCATAAAGAACACGAGTCTTCTAGCTTATTAATGTCATCTCACAAAGATCGTCATCACACAAGCAACGGCATTAGACACTTCAACAAAACCAATAAAATTAGTAATGGATTCTAGATACGGGATGAGTGACTTAAGTAAAATCAGTGACAATAAATGCTAAAAACGTTCAATGACTAAAATGACACGTTTTGAAAGTTTGTGGCCAACATAGTTTCTCACGAGTCATTTCCCCTTATCTTATTTGGAAGTACGAGGCACTAAGCAGCAAGCATTATCCACACACTAACAAGTGACACCCCAGCCCCATCCCCATGTTGAAGCGATCAGGAATATGGACTGCACTTACCTTTCCTCATCTCCTTCCCCCTTCTTCTATCAATCACAGTAACTCAATCCACATTCCTCCATCCTTCATTTTTTCTCTGAAGTTGGATACTGAATCAGTTTCTGCAGGAGTGCAATGCAGTGCCAGACGAAGAGCTTTATTTGATGACGAAGAATACGAGCAGAATGAAGAGATAGGATTGTTGGAAACGTACACTCAATATATGAAAGATGAAGTTCTTTTGGTGAAGGCTATGGTGGATGGAGAAGAAGCTGAAGTTCTGGTCTTCAAGGTATGTTGAAATTGGATTTATCTGACTAAATAAAATTAAGCAATAGAAAGAAGTTAGTTTATTTTTTTAACCCACTAGAATTTTGTGATAATGTGGTTGGTTATTTTTTTATTCAATTAATATCAGGGATTTTCTTCATGCTTGAGTTATAAAACATCAGCAGATACATCAAGAAGTGTTATTCCAGCAAGGGCAGTGATCAAAACCATAGACAGAATAAAAGGGCCTTTCGATCCTTCTAACATCCAATTCATTGAGAAAGGATTGACTTTGGAAGCCTTTAAGAGCCGTCTTCGTTCTGATGGACAGTTTTAAGAAAAATTTTAAAATATTTTTACTCAGTTATGTCCAATATTATTTCCTAAACATGTAACATTTGTAATGAATTTCTGCTTTTATGCAGTGCCATGTCTTTCTTTTTGTTTTAGCGATGTCATTTGACTGCAGCAGAGTTTAGATATGGAATCACTGAGGATACGGAAGATTTGGAGACACAATTACTGGGGAAGAGGTGGAGGCAGGCACTAGACAAATCGTGCCTTCAAAAACTCCAGGCTCTGATGGTTTTCATTGTTGGGTTTATTAATGGGAATAATTCATAAATAAGGTGTTTAGTTTACATCAATTCAAAAATCATGTTTATAGTTTGAAAATTCAAAAATCAGGTGGTTTTTTTTTTTAATTTTAATATAATATAATATAATAAACTCACCCCACATGCACCATCCCTACTACTCCGGGGACTATTCCGGCGACCATTTCGGCGACTGCTCCGATTCTGGCGACTATTCCGGCAATCATTCCGGTCACAGATTTATAATTGAATTAGTCACATATTACTTTTTAGTCACAAATACTAATTTTATACGTCATGCATTATTTAATGGTCACAGTTCAAAAATTTTATACGTCACATTTAATTCGTTGGTCACAGATTTCAAAATTAGTTAGTCACATATCAAAATTTATAGGTCACACGGTCACAAATTTCCAAATTAGTTGGTCACAGATTTTGTACGGTCAGAGATTTAATTCGTTGGTTACAGATTTCAAAAATTTAAGGTCACGATTCAAAAATTTTATAGGTCACAGATTTTCAAAAATTTTATTGGTCACAAATTAATAAATTTGTAGGTCACACAATATTTATTGATCACAATTTATTCTTTATTGGTCACACATCAACCAATTTATTGGTCACAATCAACAAACCATCTGTGACCACCACCAACACAACACCACCGTCGTCTCCACCGCCAACACCATAGAAAGACACCACCACCACCACATAAACCACCGCCGCCGCCACCACAAACACCCCAGCAACCACCACCGTCGCCCACCCAATGAAAACGACCTCACCACCAACACCATCCCCCAATAACCACAACCACCACCACCCAATGAAAATGACCACAACCACCGCCGCCTGCACCAACCACCGCTGACCACCAACAACTGTCACCTGCACAACACTACCAAAACCACCAACAACCGCCACCTACACCACACGACCACCACACCATCGCCTACACCGCACCACCAACAAAAACATCGCATCACCCGCCTGCAATGCAACAAAAATCAACCACCATAATCACTGCCTGCACCACGCCACCAACAAAAATCGCCATCGCCACAACAACACAACCATCTCCAACAACAACAACAAAAAAAAGGACCACCACCACAAAATCGCCGCAAGCAGATCTGACCAGCAACGACCATGGTATATCGCTACCACACAACCAACAAATCCATCATTGCCACGACGCCGCACACAACACCGCCATCGAAAAACACCACTGCACCTCTACCTCCACCTCCACCGCACCATACCTCCACCGCGCACAACAACTCACACCACTACCTCCACCGCACACCACTCACAGCGCCACAGAATAGATGAACTTTCAGGAGTGAAGCCCTCGATCGCTGACGACGCTGCTGAGAACTCTCGGCAACCCTCAATCGTTGCACAGTGAAGAGCGGAGACGATCAGGCACAGAGAAGCCGCCGGTGAAGAGCGGAGGCGATCTCCACCAGTGAAGCCCAATTAGAGTGATCCAACAAAGAATTAAATTGTTGAATTTAGGGTATCTAAATAAAGTTTGGACCAGATTATACGTGTAGAGACCGAATCCATTAGGGCTGTATTTGACAATGTGCCAAATACATATCAAAATTATATATAGAGTTATGGTCTCCAATTCATATACAACTTCTCATTTTTTATGTCATCCCATCAACACATGAATTAATAGAAAAAACATATTGACGAGAAAGATTCAAAAAATCCACAATCAAGATGAATGAATTCAAGAATCAAGACTGTGGATCAAGAAGCAAGACAAGAACAAGAACAAGAATTAAAGAATCAAAGGAACCCAAACATGAAAATATTGCAGTTCAAGCTTCAATATTCAAGGCCTGTTCGGTACAGCTTAAAATCAAATTAAAATTGAAAATATGACCGTTATTAGATCCCACTCGTCTAATAAAAGTCAACAATAACGGCTAATTTTTCAATTTTAATCCAATTTTAATCTCTACCGAACACGCCCTCAATATCCAGAATCAAAATCCAGGCCCTTGTTTGAGACACATTAAATTTTCATTCGCATTCTTCTACTCATTTTCAACCATACATTTTTCAATAAAATAAGATTTTCCATTATATCAATAACTTTTCCTTCTTTTTAAACCACACATTCTCCATCAATCTACTATTTTAAAATACATTCTTCTAAAATAATGTAGCTCAAACACACCTCAGTAATAAAAAATCATTCTCGTATAAATGTTCCGCATTATTAATTTTCTTGGTGATTTAACATGGAGGATATTGATAATAAAGGAATTTAAATTTTCAAGTTCTAAACTAGTTTTATGAAGTTTAAAGTTCCATAAAGTTTCAACATTTATGCCATGTTTTTCAAACTCATTGGTACTTTACTTGGCAGGGAGTTGTTGGAGACCGTCTCGAAGGTTCTTAATGAAGGTGAACCTCTAAACTATATTAATGGTTCTCATCCCAAGAAGGGGTAAGCTTGAAATGGTGTCGAACTATCGCCTAATTAGCTTGTGCAGTGTGCTCTATAACTTGACCACGATGACCATTGCAAACAGACTTAAATGGGAGCTTCCGGCCCTAGTTTCTGAACAATAAAGTGCATTTGTCCCCCTGATAATATGATTGCTGCCTTCGAGTTGCTTCATTCTTTCGGAAAAGGTTTGAATGCCTTTAAGTAGATATGATAATAGAGGACAATTTTTTTTACTTTAAATGGGCTGGGACAGCCTTAGGATGAAGCCCTGGGTTGCCCCCTCCATCTACCCCTGAGAGTAAAACATGTGATAGGGTGGAGCGAGATTTTAGTGTGTTGGTGATGGAGAGGACGTGATTCTTTGAGAGTGGACACATTCGATTAGGGGTTGTATATCAACATCCAACTTTGCTTTTATGGCGAATGGGATGGAAGGGTAATACCCTTTAGGGGATCGCCTCAAGGTTGTCCCTCTTCACCTTATTCATACATTCTATGGAATTGATATTTGTGCCTAGGTCATCGAGACTAATCGAAGCAGAAGAATGTCTCAGACACCAAGGCATACCTAAGGGAATTTAGGACTAACACTTGACTTATGATGCTCGAACTCGGGTACGGATATCAGGTATGGATAAGTATCTAAGTGTCGGATATTTTATATTTTAAAATGTAGAATACGGGGACATGTCTAAAAAAAGTCCAAATTTCAAACACGGGTACGTGGGTACGTCTTTCAAATTTCAATTTTCTTACTAATCCAAGATGTCATTTTGAATAGACCAAAACTAATTATTTATAATGAAGGGAATGAGTATTTAATAAGAGAGTAAGACGAATAAAATAAAATTTTGGAGTTTAGTTTTCAATTATGGGAATTACTAAGCCCTGTTTGACACCCTTTTTTTCTCATTCTTCCTTTCAACCATAAATTCTCCAAATAAAATAATATTACACATAAATCTAAAACTTTTCATCATTTCAAAAATTCTATTCTCATTAAAATGAGATTCAAACACAAGCTAAATGTTATATAAAATAGAAATGAGGAACTTGATTGTAATTTGGACTTAGGAGCACTAAGTAGCACTATATGGAACTCATTTTCATTTTATACAAACAAAACCCTAAACCACCTATACAGAGAGAGAAAGAAGGAGAAAATGGAAAGAAAAAAGAAAGAGAAAGAAAGAAAACGAAGGTAAAACCTAGCGCTGCCACCTTTCTCCACCCTCTCAGCAACGACACTATGTCTATAGAGAGCAAAAGTATGAAAGAAGAAAAGGAAAAGAAAAAAAATAGAATAAAGAATAAAAAGAAGGAATAAGAAGAAGCAAAAACGATGAAGTATCCGATTGAAATTTGGAGGATCCGACACATATCTCATATCCATACTTTTGTCATGTAGTGTCCGACACAGGTACTACAACTATTTCGTAGAGTCTGAGCATCAGAGCACTTGACCAAAACATGATTAGAGTCCTTGGCTAAAAACATGATTAAGAGTATCGGATGGCTTTGGACATGAACAGAAACCTGAATGCAAAATTTGATAAACCTACTTTGACGTTAGTGCCCCATGATCTTTGATTGCACATGATCTACTAATGTCTCACTTTTCAGCTGTAGCATCGAAAAATGTGTTTAGTGCAGTTGATAGGATTAAGTGAAATAAAAGAAATAAATTGAAAGAAGATATATTTGATGCTCTAATTTGTTTGAAGGAGTAGCAAGTCGTAGACTATATATTAGTGCAATTACTAAAAATCTTCAATAATCATTATCTTCACGGATCTTTTTGTTCACCAAGTTTTAGGTTTGTTATTGTATATTGAAATTTCATTTGTTTTTACAAAAAAATTTATACACAAAATATTTAGGAAAAATTATCCCAAACCCTACATATACACTATATTATTCGAAAATAAAATTGTCTAGTTTTAATTTCACAAATCAGGTGATAATACAGATTTATTAAATTAATTAATACATTATTGATATGGAAACCGTTTTATCACCATTTTCTCTCACTACTCTCTCTCCTCATCAGAGAAACAGTTGACTCCGACGACAAAATGAAGAATAAATTTTACTCTAGCGGTTGCAGTTGTTTTTGGGCTTTAGAAGAAACATCCATTTTCTTCTTCGGCAAATTCACAAAAGTCCGATATCACCACCGTTGCGCATGACGTGGCTCATTGCGTACAGCTCATTGTTGAGGGCAACGGCGACTCAATCTGCTTTTGGGTGATTTTTTGGGATGGTGGTTGGTGGGTTTTGGTTAGCGGTGGCAACGAGCCGAGCCGAGCCGAGCCCGAGCCGGGAAAAAAAAGCTCGGGCCGAGCCCGAGCTTTTTTAGACCGAGCTTTTTTTGGCCCGAGCCGAGCCGGGCCCGGCCAAAAAAAATTAGGCTCGGCCCGAGCTTTAGGCTCGAGCCTTACCGGGCCGAGCCGAGCCCGGGCCTTAGCCGGCTCGGTTTTTTTTTTTTTTTTTTTAAATAAAATCTACATTAAAAAAAAAAAAATTGTACATTTTATGCGTAACACGTGTTATAAATTAAAGAGATTATGAAAACTTCATTTTTACTTAAAGTATGTAACTATTATTTCTTTTAATGTCATGGTGAAATTTCCTTGAGGGTCGTAATTCCAATAATTCAAGGCAATAACTATTATATTTATCATTGAAGAATAAAACCCTCCTCCTTTATCCGGGCTTGGGACCGGCTACAATTATCGTAGGCGGAGTTAAAATTGTACACGAATAAAATATTTCGTGTACAATTTTTTTTAAAACAAAAAAAAAATTAAAAAGTACGTCTTGAATTGAAACTAAACAATTTAAAAACTTACAATATCTTATGCTTTAATCTGCTTTGTAACTCATCGGCCATTATACTATCAACTTGTTCTTGAAGACGTAATTCCGCACATTCCCGACCCTTCAAACATATTAAAGCCTCCAATATATCTTCTTTTAGTCTTGATCGTTCGTCACTTAAAACTCGACCACCTAAACTAAATGCAGCCTCCGATGCTACTGTAGACACCGGCGGTGTTAGTAGATCGCGAGCAATTTTTGATACAATTGGATATTGCCTTTCGTTACATCTCCACCATGATAAAAGACTAAAATCCTGTAATTCTTGTGGTTGTAACATACTACGAACGTCCACGCACATATACCTAGCTAACTCCGAAGGAATTTCAAGATTTGTATCATTGACATCTATTGCTCTAGATATTGACGAACTAGAACTAAATGAGGGAATACTAGTATTGGTCTCTAAATAACTCCATATATTATCTACATTTGTTGAAGTGTTCTTTGAAAAAGTATTTTGGGAAGAACTACACTGACCTTCTTTTTCAGCGTAATAGTTATACATTTCGCATAACATTGATTCTATATTCGTATGTGAAAATTGTATATCCATGAAACGTGAAATCCCATTTATAATAGCTTTTGTGCCAGTTAAATTAAGTCGAGGGTCCATTACAGAAGCTAATAAAAATAATGAGGGTATCTCTTCCCAATATTTACGAAACTTTAACTCCATAGAATGAACTACATCAACAAAAATTGGGAAATTCCTATGTCTTTGAAATGTTTGTGCAAAATAGAAAAAATGTTGTAAAACAAGTGAAGATGTAGGGTAATAAATACCGCTACATTCCTTTGTGGCATTGAAAAACGGTTTTAAAAATGTTTTAACGATAAATGCAAGATTCCATTCCCAATCTTCCAAATTATGTTCGGGTCCATATGTATGCCTACCATTATAATACATTGTAATAACTTTATCATAATTTTCACACGAGTGTAACATAAGATATGTAGAATTCCATCTATGTGATACATCAGTGACAAATGATTTCTCTTCTAAGCCATACTCAAAGACATAAACTCGTTAAATGCTTGCTTTCTTGCAGGTGATGCAAGTAATAAAATTAATTGCTTGCCTAATTTTATCTAACAGTGTTTTTATATGTTCTAATCCAGATTTTACAATCAAATTAATAATGTGGCATACACAACGTTGATGGAAAAATAAACCTCCAAATATAGGGTTCAAATCATCAATAAATTTATCGACAACAACTTTGTTTACACTAGCATTATCAAAAGTAAAACTTCGAATCATTTCTTGCATACCATATTCTTGTATAATATCTTTTAAAACCATGTATATGTTAGTCGCATTATGAGGATATTCTACACATCTAAATGCAATAATTCTTTTATGCATAATCCATAGGTGATCAATGTAATGAGCTGTAGCAGCAATATAACCTTTTTTATTAACACCGGTCCATAAATCAGAGGTAAATGATATAACACAATTAAAAGTTTTTAAACTTTCAATATTAGTTTGTTTTCTTTTGTTATATAATTTTATAGCATCAGAACGAAGTGTATTTCTACAATAAGAATGATACCTGGGTTGGAGATAATTCTGCACAAGACGAGTAAAGTGTATTGACTCGATCATCGTTAGCGGCATCTCTGCTGCAGCCACGTATGCAACCATTCCTTCACGAAATCTTTCCTGTGAATATACAAAAGTGGAAAGAGTAGAACCGGAACCAGTAAATGTTAGTTCGGTCTGTTTCGGGTCAAGACCGACTGGTTTCGCTTTGCAACTTCTTAATATGTGTCTATTTAAATGCGATGTGCTCGAACTAGGCTTCCAACTGAGTTCTTTACCGCAATAATTGCAACATGCTTTCCAAATATCGACTCCATTTTGAACCCCAACTTTTTTTCGAGTCATATGTTGCCAACAATCTGCAGACTCTTTTTTCGACTTCTTAACCTCGACTACTTCCTCCTCTTCAATATCTTCCAAATCAATTGGAACATTTTGAGATGTATTGTACCCCAATGGAGTACTCGAACTACCTCTAAACTGATTAATCTCATCACTGGTAAAATCCATGTGTACGTATTATAAATTTATAATAGAGGGAAATTGTAGTAAAGAATTAAGAATATGATATGTAAAAAAATAGGAGAGGAGAAATGGAGAATATAGAATATCGTAGTAAAGAATATAGCAAAATGAGTAAATTGAAAATAATACTGAGTTAAGCGATTGAAGAATGAAGAGTGATATGAAATAGAAAAATTTTCTCGTATTTATAGACAGAAAAAAAAATTTCAAATTTTAAAATTAAAAAAAAAAAAAATTTTGCGTGCACGCAAGAAAAAATCTTGCGTGCACGTTAACGCATAATGTGTCTGACTTGTGATATGATTTTTCAGACAAAATTTTTGAAAACACGCGAAATTTTAAAATTTTTTGAATCTGCCTGAAATCAGACAGATGAATCTGCCTGATTTCAGGCAGATTCGTCATTACCGTACTGTGCGGCTAGAATTTCTAGTCGCTCGTAGCAGTAAGAATCCGCTCGCAAATTGCAGGCAGATTTCACTTTTTTTTTTTTTTTTTTTTAAAAAAAGAACGGGCCATTTTGGCCCGTGACACGGGCCGGCCCGGGCTCGGCTCGGAGCCCCCACGTGGGGCTCGGCCCGAACCTCGGCTCGGTGCGACCGAGCCCGAGCCGCCGAGCTTTTTTGCCTTCTCTAGTTTTGGTATGGTTTTTGTTGGTGGTAATAGTTGTTTTGCAGTCGCATATGGTCATGCCCCTACTGGGCCTTTCATAGGCCCCGGATATGGTGGTTGTTGGTGGTGGTGGTGGTGCTACGATGGTGATGTGCAGGGGCGGATCCAGCACCTGGCCAGCCCCCGTGGCCGCCCGTGCTGGGTCCGCCGGAAGCTGCAAGTTCTCGTCGGTGAGTTGCCGTCCGCCGAGGAAGAAGAAGGAGAGCTGGGCCTACTGAATTTTTTTCCCCCTTTCTTATGTTTTCATTTTTTTGGGCCTCATTTAAAAATAAAGGCCCAATTGAAGCTTGTAAGTCCATTAGTGATTAACCCACACAACAAAATCAGTTTAACCCAATTCAATTAGCCATTGTTTGGAGGAAATAGTGGAAAATACCCGGTTGACCCGACCAATTTTGCAAAATAGCCGTTGACCACGTAAAAAAAAAGGAAAAAATAAAAAACAAGCAAAAACGAGTTTTTCCCCAAATACCCTTGTCATTTGAAGAGTGAAGGAGAGGAGAGAGCCAAGAAAACCCGGACCGAGGCCCCACCATTTCTTCACCGACGACCCGGACGCCGAGAATCACCATTTTCAGTTGAAGAAGGTGAGTGTTGGGAACAATAATATGATTTTTTTACAAATGATGATTGTATTTTTAAGTGTATAAAGAATAAATATAGGATTTGTTGATTATCTTTATAGAATGTGTTGTGGATATAGGAATTATTGATAAAATGATGTTTGTGGAGTGATTGGGAGGCGGAGATCGCCGGAAATGGCGATCTCCACCGCCGGCAATGTGAGGAAGAAGACGGTCTGGGCGTCGCCAGGACCGTCTGTTTCGCCCGAACAGTCCGGCCCGGACTGTCCGGATATTTTCGCCCGGACCGTCCGGCCCGGACTGTCTGGCTTTTCAACCGGACCGACCGAGGCCCAGTGGGCCTGGGCCCAATCGGTCCGGGCAATTTTCGCCCGGACTGCCGGGGGCCCGCATTTCGCCCCGGGGCCTCGCTTTGGGCTTTTTAAATGATTTATTTATTTTAATATTATAAAAAATAAACAATTTAAAATAATTATTTCATTTAATTCTTTAGTTATAAAATAAATTATTTCATTTAATTCTTTAGTTATAAAATAAATTTTTTATTTGATATTCTAATATTTATAATTAAATATTATATAAACAATTAAAACAAGGAATTTAATTATAAATTCTTCTATTATTTTGAAATATTAAGTGAACAATTACAATAATTAATTTAAAATAAATTATTTTAAATTACGTATTGAAATTGTCCAAAAAACATTACATGAACAATTGTAATAAATTATTTCATTTAATTGTTTAGTTATAAATAATAAAAAATGAAATAAACAAAATAAATTGTTTATTTAATATTCTAATATTTATAATTAAATATTATATAAACAATTAAAATAAGGAATTTAATTATAAATTCTTCTATTACTTTGAAATATTAAGTGAACAATTACAATAATTAATTTAAAATAAATTATTTTAAATTACTTGTTGTAATTGTTCGGAAAACATTAAATGAACAATTGCAATAAATTATTTCATTTAATTGTTTAGTTATAAATATTAAAAAATGAAATAAACAAAATAAATTGTTTATTTAATATTCTAATATTTATAATTAAATATTATATAAACAATTAAAATAAGGAATTTAATTATAAATTCTTCTATTATTTTGAAATATTAAGTGAACAATTACAATAATTAATTTAAAATAAATTATTTTAAATTACGTATTGAAATTGTTCAAAAAACATTAAATAAACAATTGCAATAAATTATTTCATTTAATTGTTTAGTTATAAATAATAAAAAATGAAATAAACAAAATAAATGGTTTATTTAATATTCTAATATTTATAATTAAATATTATATAAACAATTAAAATAAGGAATTTAATTATAAATTCTTCTATTATTTTGAAATATTAAGTGAACAATTACAATAATTAATTTAAAATAAATTATTTTAAATTACGTATTGAAATTGTTCAAAAAACATTAAATAAACAATTGCAATAAATTATTTCATTTAATTGTTTAGTTATAAATAATAAAAAATGAAATAAACAAAATAAATGGTTTATTTAATATTCTAATATTTATAATTAAATATTATATAAACAATTAAAATAAGGAATTTAATTATAAATTCTTCTATTATTTTGAAATATTAAGTGAACAATTACAATAATTAATTTAAAATAAATTATTTTAAATTACGTATTGAAATTGTTCAAAAAACATTAAATGAACAATTACAATAAATTATTTCATTTAATTGTTTAGTTATAAATAATAAAAAATGAAATAAACAAAATAAATGGTTTATTTAATATTCTAATATTTATAATTAAATATTATAGAAACAATTAAAATAAGAAATTTAATTATAAATTCTTCTATTATTTTCAAATATTAAGTGAACAATTACAATAATTAATTTAAAATAAATTATTTTAAATTACTTGTTGTAATTGTTCGAAAAACATTAAATGAACAATTGCAATAAATTATTTCATTTAATTTTTTAGTTATAAATATTAAAAAATGAAATAAACAAAATAAATTGTTTATTTAATATTCCAATATTTATAATTAAATATTATATAAACAATTAAAATAAGGAATTTAATTATAAATTCTTCTGTTATTTTGAAATATTAAGTGAACAATTACAATAATTAATTTAAAATAAATTATTTTAAATTACGTATTGAAATTGTTCAAAAAACATTAAATGAACAATTGTAATAAATTATTTCATTTAATTGTTTAGTTATAAATAATAAAAAATGAAATAAACAAAATAAATGGTTTATTTAATATTCTAATATTTTTAATTAAATATTATATAAACAATTAAAATAAGGAATTTAATTATAAATTCTTCTATTACTTTGAAATATTAAGTGAACAATTACAATAATTAATTTAAAATAAATTATTTTAAATTACTTGTTGTAATTGTTCAGAAAACATTAAATGAACAATTGCAATAAATTATTTCATTTAATTGTTTAGTTATAAATATTAAAAATGAAATAAATAAAATAAATTGTTTATTTAATATTCTAATATTTATAATTAAATATTATATAAAAAATTAAAATAAGGAATTTAATTATAAATTCTTCTATTACTTTGAAATATTAAGTGAACAATTACAATAATTAATTTAAAATAAATTATTTTAAATTACTTGATGTAATTGTTCAGAAAACATTAAATGAATAATGTAAAATAAATTATTTCATTTAATTGTTTAGTTATAAATATTAAAAAAAAATTAATAGTTAGTTTAATATGTTTACAAAAAACAGAGTAATAGTTAATGTCATTCGATTATTCCATTATTGCATTATTTGTTGTTTCATTATCTATTGATTTTGCAGATAGTAATTAATATTATTCAGTTAGTTTAATTTTTGAATATTATGTTTTTTTTTATTATATCTTGCACAAGATTATAACATTGTAAATGATGTAGGATGGATTACCACTTAGATGATGAGGTCAGACAGATCTCATGCAAAGTTACAACGTACTGTAACTTTGTCATCTTCACAGTGGTATTAGACTTGCTGGACGAGCAGCATGCAGATATATTGAGGCGATCCTGCTTATGGCCATTGTATTCATTGGCTGGTGTACAGTTTTCTGGTCAGCTGCTCGATGCGTTGCTTTGTCGGTTGCCTAAACCAGTTGACGGAGATGGCCTCCATTTTGATCTTGAGGGCAAGATAGTTAGATTTTCTATTGATGTATACGGGGGAAGAAGCAGCCCGGGCCCGTATTCCGAGAAACAAGAGGCTGTTGAATGAATATTTTCACGGGCACACGACGGTCACTCTGGGGCAGTTGATGGACGCATTCAAGGCATGCGAGGATATGTCTGACAGGTTGAAGCTGGGTATGGTGCTTATCCTCGAGAGCGTACTCAGGTGTCATCACAAGAAGACGTCGATCGATCTTTTCCATTTGGAGGTTGTTGATGGCATTGATACCTTCAACAGCTATCCGTGGTGGCAGAGATGTTTTGCGGATACCTTACGACACTTCAGGAGGGGATATTCGGTGCCCAAGGGGGATAAACCCGAGTGCAAGTACGATGCTTATGGCATGCCGTTGGCTTTGCAGGTAAATGTTCAACATAATTAATTATCTATTTTTTATATTAAATTCTATATATAATAATTGTAACTGTTGCAGATATGGATGTACGAGACTGTTCCCATATTGGCTGGCCGGTAAGCAAGGAGAGTGGAGACGAGCTGCCCTCGGATTTATTAATGGCGAGAACAGGACAAGCCATCTGCAAAACACATATCAGCTCTCCTCGACGATCCTGAGGTACGTATTATACATTTTGCGATTTATATAGCATGTCCTTTCTAAAAATCGATACATGGTCATTAACTCATTTAACTGTCAATATTTTAGGTTGAAGTCCTCTCTGAGTTGACCCCGTCGATAGAGGAGGGACAGAGTTACATGCGTTCCTTGTCTATGCAGGCCGTGTCAGATGATCTATTGCCCGAGTCTATCGTTGATCGGGATAGGGTATATTCATTGAATATAATATGTTGATTGTTATAATGGTTTTTGAATTAAATTAATAATTCGAATTATTAATTTTTCAGGTGTGTCGTCCAGTATCACCTCAGTCGTGGAGATTGCCACCTCCGCCGCCGCGGAGATCACCTCCACCGCCGAGATCACCTTCTCCGCCGCCGAGATCACCGCCGCCGCCGCCGAGATCGCCTCCGCTGCCGAGATCACCTTCGCCGCCGAGGGCCTCACCATCGCCGCCGATCAGTTCACCGTCTTCCTCGTCCACTGATCTATATACCCGCCTTACCGAGTTTATTCGTCAAGAGTTTGCACGACAGGTGGACGATCAGTACGCCAGATTGTCAGAGGATATAGGCGAGATGCGGCGAGAGCTCAGGGGACAGATCGACGATGTATATAATGATGTATTCGTTCTACGTCGCCACGTGGTAGATGTGCAGCGCGATATAGGAAACCTTCATACTGAGGTCTGTACGTTACGGGGCGACGTAGCAGCCCTACGAGGGACTGGCAGTCATCGGGATGGAGGGGGTGACGGTGGAGCTAGACAGATCGGGTATGATGATCTGTCGTGGCCGGGGAGAGATTATGACTCATTTTTTGATGGGGTACAGGAGGAGGGGGTACCGGTGGAGGTGGAGGTGGAGGCGGACGGGAGGGTACCGGTACCGACGAGGTCCGAGGGGGTACCCGCGGAGGTGGAGGCGATACCGACGGGTTCCCAGGGGGTACCGATGGAGGTGGAGGGAGGGGCGACGGATGACGAGGGGGTAAGGCGGAGGTGGAGGGGGGTACCGACGGAGGTAGAGAGTGTACTGTCGGAGGTGGAGAGGGTACCGACGGGGTTCGAGGGGGTACCGACGGAGGTAGAGAGTATACTGTCGGAGGTGGAGAGGGTACCGACGGAGTTCGAGGGGGTACTGACGGAGGTGGAGGTGGGGGAAATGGCCGAGGCGGATGACGTAGTTTTTGTGTCGGAAGGGACTACGGAGCTGAGGAAGGGGACTAAGCGTGCTGTTGACGTGACACCGCTGGTGGTTGGTAAGAGACCGAGATTACCGTCACAGTACATTGTTTCTCCCTTCACGGTCGAGGCGAAGAGACGGACGTTCTTGGACGGGACGTTCCCCAATCTTTTCCGCGAGATCGACCCGGTTCGGCAGAAGGCGTTTCATGACTGGTTCAAATCCCTTCAACATGAGTAAGTATTTTATGATTTACCTAAAGTACATACGAGATCATCTATGCTTTTTGTAACAATTCACTAATTTCATTTTTGTAGGAACAAATATAGTATAGGGGCGACGACCATCTCGAACGCGAAGAAGTGGTTCGACGATGTACTGACGAGAGGTGCTTGGCTCGCCGATGATGTAAGTGCATTCTCATTGTTATTTGTTATTTTATTTAATTTAATGGCCATCTACTTTTTATTGGTTTCAGCACATCGACTTGGCTATGGAACTATTGCGCGATAGAGCTCGGAGACACCCGAGATCTTTTGACATTCCTAGCTGATAAGTGTGGAAAAACACACTTATTTGGCACTTTTTTGTATTTAACTGGAATTGATGTTGAGTTTATTTCTGTGCATAATTATGTAATTTTCATGATTTTAGGCTAAAACCCCGAGAAGAAGAAGAATGGCGCTAAAATGGATGAAAAATGACTAAAAATGGACAAAATGTGAAGTTGGGGACCAAATTGCACATGCCAGAAAGATGAAGGACTTGAAGTGCAATGTATAAAGGGTCTAACTAAAATGAAGGTCAAAATTCAAGGACCAAATTGTACTAAATCAAAGTTGAGGGACCATTTTAATTATCTTTAAATAGTTCAGGGACCTTAGGTGCAATTTTGCCTATGATATTTTGGATTACTTAATATCTAAGCAAACCAAAATATCTATGCCATAAAAATAATTGTGCTGGCACTTTTTTTTTTTATATATATGTTAGAATAGGATATTTTTTAGGATTATTAGTTTAGTTAACTTAGTTTTAGTTTTAGAGTTTTCTCTCTACTTTTCTTCTTCTTCTTCCTTTTCTTTTCTTTTTCTTTCTTTTTCTTTTGTGTTCTTGGCTCATGGAAGAGAGGAAATCATAGAGCAAAAGGGAGATTACTACGAAGGAATTGGCAAAGAATTTGGGGAAGATCAAATCGAGCTTCAAAAATGGGTTATCTATACTTTGATTTCTCTATTTTATTTGCCAAACTTGTAATGAATATGTTTATATATCTCCTTTGTTATTATATCTATAAAATGAGCTAAATATTGTTGTGTTGGAATTTATGAATTGAACTTAACTTAGTTGTTTCATTGATTATCGATATATCTACATGTTTAGTGATAAATGCAGTTGTTATCAAAATCATAGTGTATCGATCATCATGTTTAAGATGATTTCATTTTTGTGACGACAAGCTGAAATTATTAAGTTTTACATCATTTTTGGTGACGCTTAAATGACTGTAATTAATTTTAATGTGATTGTTGTAAGATAGTTGCATTTAATAGACCAAAGTGTTCTATTCATCTAATTGACAACTAGATGAAATTATTAGGTAATTATTTGTATTTGTTGAATGCAGTTGATTGCATTAATTAGACCGAAATGATTGATACCTCGGATTTGCATTAGTATATCTTTTGCGCGTTTAGGTGATATAGAAATATACACCTACTCTGAGTGACCCATTGAGCTATTTTCACAGATATTCATGCAATTGGTCAACTTTGTATCGACATAGAAATATGTGGTATGAATTGACTAATTAGGGTTAATATTCGCTCGAAAGAGGGTATTAGCTAAAACAGGAGAATCGGGTCCAACTATCGCATTTTGATAATATGCATCGGCACATAATTGGTTCGAGATCAATGAAACAATAGGTTAAGTGATATCGTAAATTCCAACCACACTCTTCCCTCCGAAATTTGTCAAGACACCTTTATTTTCTTATTTTGTAGGTTGTTAGTTTTTATCTTATATTTTTAAATCTGTGTGTTTCCTTTTGTTGTTAGAATTACAATCGATTAAAGTTGTGTAATCCAAAGTATACATTCCTCGTGGGATCGACAATCCAGACTCTTAAGGTCCGTTTTATTACTTGAACGCGACCCGTGCGCTTGCGGTACGATTTTCAGCGAACACTAGCAAAGTCATCCTTAGCTCCGGGTTCGCACGTGCCCTAGATATTGAGCACAGCACCCTCCTACTCCAAGGAAATGGATATGTGGTGCACGACTACATGATGGAGTGGGTAATTGGGCTGGAGCCGAGATACGAGAAGCCGTGGACGGATTGTACACATATGTACATTCCACAGATTGCGAACTCACACTGCTTTGCAGTGGAGATCGTATTCGCTGATTCGACTATATATGTGTACGACTCCGACCATAGTTGTTTGACCCAAGGGCAACTGGAGCAGATACTGGAGCCGATGCGTGTGATCATTCCCATGATGGCTAGACATGCGGATATTGAAGTAAATGACATATTAGCCATTATGCGGGACACGACGACGGCGAGACAAGGAACATCGTAAGAATTTACAAGTTTTTAATTTGATAATTTAGTTTTTAGCTATATATGTTATCGAACTAATATATTTTTATTCACTTGCAGGGGCGACTATGGGATGTTTGCTATAAAGTATATAGAATTTTTGAGTATTAATCGTAATGTTGATACAATAAATCAATCTTTGATAGACATGTGGAGGTTGAAGCTGGCTTGTGATTTGTATGAATATAATTGTGATCCTTAGTACATTGTATAATTGTGTAATTAATATACAATATTTTATTTAACTGTTTATTTAATATTCCATTAATTATAATTGTGATATATTACATAAACGACAATTAAATTAATGTAAGTAAATAATTTAATTAATCAATAGATATAATTGACATTTTTAAATTAATTATTGAAATAAACATTGAGCAACATAATTTACGTAAGCAAATTAATTATATTGAATATTTAACGACACTAAATAAAAACATATTATTCAGTTATAGATATTAAACTATTACATAATATTACACATCCGTTGAATTGTGTTATAGAGGAATCTGACTTGTACAAAATTGACGAGTTTGCCCTGTTACGCCGCATCTGCCGCACTTACGAGGTCGGGGAAATTCTCCGGTGGATGGTATTCTAGAGGTACGTCTACGTCCCAGGACACGTGGTCCTATTTGAGGTGGCAACAAATTATTAAGTGGGAGAATATGGTCGGGAACTTCCCATTCGGCTTCATTTGGCAAGGGAAATATCGTTTCGACATACGCCACTCTCCAAAAATCAGTCATGTAATAATAACTGCATAAGGTGTGTGGAGGAATTCCTCTATACATAGCCACTGCCACTGCTTGCGCACACGGAAACCTTTCCAATTAAAACTTTCTACACGTGCATGTGTCACGCGTTTTCTATAACGTGAATTTATGCCGCAAGTGTACGGTGTCAAGTTTTGTAATATAGTATGAAAGTTAGGATGTCGAACCCACAGGGATTGATGTATGATTTCTAATGAGTACTATAATTGTGTAGTTTCCACTTTATCTGGACAAGCGAATTGGAATGATGTTGTGATTTTTGTGTTAATGGCGATAACTAAAGTTGCAAGTACACGAAAATAAAACTCAAAGAAGTTATCAAATTATGAAAACCTAGGGAATGATTTCATCGCACTATCAACAATGTTTTTCAACCTATAATATGTCACCTCAGTCAGATTTTTCTTAATTTATAGGCAAGAATCCTAATTTAATTCTGTCCCCTCTCTCGAGTGCCGGCTAGAATTTATTTCTACAATTTAATTCCAATATCTCTATTCCAAATTAAATATATAGAAATTATAAAGCATGTTCAAAACAAGCCTCAAAGATCCGTACTTTCTCTCGAAATCTACGAAATCTAGGTTATGTTGTTCTATGATCACGCCTAAATTTCCCTCTCTCGAGTGCCGAAATTCATGCATCGAATCATTCAACTATTGGCCAATTAATTGAATGCATTAAACTCAAACAACATAAATAAATAATCAGAAAAATCCAAAAGAGTTTAAATATTAAGGAATCAAAACATGTTTCAAGAGGATTACATCAAACCCTAGATCTAAAGTGTTAGTTCATAATAAATATAATTGACAACATGGAGTTTAACATGAAAAACATGAATGAGAAGACAAGAGTTTAGAAAAACTAATTGTCGTCGCTTGATTTCTTCTCCAACGTTGTGTCAATCCTTCTTCTTCGAATGAATTCTTCAAGAATTTTGCTTCCGTTTTCCTTGCTCTCTCTAGCCGTCCAAGCACCCTAAATTAGGTCTTCAACCTTGTATTTATAGCCTCAATACATGTGAACACGGATTGGAGTTGGATTGGGCCGAGAATCTTTTTAAAAAATCCATTTTTTCACTAACCCGCAGGCGGCGCCTAGGCGCCAGATTCGGCGCCTTGGCGCCGGCCATTTCGTTATTTTTGGCTGCCTGGGCGCTTGGCGCCCGGTGATCTGTTAAAATTCAGTTTACGCTTCCTTCCGTATTTTTAACATAACTCTTTCTCCTGATATCCGATTGAGATGATTCAAGTTGCGTTGGAAAGCTAACTCAAAGGCCTACAACGTTGCTTCAGACATCATTCTCCAATTCGATCGTTTACTATGTCAAAAATGAGTCTCAATATGAGACTAAAAATCTGGAGCAAAACTTTTCGGTTGTAAATTGATTTGTGATCATATTTTGACTAAATTTGATCCCTTTGACATCTTTCTTCATCCAATTAGCTCCGATCACTCTCAAATCTTCATCGTGAGGTTCGGTATAACTTTTCAATATTTGCACTTTAGTCCCCGAACTTTAGATCTCTTACAATTTAGCCCTTTCCTTTCAACTTTTGTTTATTTTCTTCAATCTCATCAACCAACATCACAACATCAAAACACACATAAAAACACTCTAAAACTCTCTCAAGAATGACAAAATAACGAATTAAGTGACATAAATATCATGAGTGTAGAACACTCATCAAATACCCCCAAACTTAATATTTTGCTTGTCCTCGAGCAAACACTGAACTAAAGGAAATTACTAACAAACACACAAACAGATAAATACGAACAAAATCACTTAAAATAAATTGTGCTAGATATCTTGCCTTCATAGCTCAGAATTGAAAACATAACATCAATTTTATGAATCGCTTCAAAATTATAATGTAAAAGCTCACTTCCTACCTATTCAATGCAAAACGGGTGTGTGTAAAGAGTTAAGTGCAACGCTGTACATTAATAAATAGATCCAAATCCCGACCTAAAAAGTCAAATATTTCCTTACTTCGCTCGTGGGATTCATACACCCCCAAACTTGTTTTCTTTTCATTCCCCATGGTGTATTCTACAGTTGATATTCAATACTACTTCTTACACCACTCATGTTTGGTCGGATTTCACTAATTGCAGTTCAACATATCAACAAATATGGATTCTCCTTATTATGACTGCTTCAACCTCCAAGACTCAACCAAGTTATTAACCTCTTATTAAAAGTCAAATCCTCTAAAATAAGTGTTCGGGGCTTAATCTAGACATGTAGTGCGTCTTCTGTTTCATGCACTTTTTTTTTTTTTTTTTGCGTTCTCCATTAAGCTTTCTAAATGACCCATGTAGCGAGTTTTAAGCCGATGACTCCCAAATCAGATGACTTTAGGGCACCAGGTTTTAAACCCTTGCAGGCTTATTCACTCGAGTCATAAAGGCTACGAAGAGACGTCATGCAATAAGATTATTATGATTGTCCTCACTAGGATCTTCTAAGGTAGCTTTCCTTTTATGCAGTGATTAGTGCAATGCCCTTTATTAAACACTTATTCTCGAAAATTGACCTCTAACTTAAGATTTTTCACCCAATTTTCATCTCATAGGCCTCAGACAGTCCACACAACATTTTGCACACATGGAATCCATATCTATCTCCATGTCTACTTACAACAGTTCAACCAACCAAACATTCTAAATTTGGTTTAAGGATATAATAATGTTTAATGGTTGTTGGGTTTAGCATCTAAATTCTCAATTTCAACCTGTAAACATGAATCAACCTACTCATGTACAACATCACAATTAACTCACGTGCATAAATATTTTCCGTTTCTCATGAATAAGCAAAAAAATTTATTCACAATTCATAAACAAAAGCATGTTCTCAATTACATAAACCAATGCCGGCAAGGCTATCTAACTCATACAAACCTGTTAAAATGTGTAAAAAAAAAAATTTTTTTTTTTTTCATGCACACAAATCACACAAAACAAAAAAAAATAAATAAATAAAACTAAGGCAATTAGACACAATTTATAATACACCCCCAAACTTAAATTAAACATTGTCCTCAATGTAAAATTAAAGAAAAAGGAGGAGACTTCCCTGAATTGTCTGTATTGCCCGTGACGTTGTGGTATTGATGATTATGATGTTGGATTTGATGGATGCTTGTCATGCTTCTCCCCCAAACTTGAGATTTATCCCGTTTTCTTCTTATCAATGTTGGTTTGAATGTTTCACGACGTCATGTTCCTGAAAAATCAAATTTTAGATATTAAATACGTGGAACAAGGGTTACTTAGCTCAAACATCTAATAACCAACTTAATTACTAAAGGATCTAGGGAGGGATGAGATGTAGATGATGATTTCTAAATAAACTGAAAAAATTAAACTATCCTATAATTCAAAAACAAAATAAATAAAAGGGAAGGAAGCTTGGGTTGCCTCCCAAGAAGCGCTTCTTTAACGTCATTAGCTTGACTCAACCGCAGTGCCTATGTCGGATCTTCAGGTGGCACCTCTTTCTTATTTCTAAACTTCACCATTGGCTTTGTATTCTTCTTCACTGTAGAATGGTCAATAGAATGACGAGATGTTAACTCAGGTGTAGCCTTTAAAACCTCTTTTGATGTGGCAATATTTGGAGGGTTCAAAGGCTTTTCCACATAACTCTTTATTTTGTCAGGTGGATCAGCTTCTTGAGCCAAAATGAAATCCACTACTTCATTGGTCCATGTATAGCTTTTGGTGGTAGCTGTAGCAATCTTTGAGTAATCGGTTGCCATGTATTGTTCTAGAGGGTCATGGAATGACTTCCCCTTCCCTCTATGACCTACAATTGCTTCAGCTGACTGGATCACATTGCAAGTGTTAACTTTTTCTGGGGGCTTCTCTGCTTGATGAATGTTGAAAGTTACTTGCTCTTCATTAACCCGTAGTGTCAACATCCCTTCTTGTACATCAATCAATGCTCTACTAGTGGCCAAGAAAGGTCTACCAAGAATTAATGGTACTTTCTCATCCTCTTCCATATCCAACACCACAAAGTCCACTGGAATGATGAACTTATCAACCTTCACCAATACATCTTCAATAATACCCTTGGGGTATGTAAATGATCTATCTGCCAATTGCAAGGAGAGGGTTGTGGGCTTCACATCTCCAAGACCCAACTTTTTGAACACTGAAAGGGGCATCAAGTTAATGCTAGCTCCAAGATCACCCAGTGCTTTATCAAATGTGATACCACCAATATTGCAAGGAATGTTGAAGCTGCCTGGATCTTTCATTTTCTGAGGGAGCTTCTTCTGGAGAATGGCACTACACTCTTCTGTCAACTTTACGGTCTCAAACTTCTCTAACTTTCTCTTCTTTGACATCACTTCCTTCAAGAACTTGGCATAGTTAGGCATTTGGGCCAACGCATCTGCGAAAGGAATGTTGATGTGGATTTTCTTAAAGATCTCCAGGAATTTTGCAAACTGCTCATCAAATTTCTTCTTCATGAATCTCTGCGGGAATGGTAGTTTTGGCTTCAAAATAGGTGGATTGTCTGGAAATGTGATGGAATAAGGTTTATGGGTCTCTTTTGTTGCCTCTGCTTCCATCTTCTGCTTTTCAATCCACTCTTCCCTTGTAAGTATGAAATCCAGTGTAGGCTTTGTAACCTTTTTTTCCTCAACTTCTTTACCACTCCTTAATGTGATAGCATTGCAGTGCTCTCGTGGATTAACCTCTGTGTCACTGGGAAATTTTCCTTTCTGTTGGGACTGTACTGCAATTGCTATTTGACCAATTTGCATCTCCAAATTCTTCACCGTGGCTCCTATGTTGGTCATATGTGTCTCGATATTGTCAAGTCTGGACTCATCTTTGTTGAATCGCGATCTTGTCTCTAAGATGAATGCTCCAAGGATGTCCTCTAAGGATGGTTTCCCTTCAGAATTTTGAGTGCTGAAACCAGGTGGAGGTTGGAGGGTGTTCTTGTTATTGCCATATGATAAGTTTTCATGATTCCTCAGGATGATAGTGATTTGATGAGTAATTTTCCCTCTGATTATAGTTCCTACTGTTGACATATTGGGCTTGTTCATGCCCCATTTCTATCTCCTGATGTGATGATGAAGCTGCCATGACTGAATCTGATTTTTGCTTACTTCCTTGAGTGGTGAATGCAGCTATCTGATTAGTGAGTGATGAGACTTGAGCCGCTAACGCTGTGATGGGGTCCACATCATGAAGTCCAGCTACCTTCTTTACATTTGATCTCTCACTCGGCCATTGATAGCTATTTGCGTGCCTATGTCTTCCAACAAAGAGTATGCATCCTCTGCTTGTTTTAGCCATTAGAGTACCACCGCTTGTTTGCATCCACTATTGTTCTCGTACGCCCATTTAACCCATTGTAGAATATCTCTATCTCGCATCCAACTCACGAAAGCCATGTTGAGGACATCTTCTGAGCAAATCCTTAAATCTTTCCCAAGCTTCATAGAATGGCTCGAAGTCAAACTGTTTAAATTGACCAATTTCGCTTCGAAGTTGAGCTGATTTGGATGGTGGAAAGTACTTAGTGAGGAATTTCTGAGCTAGAGCATCCCAAGTTGTAATTGACCCATACGGTATTGACTGAAACCAAGCCTTTGCCTTATCCCTTAAAGAGAAAGAGAATAAGCGAAGCTTAATTGCCTCATCAGTGACTCCATTCATCTTTACCGTATCACATATTTCAAGGAAAGATCCCAAATGAGCATTTGGATCTTCTATTGCAGCTCCCCCAAATTGATTTTGCTGTACCATATGTATCAACCCTGGTTTCAGTTCAAAGTTGTTTGCTGCTATAGCGGGGCGTGCGATTCCAGAGTAATTTTCATTAACAACAGGCCTGACATAGTCCCGAATGGCTCTCGGTTGGTTATTCCCATTAGCTGCTCCTGCTTCCTGTTCAGCCATTGTGTCACGTTCGTCTCTTTGTATACCTCGATAGCGAAAAGTGCGTCTCGGTTCAGGATCAACAGGCAATAGATTGATGTTTCTTGCCCTTCGCATAAACAACTGAAAACAAGATTACAGAAGCTATTAAAAACCAATAAAATGAAATAAAATGAAATTAATGAAACTAAAAAAATAAAAATTCCAAATTAAAATAGAAACTAGTAGGTAATAATATCAATAGAATTCAAATCAATCCCCGGCAACGGCGCCAAAAACTTGTCACGCGTTTTCTATAACGTGAATTTATGCCGCAAGTGTACGGTGTCAAGTTTTGTAATATAGTATGAAAGTTAGGATGTCGAACCCACAGGGATTGATGTATGATTTCTAATGAGTACTATAATTGTGTAGTTTCCACTTTATCTGGACAAGCGAATTGGAATGATGTTGTGATTTTTGTGTTAATGGCGATAACTAAAGTTGCAAGTACACGAAAATAAAACTCAAAGAAGTTATCAAATTATGAAAACCTAGGGAATGATTTCATCGCACTATCAACAATGTTTTTCAACCTATAATATGTCACCTCAGTCAGATTTTTCTTAATTTATAGGCAAGAATCCTAATTTAATTCTGTCCCCTCTCTCGAGTGCCGGCTAGAATTTATTTCTACAATTTAATTCCAATATCTCTATTCCAAATTAAATATATAGAAATTATAAAGCATGTTCAAAACAAGCCTCAAAGATCCGTACTTTCTCTCGAAATTCACGAAATCTAGGTTATGTTGTTCTATGATCACGCCTAAATTTCCCTCTCTCGAGTGCCGAAATTCATGCATCGAATCATTCAACTATTGGCCAATTAATTGAATGCATTAAACTCAAACAACATAAATAAATAATCAGAAAAATCCAAAAGAGTTTAAATATTAAGGAATCAAAACATGTTTCAAGAGGATTACATCAAACCCTAGATCTAAAGTGTTAGTTCATAATAAATATAATTGACAACATGGAGTTTAACATGAAAAACATGAATGAGAAGACAAGAGTTTAGAAAAACTAATTGTCGTCGCTTGATTTCTTCTCCAACGTTGTGTCAATCCTTCTTCTTCGAATGAATTCTTCAAGAATTTTGCTTCCGTTTTCCTTGCTCTCTCTAGTCGTCCAAGCACCCTAAATTAGGTCTTCAACCTTGTATTTATAGCCTCAATACATGTGAACACGGATTGGAGTTGGATTGGGCCGAGAATCTTTTTAAAAAATCCATTTTTTCACTAACCCGCAGGCGGCGCCTAGGCGCCCAGATTCGGCGCCTTGGCGCCGGCCATTCTGTTATTTTTGGCTGCCTGGGCGCCTTGGCGCCCGGTGATCTGTTAAAATTCAGTTTACGCTTCCTTCCGTATTTTTAACATAACTCTTTCTCCTGATATCCGATTGAGATGATTCAAGTTGCGTTGGAAAGCTAACTCAAAGGCCTACAACTTTGCTTCAGACATCATTCTCCAATTCGATCGTTTACTATGTCAAAAATGAGTCTCAATATGAGACTAAAAATCTGGAGCAAAACTTTTCGGTTGTAAATTGATTTGTGATCATATTTTGACTAAATTTGATCCCTTTGACATCTTTCTTCATCCAATTGGCTCCGATCACTCTCAAATCTTCATCGTGAGGTTCGATATAACTTTTCAATATTTGCACTTTAGTCCCCGAACTTTAGATCTCTTACAATTTAGCCCTTTCCTTTCAACTTTTGTTTATTTTCTTCAATCTCATCAACCTACATCACAACATCAAAACACACATAAAAACACTCTAAAACTCTCTCAAGAATGACAAAATAACGAATTAAGTGACATAAATATCATGAGTGTAGAACACTCATCAGCATGTGTTATCATTCAAGTCTACGATGTATCCGATATTACGTCTACATCTCACGGAGAAGCAAAACGGATCCAATGGTTCCACGCATACCTTCCTCGCAACCTTTAGAGTTTTGAAAAGTTTATCTTCCTGAGCCGGAGTCAGCACACTTGTGCAGTTCTGTGATTCCTCACGTCGGTCATGAAACCACTGCTGCAACTTGTTACGAATTTGCTCAATCATTGCGAGAATTGGTAACTCTCGATCCTTCTTGAATAACGCATTGAGCGACTCAACATTGTTTGACGCATCATGTTGTATCGACGTCCTGAAAAATGTGATCATGCCCAATGTTCATTCCCCATATCTGTTAGATAAACCCATGCAGCATGTGATTTACTTTCTATTTCGACCATATACTTTTCAAACTCTTCAAAAATGTACGCCTCTGCAGCTCTCTTAAACAATGGAACGATGCCACTGCCACGAAATTTCGTCTTTAAGTTACCCTGAATATGGTACATACAATAACCGTGATGTGCCTCAAGAAAGACTTCGGCGATAACATTTATTATTGACTGCCCCCGGTCAGTTACAAATGCAAGGTTCTCGACGTCTCCAATTACTTCCCTTAGCTTCGTAAAGAACCAATGCATCGCTAAGTCATTCTCTCCATCGACTATACCGAACGCAAGAGGGTAAATTTGGATGTTGGGATCATGACACGTAGCAATAATCAACTTACCTTCGTATCTGGCCTTAAGGGTTGTACCGTCGACTAGAATTACGGGTCACATCGCTTTCCGAAATCCTCGAATGCACTGTCCAAGGGCCATGAAAAAATACTTGAAGCGATTCCCGTCCTCTGTATCAATATAAAATGTCGATCCGGGAATAGTTTTCTCCATGTTGTGGTAATATCTAGCCAATTTAGCGTAACTTTCCTCAGCCGAACCCATTAAGTCCTCCAATGCGCATTCTTTGGCCTTCCAAGCTTTCTGATAGCTCATGACCACCCCGTAATCTCGACGGACGTCGTTGATGATGTCCGAAGGTCTGTGGATCGTTCGTGGGTCCCGAAACTTGTCCATTATTTGTCGACCAATAAACCATGCTCGGGCCTGCCTGTGATCATTTCGACGAATACCCACTTCGCAAGTATGTTCCCGTGCATACTTACGAATTACAAAGAACTCATTCGTGTCCATTTTCGTCGCTCGCAAACGCTAGTGGCAACTGTCATCAATGCAAATAATTGTGTACGTCGACTTGTCCGATTTTTTAACTTTAAACTCAAAATTGTGTCTCAAAGTTATTCGGTGCACAGCTTCCTGCAAATCTTTCTTTGTTTCGAACAGTTGCTCGACATATAAATCTTCATCGTCAGGAACTGTACGAGAACAATTAGAGGTACCTGAGCTCATCCCACCTTGTGAACCCGACCCATGTCTTCGACCGGATAAAGCAATCAAATCCGCATTCGTAAATTCATTTTCATTCTCGTTGTCATCAACTATCGAGGAAATTCTGTACGTAACGGTGATACCATGATGATGAACAATTGTAGTATGAATAACCACATCATCCTCACGAGCTATCTCCAGTGTGTTCCAAAAATCATTCACATTACGATCCCCTCCATCGAGATCTTCGTGTTCACTTTCGGGGACATTCTTTTTTACTAAAGTTACGCAAACAGGAGTATTCATGCGATCTTCGTTCAATGCAATTAAAGTTTTGATGCCATTTCTAGAAGTAACCTTTGTAGGTGAAATTGGAATGGATGTGTGCTCATTGTTGAATAAAAATCTCAATTTAATGTCGTACTGGGAGGGATCAATGTTGAGCACGTCCTGTATCTCACTGTACATTTCTACATACGATGTATTCGATGTCAATATAATTGAAATTGAGTCATGTATATCACCTGTCCATTTCCGCACTCGCATAGACCATTTTCATTTTCTTCAAATTCACCAAAATAAAGAACCGGTATTGCAACCATATCTGCTGCATTAAAAAAAATTTGTTATTAACGTGGAAAAAAAATAAACATCGACGACCCACACTCCCTGGACTTTCGGGCAGTCCGGGCCCGGACTGCCCGGAAGTCCGGGGACGATCCGGACCGGACTTTCGGGTAGTCCGGGCCCAGAATACCCGGACGTCCGGGTAGTTTTTCTTCGACCACTGATCTGAAAATCTCATGCAGATGAATTTTTTTTCTCGTTTTTATTATAGGTCTATTTTAAGATCATAAAATTTTCATATACATAAGATTTAAAGAATAAAAAATGTACTTAAACGAAAGGAAATTAAAAATACGTAAAAATATACTTACCGATTTCACTGATGCCTATGAATAATATTTCCTTGTTGAGTGCTTGATAAATTGTCTGTTTTCAAATTTGAAGCAGATGAAAAATGAAATTATTTTTACCTGTGTTGGAGTAAACAGATAAAGAAAGGAGTTTCGAAATTTTAAGTGGGAAGTGTTTGGAATTCTTTATAACTTAAAAAGGGTATTATTGTCTTTTAAACAATACCATGTTTTTGTAATTGTATAACATTTTAAGGGTAATTTTGTCTTTTAAGCATTTTAAGGTTATTGTGGTGAATGTCAAAAAATTTTGGATAAAGTGGAAAATGGTATGTTTGACAAGGGTAAACTGAAAAGTACCCCCATTGTTTGTCCGACAGAGAGAGGGGGAGAGTAGAGGCGAGTGACGATTAGGGAGAAATTGAAGGTTGACGATTACCCATTGATTGTGACTGTGGACGGTGCCGGTGCGGTGGTCGGAGGTTGGTGGACTGCTGGCTGGAGCTTCGAAATCGAAGGTAATAATATTGTACAAGAAGTTGAGCTTCAGTTTTTGTCTCTGATGATAAGCAGTTGAATGTGATTTTATATTTTTTTTGTAAATTTGGCACATTAATTTATACAGCACTTCTTCTACACTTTCTGAAGTAAAAAATTAGTGCCGACTCTTTTGTTAGATAATGCAAAAATTTTATGTACTCTCTCTCTCTCTCTCTCCCCTTGAAGGCCTGTGGTGTTTTTTGGTAAGTAATTTGAAGTTAACATTTAGAACTACAGTTTAAGGTTTCAGAGTTTATACGTGGCTCCCCACCTTGCATAATTATTACAATTTTAAATATTAATTTTTGTTGCGGGTGCTTTGAGTATAGGAAACATGCTTTGAGTATAACGATCAGTTATCGGCCACCGGTCACCGCAACTCCGCCCTAGCTGAACAAAACTTCTGGATTCGCCCCTGGTGATGTGGTGAACTCAGGGTGAATATGATGGTTGACAGATGGTGGCGACGATTGATCTAGTTCGGATGACATAGAAATGAGAAGCGGGAAGTTATTTGAAAGTGTAGGATGTAGATTAAATGGCGGTGGTGCAGTGGTGGTGCAGTGGTGGTGCGGTGGTGGCGATGTCGGTAGTGATGACCATTATATGTTACTTGTGACTCTTTGTGACTAAGTATGTTTTAATTGTGATCAAATATATTTTTATTGTGGTTATGTGATTAGATTTGTTTTAACTGTGGCTGTATGTGGCCAAGTTAATAGTGACTTGGTCACATACAGTTACAATTTAGACTAATATGGTAACATACATCACGTTAAAGATAAATTTAGTCACAATTAGTCGCAGATAATATGGTTTAGTCACAAACAATAAACAATAACAATAACAATTTAAACAGATTTGGTCACAAGCAATTATTGTTATAAAACTATTTTTTTCAAAAATTAGGTGAAAAATTAAATTTTTAATAATTATAAAATTAAATTAATTATATACGTAACCCATCTATCCACCCACCACAATTTCAAATCCCTAATCTCTCTCCTCCCTATCCCTATCCCTATCCCTATCCCTTTCCCTTCTCTCTCTCTCAATCTTCCGTCCACCATCTCCGCCTTCTGCAACTCCTCAACCGCCTCTCCATCCATATTTTCTTGTCAGCAATGGCTTCGAAATGCACTCGAATCATCACCGTAACTTCCATTTCAACTCTCGCATTTGTCTTGAAGAAAACAAATTCTCCTTCTTGCCTTCCCGTAACCTCCACGACG